>CM023448.1:34250347-34431634 GCA_013339765.2 Haemaphysalis longicornis | reverse complement strand
ACTTCTTTCTGTGTGACATGGCCATGCTAAACGATTAGTTCATCCCCATGCTAGTGCAACATCTTTTGCTGCTTTTGACCCCATTAAAGCGTCATGCACTATTCGTCCGGCCTGCCGTCGATGATATTTAATCTTTCTCAGTTTGTTGCACTTACTATTGGCTCATTGACACTGGGCGAAGTACCCACCCACCGTGGGCTCGACGGTGTGCTTTAGTGAATCACTTTCTAAACGAAAATAGCACTTGCTAGGTTGCGAAACGCCTGCATCTGGTCAGCATCCACAAAATGCGCATTCGGATATTCCACCCAAAGGCGTCCGCAACAGCTAGCAATTTCCTTACGTTCTCCTAGCATTCCACGAGTCACAGAGCGGTGCGCACATCCATGTCGTCCAACGGATGTTTGTTTCATGACATGGACCAGAAAGAAGTAAACACGAAGAAGCACTTGGCATGCACAGTTGCATATACTACTTTAGAAAAATAAAAAACAAGGAACATTTGGAGATATCTCAGTTCCAATTTCCTTGCGATGCGTTCCATAGGATGTACAACACAAAAAGATATGTGCATGCAAAGAAATTGCTCCCGCAGTCTTTGTTGGGCATCTGCTTCACTCGAGGCAGTGTCGCAGCACATGGATAGTGATTCTGATAGCGAGTGGGCTATCGGGATCGTAGGCTATTGTCGGCATTGGCAGAATTCTCGGAAACACACCTAGCCAAAACACCTAGCCAAAAGTTCAAAAGTTTACTCACTTTCACTCCCCACATCAGACAAATGGTCGGTCAGGCTCACCGCTCGCTGGGTGCGGTGTGCAGATTTACCAGCGATTTCACCTCTCCTGTTCCCTTCTTAAAGCTTTATAAGCTTTGTTGCCCGAATTAGAGCACTCATTCGTAGTTTGGAACGGTACCTTTAAGTGGAACCATCAGTATATTGAAAGGGTGCAGAAAAAATTCCTATCAATATAAAAACACCTGCTAGGAAGCACTTCTGCTTCTACCTCTTGTCTACATGAGCTACCTAATCTTCTTTCTTTGAGTTGTCGGCGTGATCGAGCTGATCTTCTCCTTCTCCACAAACTACCTCACCGAATCATTTCCTACCCGGAACTTCTGTCCCATCGTATGCTCCGAGTTCCCCAGAAGTGCACGCGGTCGCGCTATTCATTCCATACTGGCGCAACTGGTACTCGTAACTCACCTGTCCACCGACTGAAAAGCCTGTACCATTTGCATGGTGAGAAATTGGATGTGTTCAATGATTGTATCAGACAATTTCGTGTAGTCCTGAGCAGTGCTATTTGTAGCTAACGGTATATGTCTTTACTCCGTCCACATATTCTCGGTATGCCGCGTACCTTTATTTGCTCATTCCATTACACACTAGTGCATATTCTTCCACTTCTTGTTTGTATACGCATTGATGCTTACTTCACGATATTTCATTTGTTTGCGTGCTCACTTACCTAGTATAATATTTGTGTAACTATTCCGTCCATTGTGTGTCATATCATTCTTATTACCTTTCTGTGTGCTTTGAAGCGTATTTTTAGTGATCCCTGTTGTATGTGTCATGTCATTGTTGGTTTTTTTCTTATTTCCGTTAGTGTACCAGCACTAAGATGTCACCCTTTGTTCCTGGGAACTGAAAAAAATTGATCGATTGATTGATTGATTGATTGATTGGTTGATTGATTGCTTGCTTATTGAATGATAAATATCTATGATGTTTCTGTCGTTCTTTTTTTTCTGGATTGCTGGAATTTAAATTTCTCCGCGGTTCTGTTTTAACCAAAGGATAGTTGCCTATTTTTGAAACTGTGTAATGTGATTTGTTTGTCTTATCATTTGTCCTTATACCCTTCCCGTTGTTTTTGTCGTATTACTGTCGAAAATAGTTGCGCTGCTTGTTGTGCTGTCCTTACAACAAGCAGTGCCACAAAGGCGTCTTTCTATTTCTTTTTTACTTGTGCCCACCTTTCACTACACCTGTGTTTTATTTGTCATTATCACTTCATCAATTGGTGTGTCTCTTGTCACTTGTCTGTTTCTTGCAATATGTTTCTTGTTTTTTGTTATGTAACTATCCGTGCGCCACCACTCAGGCCTTTGGCTTTTCCCGGGCACATATATTATTATTATGATTATTATTAAAAATTAATATTATTACTTTTTTTCGCCGCATGATGGCGCCCAGTAAAGACAAGTGTCTCCTCTGCTGCCTCGATTTCTTCGGCAGGCAGGAGTTTTTTTGATGTTCTGCGTGTAAACGCCGTGCGCAGGTGAAGTGCATTGTTCTTCCGGACGAGGAACTGCAGCGTTTGATCTCCGGTGAGCAGCCGTTAGTCTGCAATCTCTGTGTGGCTGCGGCGTCACCCGCTAGGCCTAGCGACCCCGATGACCAAACCAGCGAAGACGGTGAGCCAGCGAACATCCCGGCCAAACGAGTGGCGTCCACTATCGTCCCCTTCAACCCTTCGGCGGACCTACGCGCAGAGGTAGCTGCCCTGAAGAATCTCCTGTCCGAAGCCTGCGCCAGAATCTCTTTTCTCGGGGTTGTTGTCACCGAGCTGCGCGAGGACAACCGGCTTCTGCTACGGGACAATGTGGCTGGGCTTGCCCATCAGGCTGCAATCGTCGGTTCCCTGCGTGAGGAGGTTCGCTGCCTGCGAGGGCAGCTCGCCCGTCCGCCGCCTTCTTCGCCTGCTTCCCCGAAGCCTGCTAACCTTTCCCACGCTACCGGTGACGTCACCGCACTCGGTCTCCCCATGAGGTCGTCGTTCGACGCAGCCGCCGCCGGTGCAGCGGGCTAAGGCGGTCCCATCCTGTCCTCGACGAATGCTTCGGCATTAGTAGAACGCTCCAGCGGTCAACCAGGTGCGGCGTTGAGTGATTTGGGTGCCCATTCGGACTGCCCTTTGCCTCCGCCTCTATGGTCCGACACTGCGAGTAATGGCCCACCGGCGAACTTACTGAAGAAAAGAAGCCCTTCTCGCGTTGGTGCATCGGAAGCTTCTGAGTTGGTTGTGGTGCGCCGACCACCGAGCTCCAGAGCCATCTTTGTTTTGAAGTAGTCGGCTAACACGACCTCTGGGCAACTGTTGGCCCACTTGTCGAATGTGCAAGTGACGCCATTGTCGTGCAAACACCTTAAAACCAAGTATTACTCGTATTCTTCTTTTTATGTAAGTGTTGATGCAGAGTGTTTCAGGTGCCTGTGCGACCCGTCTATGTGGCCAAAGCGCTACCTCTGCAAGCCGTTCCAAGGCAAGCTCCACCCTGGCATGGCGCACAGCTGTGAAACTACTGAGAATGACCAGTAAGAACGACACTCTCGACATCTATTATCAAAATGCTTGGGGTCTACGTACTAAGTCCTTTGAATTTCTTAGAAATGTTGTGTGCTCCAAATTTTCTACTATTGGTATTACTGAAACTTGGCTTTGCAATGATATGTCATCTTCCGACTATTTTCCTTGGACCTATTAAACTTTTAGAAGCGACAGAAAGTTAACTAGACCTAAGCAAAAGGGTGGTGGTGTTCTCATTGCCATCGATCGCTCAGTGCAATGCGTGCGGAGTGCAGACCTCGAGACGGGAGGAATCAGTCTGGCTTGAGGTAGGCCTCAAGAGGGGCGAGAAGCTGCTCATCGGTGCATTCTATATATCCCCGGATATTTTACCTGCTGAATATAATCGAAATCTCACATCCATTGAAAATGTTTCCAATTCACATTCCAACCATAAGCTAATTATACTTGGGGACTTCAACACCCAAGGTATTCACTGGAACAGTCTTTTATTTCAGCATAAAAACCATTATGCAGCGCAGAAATGCAGCATGTTATTAGATTTCCTATCATTCACCTCCTTGCAGCAGTTCTGCCACATAGAAAACTTCTGTGGTAATGTCCTAGATGTGTGTTAATCAAACTTGAAAAGCGTACAAGGGTGTGCCTCCGAAATATCTGTTGTACACCCCGGCAAGTTTCACCCCCCTCTGTCTCTGCCTCTGTCTCTGTCTCTGTCGCTGCCCAGCATCTCTATGTTGGTGTTGACGATTGTGCAGTCCCGCGATATGCTTTCAAGCGTGGAGATTATGCTCGGCTCTATCACTTTTATTCATCTGCTGAATGTTCCAGTGTTTTTGATGTCAATGATGTTGACGAACAGGTTCGACGTTTTACCGAAATTGTCAGGAGTGGCATGGAAAAGTACATCCCTTGTTCATTCCAAATTTCCAAACTGGTTCTCTAAAGCACTTCGAAGTTCGCTTAAACTTAAGGAAAGCGCCCACAAAAATGCTAAGCGTTCTGGGCTTGACAAGTGGAAAGCGGAGTTTAGTCGGTATCGCTCACTTTGTAAAAGCCTCTACCGGCGTGACCACCAGCTCTATATAGAGTCTTTAGAGGCTTCTGCGTCTGAGAAACCGGCTGACTTCTGGAGGTATGTACGCGGCCGTTCTAAGGCGTCTAAAGAACACATTAGCCTGTTAATTCCGATCGGGAACAGGTTGAGGATGTTGCCACGAGCTTAGCTCAGTACTTTCATTCTGTCTTTCAACTGCCAGATGGTCACGATGAACGCCTATCATTTAATAATATGCCTAATTTTAATACACTTATGTTCGATGAAAAACTTGTCAATGGTAGCCTTAAAGGGGTCCTGAAATACCTTCCGCCGATGCATGGATGTACATGCAACCAAATAAAGCAATGAATTAGCAAGCTCCTCCCGCAAGAATTTTGTTAAAGCGATGAGTATTAGCTGAGAAATCGTAAATCAAAAACCGCGCATTATCCTCGCTGCGCGTTTCTTCCTCCTTTCGACTTGGTCTCCGCTGTTGACGGCGCGCGAGCCTTGCCTCCCATGATGCTGCGCTCCTCAGCGGTGACGTACTGCCGCTATTCCGCTGCTCAGACTGCCGTCTGCTACGGGTAAGCTTTGGTGACACCATGAATCCCGCACTCCGCTCAAGGCTGGAAAAGCGAACGAAAAATCTGGCCGCATGTGTGCGGCGGCCTGGCCTTGCCCTTTCGCGGTGTAGGTTGCTGCAGTTGCTATCGGCGGCACGTGACTTTTTATTGGCGGTGAACTCGGAGGCGCACGGGGAGGATCGTGCGCTCGATGATGATGATGGTTGGTGTTTAATGGCGCAAGGCCAACGTGGGCAAAGAGCGCCAGAGAAGTTATTTAATGAAAAGAAGTGATTACCACAAAAGGTAGGTATAAACCGTGTAAACTGGACATAGTAAGATCAATAAAGATAATGGTGATGGCTGGTGTATAGGGCCAGATTTGATTATGCATGATAGGAAATGAGGTTTTAAAAAATTACCATCTGACAAATACTTAAACACGCGTTTCACAGAAACCATGGCATCGTCACCCAGAAACAATGATGGGTGTAGGGGAATATGTTGTCTGTAGAGTTCTCTGAAGTGTTTGCGTCGTGTAGTGTCGAGTGCCTTCCATTCAATGAGGATGTGTATCACGGATAGGCCCTCCCCACACCTGCTACACAGGGGTCTTGGAGATCCCGTGAGCAGGTGCGAGTGCGTTACATGCGTATGGCCTATCCGTAACCTAGCTAAGGTAACTTCAATGTGCCTGTTGTGTGAGTCAGTAGTGTATTGTCTCAAGTGTGGTTTTATTACGTGTAGTTTGTTGTCTGTCTGTTCGCTCCAGTCTGCTTGCCAAGTTTTACGGAGTTGTTGTCTAATGTGTGGCTTGAGGTCTGTGTAAGGTAGTGTTGCCATGTCTACTGTGTTTCGGAGTGCAGCATTGGCGGCCATTTCATCCGCCACTTCATTCCGCCAATGCCAGAGTGGCCTGGCACCCAACCACAGTCCCCCCAAGGTTTGAGGAATAAGCTACCATAATTGTTTTGAAGACAAGATTAATGACATGGTTTTTTGATGACTTTCCGGAGATAATGCACGGACGACGCTCAAAATCTGTATAAATGAGGATGTAGGAATATGATGTTCAACTATGTGACTTACAACTAGAAATATGCATATGCTTCTGCCGTAAAAATACTTGTTTTAAACATTCATTGTTCTACATGCTTCAAAATTGGGACCATGCGCAAAAACAGACACGCAGTGAACGTTTTAGATGCATCGCTGAAAAACTCTGCAGCCCTGTATTTATTCTGCAGATGCATGAAATGCTGAAAATCCCACTTCTTGGTGTCCTGTTCTTATTGTATTGTAGAAAGACAAGTCACATGCCACAGGACGAAGATGCCATGGTGCTACAAGATCAGTGGAATGATTTGAATGTGTCTAAGAGGGAGACGTCATGAATAGTCCCCTTTGTCCCTCACTCTCTGCGAAAAAAGAACGGAAGGGATGGGCGGTTTAAAAAAGTTTAGTTGTGGACGTATCTTTAAAAAACCGGTTTAAAGGGATGGTTATTCATTGATGAGTTTTTGGAGGCATATAGGAGGTCAACATAAGTTCGCTGGTACGCTAAGCACCATTTGTCGCACTCCATAAAGACTGTGGACAGGACTGGTACGGAACGCCCCACAAGACAGGCGAACCCCCAAGTGAAGCACTGGGTCGAGCTTTTTAAGTGCTGTTTTTGGGGCTGACCCATACACAACGCTTCCGTAGTCCAACCGTGACCCTACCAACGCGGCATAAAGTCGAAGCAGGAGTTGTTTGTCTGCACCGTACGATTGGTGAGACAGGACTTTTAAAATTTTCATTGTTTTTAGGCATTTTTTTTGAGTCTTTTTTGTGGGGTATGAATGTAGTTTCTCGTCAAACACCACACCCAAAAACTGTGTTCTCTTTTTACTGGAATCGAGTCACCAAAGAGTTTTACGTCGGGATCGGGCAGGATGCCCCGCCTTTTTGAGAATCAACGCAGGTACTTTTAGAAGGATTAAGTTTAAATCCATTTTCATCTGCCCAGCGAGAAAGTTTATTTACCCCAAGCTGGACCTGACGTTCACAAATGGATATGTTACATGATTTGAAAGATATTTGAACGTCATCTACATACATCAAGCAGGAGGGGGTTTGGCGGCAGTGCCTTTCGGAGAGAGTTCATCTTAACTATAACAAGGTGCGCTCAATACCACCTTGAGGCACGCCATTCTCCTGCAGTGAACGTTTGAAAGTGCCGAACCGACCCTGACACGAAATTTTGGTTCAGACAGGTAACTTGAAAGAGTATTCAGCATGTTACCTTCACACCATAGGATTTTAGGTCTGCAAGAATGCCATAACGCCATGCCGTATCATAAGTTTTCTCGATATCAAAAAATACGGTCATGCAGTACTGTCTGTGTATAAAGGCATCCTTAATGTAAGATTCCAGTGCAACTAATTGATCGTTTGTGGATCGCCCTGCCCGGAAGCCTGCCTGGCAGCTCCGAAAAGGGCCATTGTACTCAAAAAAGTACACGAGCCTAGGTTTATCATCTTCTCGAGGAGCTTGCACAGGCAGCTTGTCAAAGCAAGGGGCCGGGTAACTGAAGGAGAGGAAGAGTTTTCCCCTTTCCCTTTAGGAAAGCCACTACTATGGCCCCCCTTCAAGAGCGAGGAATGTGCCCCGAAACCAAATCTTGTTTATAGGTGGAGGAGTGTTAGAAGAGTGTCTGAGTGTGGTGCTGTATCATTGTATATGTGTGTTGTCTGGGCCTGGAGCTGAGGGTTTACAAGTGCTCAGAGCGGCCTCAGCTCATGAAGTGAAAACTCCGAGTTATAAGAGGAGGTTGACTTATCATTATCAAGTAAAGACTTCTTTTCACCCAAATTGTTTGTGTTTCATGAAAGTGCTAGTGTAGTGTGCTGAACTGGACAGTGTTGGAAGTGTTGTGGAGTGTGTTAGCCTGGTCTTCCAGTTTGTCCCTGTTGTACTAACCAGGGGCAGGCTTGTGTCTGTTGTCCTTTTAGTTTGCGTATTCGTGTCAAGACTTTGCGAGAGTCAGTGTTAGAGTTTATGGATGTTACGAATGAGCGCCAACTCTCTCGTTTTTCCTCACGGCGCACACGTTTTTCCCCTCGCCCTTTGCCCTTTTGAACAATAAAAGGTTTCCCCACGTGGGGTACGGCGCAGGATACCCCCCGCCTGGGTTTTGGGCCTCTCGCGCCCCCTACAGTCCTCATTCCACCAGGCCCCCTCTGGTTGCGCGGGGCACCAGAGGCGTGGGGAATAGACTTTTCGGCGGCGTCGAGGATGTGTGCCGTGAGGAGTTGGGCGGCTTCATGTACGTGTAGGTGTGTTATTGATGTGTAGTGTAGTTTGGAATTTCTGTAAATGTATTCCCGTTTGCTTTTGCTTCATTAACCATATGGGAAGGTGAACTGGTAGGGGCCCTTTTCAAAGTATGTTAATGAAGTAGGAAGTGGTCACTACCGTATGGATTCGGGTCCACGTCCCATTCAAGAGACGGAAGAAGTACTGCCCATCCTATAGTCAGGTCAAGGTGTGAGTAGGTGTTGTGTCCTATATTATAATATGTTGGCTGTTTCTGTTGAAAAGGCATGCTCCCGACGATGTTAGGGAAATTTTTCAATGAGGCGACCCGGGCATCGTGCGGGGAGCCCCAAAAGAATTATGTGCATTCAGGTCGCCTATCAAGATGTAAGGTTCAGGCAACTGATCTACCAGCCCTTTGAAATCCGAGCTGGGGCTGGAAGTCAGGCGGTATGTAAGGGAGCATACTGTTATTATTTTAAAAATTATGGGAAAGAATCGCAACAGCTTCAAGGACAGTGTTTAAGGGGATGGTATTACATGCAATGCATTTTTGAGCCACAATAGCCCACCGCCCGAGGAGTGTGTGCATCCATCTCGTCTTTCTAAATACCATATAAATTTTTAGGAATTTGTTTTTGCTGCTCAGATGAGTTTCCTGCAGGCACATTATACTTGGTTGCTTGGTGTGCAGTAACTCATATACATCGTCAAGATTTTTTTTTTAGGCCTCTACAGTTCCATTGTAAATTTTTCCCCTTTCCCCTTATTTGCAATAGCGTCTGGAAATGTGCGAGAAAGTGTGTTTATGTATAGTCTTTCGGGGCTGTGACTCTTGTTTTTTTTTTTGGGTTATCGGATGGCTTGGACGATGGTACCCGTTCCTTCCGCTGCAATGCAGACAGGTAGGGGCCAACGTCCATGTCTTGGGTGGACATCCTCGGAGTGCCCAACGGATTGGGTTTCCCTTTGGGCCTGGCACCCTTGGGGTGCTGTTTTCTGCAACCGCCGCCCCGATGGCATCGGGACTGCCAGAAGTGGCACAGGCGGTGCGGAGGGGGGGGGCTGCCGGGGGGTCCCCCATCTCCATCTCCTCCGTACCCTCACTTGAGCTTTTGGGGAGGTGGAGGAGAAATGGAGGCAGCAGCCCCCCAACTGACTGGTTGCCACCACAGCCACTGCTGACTGAGCAGGCGGTGTGGTGCGGGTTGGGGCCCCCGGAGGAACCCGGGGGGGCGCGGCGGGACCGGTCCGACTCGCGGTACTGGGTCCCCGCCGAAACAGACGCCGCTCCGCCCCCGGCGAGCTGCGTCGGCATACCTCCCCAGGGGGAAAAAGGCGAACCTCTTTCGCGCCTCCGGGGAAAGGGGATGTTTTCCGTGACTTTTACGTTGATGATTTTCTTTTCAATTTTGAATGTCTTGCAGGCTCGCGAATACGCGCCGTGAGGTCCTTGGCAATTCACACAAAGCAATTGATTAGAGGGACAATTATCAGAGTGATGACCTTGTTGCGCGCACTTGGGAAGGTTAGTTGGCCCCGACACGAGTTGGTACCATGCCCGAACCGCTGGCACTTGTAACAGGCCGGGATTCGGGATGTACGCTCGGACAGAGCACCGGATGAATCCTGCATTGAAAGGTCTGGAAGAGTTGAACGGGCGAATGTGAGAATGATGTGCCTGGTAGGTATTTCCTTATTATCTCGTCTTATGGATATCCGCCTGACTGCCGTCACACCCTGATTTCTCAGGCCTTCTAGAAGATCGGCTTCCGTCTCGTTTGCCAGATCTGACTCTGAGATCACGCCCTGCGAGCTGTTGAGGCTGCGGTGGGGCGTGACCTTGATGCCAAGATCGGCAATACGGGTCTGGTCAGGAGACTTGTGGCCTGTTGCTGGGTGGTGACTTCTACCAGCAACTCTCCAGTTCTTTGCTTTTTGGCTTTGTAGTGTTTACCGATAATTCCTTCTATAAATTTTGTAGTCAGAAAAACGGACATTGAGGCAACTGGCTTGTCTTTTTCAAGGGATTCGATAATCAAGAATCGGGGATAGTCATCAGGTTTCGGGAGAGTGAAAGTTGGAAGGGGTGGGTACGTAACATCGGTGCGGCCCCTTTTCAGGGACCGATCGGTTTACGGGGAGGTTTTGATTTATCCATATGGCATTGGAAAAAAGTAGGGGACGGGGGTACTTTCGTCTCAAACCTTACTCTAATAGCTTGAGAGGTCCCGGAGCTCCCTGTCTGGTGAACAGACAGGGAGCCCATCCGCCGGAGCTTGACCTGGGCTCCGACGGCCACCGTTCGTGGTTTCTAACCCTCCACCTATAAACACATCGCCACGGTTGGATCCAGCTTATGTTTGGGGGCTCGGGGGCCGCGGTATCGCCAGTACCATCACCAAGATTGCTCAAGGTGCCCCGTGCGGGGGGATCGTGCGCTCGTCCTCTTTGATGCACCGCTCACTGTTTATCCAACAAGCGCCGTATCAGATGTGGCTCCGCTGGTGCCGAGTCTTATTTTGCATCAGTGGTAATTCCTGCCGGCGGCATGTGAAAAAGACATTTTAAACCCATATAGAACCCGTGCACAAAACGCTTCAATCATGTGACCAGTTCAGCTTGGGGCGACGCGTGATGGAAAGCGGCAACGTTGGCAAAACATGCTCCGCCGCGGCTCTGAGCTTTCTAGCGCAGGAGCGAGCGCCATTTCTTTGACAGTCTCAAACATCGCTTGCCTTGGCAACAAGGCACAAACCACTCTAGAAGTCTGTTACGGTTCCGTGATCCCGGTTCAGCTCGGGGCCCCACCTCGCGACATGTGGGCACTGCAGGCGTACCACTCACTCCCATTGGGAAGGGCGAGATGCGTTTGGCATTACAGAAGGCGATGGTATGTGTGTTGTGGACGCCTTTGTTTCGCGATGAAATGCGACGTGTGCTTCTGCGGGTGGATAGTGCTTCCCATGTTCTGGATTATCTTTCTCGAGCGATGTACGACTCAACCTCGCATGGGGTATGTGCAGTGTGCGCGGCTAAAAGCCATCTCGTCTTGTGCGCCAGAGTTAAGTGACTTGCTGTTCGTCCCCGCAAACCGCGCGCGAGGTGAGTGCCGAATTTACGACGGGCAGGAGGAGACAACCCATCGTCTCTCAATCGCGGTTGAGAGTTGCAACGCACGTTGTGACGTTGTGTTCGTTCGAAAGTTGTGTTCGTTCGTTTTGAAGTTGAATAAAATGTGTGCGTCAAACTGGGGCATTCGGCTCAGGGCGTTCTCTGCGATTGCACGAAAGTGCCACGAGGCTTCAACGCTTTTTATATGGAACGTACTGAGGTAAGAGAATATCCATGTCGTGCTATGGCCGTGTTGCATTGAATACAAACGGTTAAGCGTTTGTTTACACTTGTTTCGTTTGTCGTAAAATGTCCAAGCACTCCGACACTACGCTGGCAGATGAGCCGGCGAGCCGACGCTGATCACACGACTCATCTCTTTGCCGGAAGTGCGTGAAAAAGTCGCCCAATAGCAGGATGTCTAGCTTATGACGAACATCTGGGAATCGATGACGTAGATTGGCGGCGTCCAAAAACACGAAGGGAACGGTGAGAAAAAAGCGACAAACTTTGCAACAAAAGTGTCAGGTTTCCGGTGCGCGTAAAAGAGTAATACTTGGCACAGGTGACGTTGACGACCCAATCTAACGATTGCGCTAGTTCATTTAGTTTGCTCAAAAGGCTGGGCCACTTTAAACGGATGAAACCGTCATTTTCCTGTGGTGCAGATGGAATTCCAGCAGCCCTCATGAAGGCTTACGGCAACATTTTTGTGCCTGTCTTAACTTCAATTTATAATAGCTGTTTACTTTTCGGCTAATTTCCTCGTGCATGGAAGATCGCTCGAATTTTTCCAATACTGGTGATAAGTCAGCCGTTACTAACTATCGCCCAATCTCACTCCTTTGTGTCGCCTCAAAACTCTTTCAGTCAGCTCTGCACAACGTTCTTGCTGCCTGCGTCAAGAACGTTCTGATACCAAATCAGAACGGCTTTTTTTCGGGTCGATCGACGGTTACAAATCTTGCAAGCTTTAGACATAGGCTTCGACTGCAGTTTGTGAAAACGGCCAGTTGGACGTTATTTAATTTAACCTCAGTAAGGCGTTTGATGTTGTGAACCATCAATTATTAATTAACAAGCTTACTATGTCAGGTGTAGACGCAAGCCTTGTTGCCTTGTTGTCCAACTAGCTCCTTGACCGGTCCGTTTACGTAGATGTAAACTTCAAAAGGTCTAGTGTTTACACTGCAACAAGTGGTGTACCTCAGGGTTCTGTGGTGGGTCCACTATTGTTTTCTATCTTTATCAATGATGTGTCAACAGTGTTAACAAAATCTTCATTTCTTCTCTATGCTGATGATGTCAAACTATTTAGGCACATTAGCGGTTTTCAGGACTGCTGTGCCTTGCAGAGGGATGTGTCAGAATTATCGGCTTGGTGCAGCCAAAATTGTTTAATTTTAAACCCCGCTAAAACAAAGGTTTTCACGTACAGCCGGAAAACCCATCGTCTACTGTTTTCCTACAATATAGAAGGAACTCTTTTGCAAAGGGTTGAGGAGATTAGGGACCTCGGGGTTCTTTTGGACAGTACCCTCTTTTTTTTTAAATGCGGAGCATTTCTTAGGCTCGCTTGGTCCTCCGTCGTTGATGGTGGCGCCATCCACACGCTCACTGCGCATGCGCAACTCTCCTCCTTATACCCACAGCTCCGCGATACTACACTATAAAAAAAATAGCGGCACCCGGTTTCGATCCCAAGACTCTCTGGCCGCAACGGGAGGTACGCGGTGCTCTTCCCACTATGCTACAAATTCGGGACAGGAGCAAGTGCTGCGAACGCGCCTTATGTCCTTGACTCATTCAAACTACGTCAAAAGCTACTGATACAACGAAGGCACGCGAAGCTGAACGTCAACGGAAACGACGAACTGAAAACTTTAGAAGGGGATGCTGAATTTCCCGTGGGAAAGCTGTGGCGGGAAGCGCCACGCGCCTTGCAGCTCAACCACCCCCGTCCGCAGCGCCTCTGATGCTGATTGTGGCAGGATGCCCCTAGGGATTGGCCAACCAAAGAATCCATCACGAGATAGGTTCGCCTTCAACCACCATCGTCATCTTCCCGTAGGGGAACCGCCGAAGAAGAAGAACGAGAAGACAAAGCTGCGAAGAGGAGGGCGTGTACATTGCTCTCATCCGGTGCACCAATGTAAAACAACCTTTACCTCACCAAAGCTGACGGAGACTACCGATTCTACCCAGAGACAACATCGACAAGAACATGATGGACGATTTTCCCGGCCCTCGAGAACCACCGCCTACTCACCGTAACACAACAGACTCGCGTGCCTTTGCCACCGGTGTGGACCCGGACGCGGAATTCCCTCTAGCGCTAGTAAAAACCAGATCACTCACCATAACGGCAACACAATGGAACCACACGGAACCGCCACGATGCTTCGCATCCTCATCAGGGTTCCCCACGGGAAGATGGTGTAATTTTCTTCTCATATTAGGCTCATCACCCGGCGAGCGCTCCGTAGTCTTGGAAATGTTGTCGGATTAAAAAGGGAATTCTCTTCTCAAGATCCATTTCGAATGCTACACAATGCAATATGTGTCCCTCAGTTATAATATGCTTCTGTTGCCTGGAAGGGCATCTCCAAATCTAGTAGTGCATTAATAGAACGTGTGCAGAAGAAGTTTTTATCCATATTTAAGTACCGTCTTCACAATCAGTTTTCATCCTGATTCTGACTTGCCCATAGTTCCTTCCATCCCTTCGTTGAACTGCAGACGTATGCGTGCAGACCTTACATTTCTTCACAAAATTATTTCATGGTGACCTTTCTTGCGCAGACCCGCTTAACTGTTTAGAGTTTAGTGTACCACAAAAGCCCACCAGGTCGCATCGCCCGTTCTTGACCGCTGCGCGCAACCCCAATCATTCTCCTGTGCGCAGAATACAGAATTGTTACAACCGCTTCTTTGAACGCCTTGACATCTTTCAGAAATCCTTTACAATTTACCGTACAGCGCTGTTGAATACAGTATTTTAAACACCTATGATATGTCTGTCGCTATTTTTTTTTCGGGAAATTTTTGGTTTCTCTGCGGTTGTGTCTATCCAACTGATAGTTGCCTATTTTTGAAACTTTATTGTCATTTGTTCATATTATCATTTGTCTCTACATTTCCGTTGTTTTTGTTGTATTACTGTCAAACTTTGTTGCTCTGCCTGTCGTGTGGCCTTTACGACAGGCAGAGCAACATAGGCATCTTCTTTTTTTATTTTTTACCTGTACCCAGGCTCCGCCTGTGCTGTATTTGTCATTTTCACTACTTCAATTTGTGTTTTCTTGTCGCTTGTTTGTTTCTTGCTATATGTTTCTTGTATTTTGTTTTCATGAAACTACCCGTGCGCCAGCACTCAGGCCTCTGGCTGTTCCTGGGCACGTAAATAAACATGATTGATTGATTTGTTTGATGATTGATTGATTATTATTATTATTATTATTATTATTATTATTATTATTATTATTATTATTAGAGGCGGTAGTAAAGCCTCTGTAAAAAAAAGGAAAGAAAGACATGCTCGAAAACTACCGACCTATATCTATACTACCCATTCTTTCGAAAATTTTTGGGAGAAGTTTCTACTCCAGTGCATGATGTCATTTTTGCTTAAATTTAAGGTGATTTCTGATAGACAGTTCGGGTTTATGGCTGGCAGAGGGACTGTGGCATTACTGGAAGAGTTTGCTGATGAGATCAATTCTGCATTTGAAAAAAACCTAGTTAGCTATGCACTGTTTTTTGACCTTTCAAAGGCATTTTTCACGCTAGACCATAATATTTTGCTCCAAACGTTGTATCTTGTGGGTTTTCGTGGACCTTTCCACGCTATACTTCATAATTTTTTATGTGAGCGTTTTCAAGTTTTCTCTGTCGATGGTCCAGGTATATTCAGCGGCAAACTTCCCATAAAAGCTGGTGTTCCGCAAGGATCGACACTGTCTCCGTTATTATTCAATATTTATATGAACGAACTTCCAGCAGTTACCTCAAAATGTTCAGTTTTCCAATATGCAGGCGACACGGTTTTACTGACTTCACATTTGTCATTCACGACAGCAATGTTTATTGCAAAGCAATGTTTGCAGGTCAATGAAGTGGTTCGCGGAAAATAGTTTGTTAGTTAACATGAAAAAAACTGAACTGTTATGCTTCCGTAATCCGTTGAAAAGGGTAAGCCTAAACGTGCCAATTTTTTTGCATGAGCAGGACTGCTTCCAGTGTCAATGTGTTCCGTTGGATTACGTAAATTCGATAAAATACTTGGGTGTCTATTTTGACAGTGACTTATCGTGGAACAGCCACTTAGCTTTTGTTTGCGGTAGACTGCGCGGGGCTGTGTGCGCACTGTTTAACATGAAATCTTTGGTGTCACTACTGGTAAAAAAAATGGTTAAGCATGCCCTGGCGTACAGTGTCCTCAGATATGGTATCACAGTTTATGCACATTGTTCTTCCAACTGGAAGGACAGAATTGATAGCCTGCTGTAAAACATGTTAAAACGTATCGTTTACAATTTTTCCGTATCTGTTTCTGATATTTGTTCACAGCTGTTAAACTGCCGCCGTTTCATTCTTTGTTTTTTGAGACTGTCATTCTCAAGCATTTCTGGAGCTGTGATTTTAAGATTCAACCAAATGTTTCAAGAGTGTTAAGAAACGAGTTTCGTTTTTCAGTACCCCGGTGCTCTACCAGATATGGTAAAGCAACAAGAAATGTATATGTGCCTTTTGTTTTAATCAATTATCTGAAGATTTTTTTACTGTGACCTCAAAAAAGACAACTGCAGAAACTGTTACAATCCCTTCGTTAAAGTTTTTTAAGAGTGCTAAAAACCAGCATTCAGTGTTTGTTGGTGTTCCTTAGTCTGTGTCTGTGTTCTTTTTTCTTCGGCCATTGTTTGACTCGCCGATTGCCGGGCTTAGTCCTAGCTAACATGTGTGGTAAAACAGCAAACGAACTCTTACGGTATATCAATATTGCCTGGAAGACCTCGACGTTGCCGGACGAATGGAAAGAAGCTGAAGTTAGATTTATACCGAAACCTGGGAAACCCGTCGGTGGACAACCTTAGGCCGATATCGCTGACATCCTGCGTCGGCAAGGTAATGGAACGCATGGTCTTGCGACGCCTCCAACAACATCTCGAGGCCACGAGACAAAAGCCGGCCACCATGTACGGGTTTCGAAAACATCTCGGAACACAGGACATCATGATCCAGCTGCACGAGCTGGTGGTAAACAAGCTACGAGAACCGGACCAAGGGCCATCCTACCCTTAGATCTCAAGGGAGCGTTTGATAACGTAACCCACGCCAGCGTGTTACGGAACCTTAACACAACGAGATGCGGAGGCAGGACCTTCCAGTATGTCAGAAACTTTCTAACGGGCAGAACGGCAACATTGGCGATAGGAGGAACCAAGTCGGCCCCCATAAGACTGGGCGAGCGGGGTACACCCCAGGGATCGGTGATGTCACCCTACTTTAAATCTCGCTCTCCTGCCCTTCCCACGACTATTGGAACAGTTAAAGGGAATCGACCATGCATTTTACGCTGCGATATCACGGTATGGACGAACAGAGCAGGGTCTGGGGGGTGGATAGAAGAAACATTGCAGCAAGCAGCGAAGACGGTGCATGAGTACGCTAAGTCGTGCGGCCTGAGCTGCGCCCCCAAAAATCCGAGCTCTTAGTAGTTCAGCCGGGTGCTAACAAGAAGACCAGGAGTCAAATCACTGTTCAAATAGACGGAATCGAGATAAACCCACCCAACAATGCCGTATACTGGGGCTCATACTGAGGACCGACGGTAAAACGGACGCAGCCCTTGCCAAGATCAGAACCACCACGGAACAGGTACTGGGTATGCTGAGACGGGTAGCCAACAGGGAAACGCGGCATCAAAGAAGACGACGCAATCCGCCTTGTTCAGGCTTTCGTCATCTCGCGAATCACCTATTCAGCACCGTACCTGCAACTAACGAAGACACAGAGGAAGGACTAGACATACTTATAAGAAAGGCAACGAAGCAAGCCCTGGGACTCCCCATCTACACGTCCACCAAACGGCTGCATGAAATGGGAGTCCACAACACCGTGGACGAGCTTGTGGAAGCCCCCCTGTCCAACCAGAGGATGCGACTCAGCTGCCGAACACAGCAGAAGGGTCCTCCAGAAGATCGGATGGAAGATCGAGCTGATGCCAACACCGGGCCTCATACCAGAACATGGCGAGCAAAAATCACGTCAAGCCCCTTCCACGTATATGACGCCGGGGGAGGACGAGGGAAGAAGAAAGGCGCGAACAGCAGCTCTGGAGAGGAGATTCGGCGACAACCCTCCGTCTTGTACACGGACGCATCCCTACTACAGGGAAGCGACAGAGCAGCAGTGGCCGTAAGTCTCGAAACAGACTAATTACCACGGCATCTACGAGGACACGAGACCCAACCACAGCGGAAGAAGTGGCCATGGCACTAGCGCTGCTTCAACCCGGCGTCGAGGTCGTGGTCACTGACAGCAAGAAGGCCTACAGCAGCTACCGGAAGGGCACGATCTCCTCCTTGGCAGCACACATTATGAACAAGAGAGAGCCACCAGAAAGGGTAGTCGAGATCGTATGGACACCCGCTCACTCCTCATTAATCGGCAACACAATTGCCGACTACTACGCCCGAGAGATGGCACGCCGGGCACAAGAGGAGGCGAGTGGAGGAGAAGACGACCCGACTCCCGTCACTAGCTTCAAAGCGATAACAGAGATGTACAGGGAGGACAGGCGCACACTGCCGGCACCCCATTGTACACTTACACGGAAAGAACAGACAATATTAAGAAGAATTCAAGCGGAGTCGCTGGCCCACCCAAAATTACTACACACCATGTTCCCACAACAATATGAAGACACATGCCCCTTCTGTCGCCAAGAAAAAGGCACCTTGCGACACGTCATCGCAGAGTGTACGTCACTCAAAGCCCCCATCCCACAAATCCCATTCCCAACCACCACCCCCCTACCCCCTTCCCCCAAAGAGCGATGGGAGATCCTACGGTCCAGCCCCACCGCAACGACCCACGCGGCCCTAGTGGCCCGGGGCCTGGAGGTGTTGGCCGTTTATGGGCCCTGTGAATAAGGGACCACCCGTCGGAGGCCGCCTCAACGGTGACCTCAAGGGCTCGAATAAAGTTCTATCTATCTATCTATCTATCTAGTCCCTCAAGCCTCCCTTGGCTTTGACGGGCCCGAACACCATGTATTTTCTCATGTGAATGGCAATAAACACATATTATTATTATTATTATTACGATTATTATTTTTATTACTACTACTATTATTTTATTATTATTAAACAACAGCTACGTCCTGCCGTCTTCTTTTCTTCTGTATTCAGCCGCTACACTTCCCTTCAGGAAGATGTATTTTCAAGCCTATTCTAAGTACAGAATTTTAGATACATGCAAATTACGACAGTATAAGCCGGCGTTAGGAATTATCGCCAATATAAAGCAATCAACATTATATTCACTATAAAATTGCATTATTTATTATATTGTTATTATTATTAAAATAATTAATTAAATATTTAAAATATTATTTTAAAATTATTATTAGTCGTTAAAAAAAACTTGACATTTCAAATTACATTTATTACAATCATGAGCTACCAGGCACGAATATCCAAAACACTTTTGTAGAGTAAAAATGTATAAATTACTGCGTTAATATAGTCTTTTTTTTTCCGGTTGCCATCCAGAATCAATATACTAGACCATAACAAATACATAAATAAATAAATAAATAAATAAGACGTAATTGCCGCAGAAGAGCGTCTATGGTTGCGCGATGCATGACTGCGCACATGGTGGGACGATGCCCTTGCGGAGGCCTGAGCGGAAAGAGCTTGTTCCACGGCAATGAAAGGAAGCGTGTTTCCACTGTGTTTGCAGCATGTTTCCCACCGCAAGACGAAAAAATACATTTCCGATAATTTCCGTGCCGAAGTCAAGGTGGCCTACGAGGCGTGAGTAGTGTAAGCCTGTGCAATAATGAAGATCACTTGCAGACCTTTAACGCACGCCGAAATCTCCCCAACGCGCGTTTCAATTTTCGTCCTTCACCATGAAAACGTCCGACGCGCTCGAGATTAGATCCCGCGGCCTGTGGCTCTCCAGCGCGAGGCCTTACGCCAACCAAGCGTGTTTTCTACTTAAATAATGCCATCACCAGCATTGGGTCGCCAAAGTAAAAGAAGGAGCGAATGATTTTACTGCAGTCACTCTAATATCAAAGAAAGCATAAATTTTGAGCAGAAATGAACACAAAACCCTGTATAGGCGCGGAGAGGGCCCAGAGGGCGACACGGAGCCCGCGACACCCAGCGCGCCCTTCGGCAGATATGCGCAACACTGGTCAGTCCCCGCAAGCCGTTACGTCCTGCTGGGGAGCGATCCTCTTTTTGCAGCGCGGATGAAGCATATTAGTTGCCCCTTTTGGGTTTAAAACGAAGTAAGAAATTGAAGAGTAATCCTGCCACATCGTGCAGGTGAATGAAGGACGATTTATTCGGTTTAACTCTCGTATGGGAAGGAATATAAAGGCCGCATATGCGTGATAGCCAGAAGAGAAACGCTACAGCCTGCAAGCTGGGAAAAACTTTCTCAAGATCGGCATGTTTCGATTGAAAAGAAAACGTAATTTATATTGTGCAATCCCCAAAGAGGAGGCTTGTCTGCAAATATATCAGATGTTGCGCGATGTTTCCGCTCAGGGCCCCCCCCCCCCCCCCGCCCAAAAAAAAAACTCTTCACGAGGAGCTGTCACAAGAAATTTCATTGGGCGGGGGAGGGGGGGATGCGGGAGTGGTAGGTATAACATCCAATGGGCGTATCGGAATACATTGCGGAATGTTCTTGTTCGGGCATTTTTTCTCTCCTCGCCAACGGGTCCGGCGTTGAGACCTCTGTCAGAAAGAAATAGCAGCGCTTTTATTACTTCAACACTTTTCCAACAATAGTAGGGAGAAAAAATAGCTCCCTGAGGACACCCCTCGCTGGTCCGGAGTGACCGCAATCACAACGGATGGGATAAATAAAGCTCATCCTCCTCGCTGTCCTCCTCCCCAAGCGCCAAACTTTTAAATGCAGAGCATTTCAGTAACTCACGATGTCACCCGCGTTGACGTCCGTAGTCGTAGTCCGCAGCCCTCCCCCTACACTATATAAAAAAAAATACTATCCGGCGCCTGGTTTCGATCCCTCGACCCTGCGGGCGGAACGCAATGTACACGGTGCTCTACCCACTGCGCCACAAAGCCGACACAGAATGGCAGGCTACGAACGCGCCTTATATCCTTGACTCATTCAAACTACGTCAAGAAGCTACTGATACAACGATTCACTACCACCAACTCCCCAAACATAAACGTTAACGCAATACACCCACCCCCTATGCGACACATTTACTCGAGTCCCCCTCGCGGGGAGATGGGCCCAATTACGATGGCAGTGCAACGCCGGCACGTGCGGCGAGAAAAGAATAAAGTGAACAGAACTCCCGCTGGCGCAGTTTCAGGCAGGGGGCACGCGAGCACTGCGAAGGCGGGAAATTTGAATTGCATGGGGTGGTAGCAGTAAGCGGATAACGGCGGTACAGGCCACTATGGCGAATCACTGCTCTGCATTTCCGACAGCTTTCCCATTGAGTGGAATGGCTTCTAATTTTTTTAATAGAAATAAAGATACTGTAACGATATTTATCGTTACAGTTACTCCACAAAAAAGTAACAGTGTTACCGTTACAAGTTCCTCAAACTTAAAAGTAACTTGTTACAGTTACAAGTTACTGAAAAAAGTAACTAGTTACCGGTAACGCGTTACTAGTAACTAGTTACTGCCCAAGACTGATGATATTGTCCTGCCTTCATATATTTCCGACCTTTATTGCGGAATGTCTTATTTCTATTTTTCTTTGCTTTTCACTGCCTGGGACAACAATTTCATTGTTTCTTTTGCAAGAAGAGGAGGTGATTTTATGCTATACAATAGCTTGCGAAACTTTTGAGAACTTTAAAACCTATAAGTGTCCGCCCCATCTGTGTTTATATGTATTTAATACGGCGGTATAAGCACGTTAAATATTAGATGATGCAGAGTATAACCGCTGGGTGACAACTTACGCTGCTATAACTGTGTTTGGGGGCCCTCTTTGTTACCAAATTTAATGCGCACTTATGTGCATTTACCAACTGGTAACCAACCTACTAACAAGCTCCTCGTACACCACGGCAGCATGTAATCCGCTCGCTTAAAGTGGGCTTTTCTAGATTCAGTAATCACTCTTCGCATCTGCGAAAAAGAGAGAACAATCCGCGGGAGAATGCAAAACCTTGAACACACGCTTCCCAGTTGCGTCAACCTACGGCTCGGCAGCAAGGCGACAGCATTTTATTCGGCGCCCCGTTTTATTTGGAGCTTCCCCCTACTATAATGAATTTCTGCATGACCTCGTTGCACTATGTAGTAAATATGCACGCAAATAATCATATTACACACGTTTTTGCAACGTTGCGTTCACCGGGGCTGAAGGCGGTGTGCGCGGCGGAACCGACCCAGAGTTGCGCGGGTCTGCCGCGGCTGGCGCTGCTCTCGCCCGGCAAACTTCGCTGTCCGGAGCCTATACAGTCTCTAATTACCTCAATTTTCGAAATACTTTTGGAAATCCCCGCTGATGTGTCTCCGCTGCGAACTCCGTTTTGGAAAAAGATAGCGGAAGCCACGCGTCAAAGTTAAATTTTCTTTTTTTATTTCGAAAGTTTGCCTTGCAGCATTATTGTTGGATGCATTGGCAGAATCACGAACAAGTTAGTTTCGTGTGCAAAGTTAAGGAGCTCTTGGTGAAACGGTCCATGCACACAGCCTTGTAGGTCAGGAGGGCGCAGGGCGGAGGGGGGCCAGCTGCAGTAAGGGCACCGTCATGAGACTTGATGCAGTACCAGACAGGTCCACAGCAGGGGCTGCACATTTACGTCCCGTATGGCAGAGTCGCACAATGGGTAGGCGGACTCGTATGGCTAAGTTAAATATCACCCTGAAATAGGCATGGATCTAGTCGCAGACAACACTCACTTAAGAATGCTCGGCGTGGCTCAATAGTCAAGCGGAAGAGCCGAACTCACACTCGCCAAAAAAAAAGACAAAATCTTTGTCAATTGCCAACATTATAATATGCCTAACAAACAGGAGCGCTTGAAAGGAAGAAGAAACAATAAGACACATTCAGCCGTTTATTGCGAGGCAGAAATTGCAGAGCCTACCACTTCCCCCTAAGGACCGAGCGTGTAAAAAGATAACCGAGAAGGTGCTGACATATCCTTACTGCCCCCGTGTGGGCGGAACGCCATGTCAGGGACACTTCTCTCTTTCTCTCTTTTTTGAAAGACGATAGTCTTTCTTGGGCTACGTAAACCCAGAAATTTTGGTCTGTCTGTATGTCTGTCTTTCTGTCTGTCCGTCTGTCTGTGACTCAATTCAGCCACCCGGCCAAAGTAAAATGCATACTCATAGCCAAATGTGAGCGTCTAAGCCCGGTTTATATGTTCATAATTGTCAACTTTGTTGAACAAGAACAAGACATTACGCAAATATAAGACAGCAAATTAGTACACAAGGGATATCAACAGTGTTCCTTTATCAAGAAATTCATGGATGCTTGGTTTTTCGATAGCAAATCTACTACTGCGATAGCAAACATCTACTGCGGAAAACCGCCGCCTCCTGGCGGCATATGAAAAATCACGCGGCAACAGTAACGAAAGGTTCCACTAGCTAGGTTCCAGGTTCTGCTTGGAACGCACGTGGAGCACGGCCACGCGGTTCTATAAACCTTGTAGTCGGCCGCCTCAATTCACGCGCGTCTCCGCCGTACTGCAGCGCTGGCATCCAGGAACCTGGCCTGTAGCAGTGGAACGCGGTAAATTAAAATCGCCTTGCGCAAACCTTTAGTGTGTTTATCTTGGGAGGAGCGCGACGGTACAGGAACAGCATGAGAGGTGAGCGGGAAAGCAAAGGGGGGCATTTCCTTGGCAAATGTCCTACAAGACTATCGTCTTTTGACGACATTTGCAACGAAAGGAGCAAATACGCGGACAATTTTTTTTTCTCTTTCTTCGCTCTTCCTGTGACTCTCTGATCGCCACCCACGCAGGTATGGAGTGCTGCCTGCTCCGGAAGTAACCATCATCCCGGATACCTGAGATCCTAAACGAGAAAGGTTCAACCATGCTGCGAAAGTTTTTGGGGACACGAACAGCACACCCTTACCCCAAAAGGATGTGGCCCCTCTGATTTTGTAATTCACCGACGCCTCTTATGACTGGCCAAAGCAAATTTCTGCCATAGTAAATTTTTCACAGCAATTTCTGCCCAGCAGCTGCAGAGCACCCGACAATGGCGGCGGTATGGCCAGTGATACAGCAGGTGCTCAGAATCTCTGAAATCCCGACAGCCCGTCTTTGGAACTTCAGCCTGGCAACGTTCCATGTACGAACCCAGTCTTGGGAGTGAAGCTTAGCCTTACTGCTAAAGGAGCTCTCGGGCATTAGTTCGGATATCATACGGTTAAGAGAGTTAGAAGAGCAGGAGAGCTGGATTCATGGAGCTGACTAGCGGGCATATTTCGTGCCTACCGAGGGCACGAAGACAAGAATGAACACGGGTGTGATTCTTAATTCCTAGTGAAATAGAAGGAAACGTGGAAGAGTGTTGCAGTATAAGCGAGAAAGTCGCGGCAGTCGTCACCAAGCGAAACAAGCCATACTTGTTAAAGGTATTACAGGCCTATGCACCAACAACCATCCATGATGATGAAGTCGTAGATGGCTTCGACGAAAACGTCGAATCAGCAGTGAAGAAGGCAACAGCGCAGTTTACGATTGTGATGGGAAACTTTAACGTGTAGGTCGGTAATGGGATAAAGGTCAATGGGAAACTTTGGATTACACAATGGCAACAGTCAAGGAAATACACTGGTGGGATTTGCACAGAGAAATACCCTGAGGTTATGAACACATTCTTCTACAAATAAAAGAATAGAAAATGGACATCGAAGAGCCCCGATGGTACAACAGAAAACAAAATTGACTTCATTTTAGGTGACACCCCGGGTATTGTGCAACAAGTTGAGGTTCTAAGTAAGAAGCGCAGCAGTGATCATAGGATGGTTAGATGCAAGGTAAGGCTGAATCTCAAATGAGAAAGAAGAAAACTCATGAAAAGAAACCCAGCATGCAGTTAAAGACAGGACGGAGGAGCTTAAAATAACTCTACAAAACAATTTCTCGTTTTAGAACGAACAGAACGAGGTCAGTGTAGACAGGCTAAATGACAACCTAACAACTGCAATTATAGAATCTGCAGCAGGTGTGGGAGGAGGAAAATGGAGAAAACAAAATGGAAAACTAACTAGTTAAACATAAGAAATAATTGCGAAATGCAAGATCATGAAAGTGCCAAGTACAGTAGATCAATTTGAAAGAAAGAAAGAAAGAAAGAAAGAAAGAAAGAAAAAAGAAAGAAAGAAAGAAAGAAAGAAAGAAAGAATTGATTTCTCCTGAGTCTTTACAGTGACGGGAGCAGAGGCTATGGGCTTTGCAGCCTGACAAGGGCCTCTGCACCTAACTACATTGGACAAACAGGGCACTTATTAACAATGATGAAGTATGATATCGCAGCATTTCACTCAATAACACAGCGAATAAAAATTTACAAAAACAGAGTAGAGCTTAGAAAACAGAGGCTCTAACTTACAAAAAAGAGGAAAACGTCACTCATATACTTTTAAAAACTTGCACAGTTGCAGAGTAGAACTTCACAACAAACATAACATAGGCGTTCACATAACAGTTTTATCACACAATACACATTAATCAGTAAAGCATTTCAAGTACACATACTTTATTATGTACATCCAATGTCATTGCATAAAAGGATGGACTTCATTTAAGTTTTAGAATAAATATGACTGGTTTCTATGAGACCATGTAAACGATTTAATAAGGCAGGTGCTTGATATTCGACGTGCTGTTTACCACAATTTGTCCTCACTGCTGGGGTTTTCCTGTACAGATTGCTCATGTTGTATTTAAAATTCTTATTTTCTGGTGTGTTCTGAAAACTCTGATGATAATTTTCCTGAACCCATTGTAAAAGCCTAAAATAATATAGTAGTGTCATTTTTAACATCGAGTATTTTTCGAAACGTGGCTTAGTTTTTAAGTCCCGGATGACGCCATTATATTGTTCGAAGGCTCGAAGGACTCTTTTTTGCCAAACCAGTAGTTTTGATAGTTTGTTTGTGTCGTAGTACCCCATACCATGATGCAATATATCATTTTCTAATAAAACAGTGCAGTTTGTGTCGTAGTACCCCATACCATGATACAATATATAATTTTCTAATAAAACAGTGCATTATACAACTCCATGTGTAGCCATTTTGGTACAACAGGGCTGAGTTTGTATAAACACCCAGCTGGGGCGGTATTCTCGAGTTTTGTCCCTTTTGCGTCCCTTTCAAAAGTGTCCCTTTTAGCGAGCCCTGATTGGCTAAAAGCAAACAACTGGAAGTGACGTAACGCAAGCGCAACAAACCTACTGCCAACGCTTACTGCTTAACCGGAAGTACGTCACGATGAAAGGGACGCAAAAGGGACGTTTTCAAAAGGGACAGTTACGGGAATACCGCCCCAGTTCTACTAAGCTGCATAGTTAGTTTTTGTATATGTGTGTTCCAAGTCAAGCCTTCGGTAAACCATACGCCTAAAAACGTCTGACTGGCTACCTGTTCAATTTTTTTGCCCTCAAACAAACTGGTTTATTAGTAGGAGCAAATACAATGTATTTGGTTTTACTGACGTTTAGTTGTAGTTTGTTTACACTAAGCCACCCAGACAGATGGTGGAAGTACTTATTAACCCGGTGTTGAAGTTCTAGAATAGATGTACCGATAAAGAAAATGTTCGTAACGTCTGCGTACATAATTAGCTTGGGAGAACATGGGATATCACAGAGATCATTTATGTAAATTACAAATAGTAGCGGACGGAGTATTGACCGCTGCGGTACTCGTTTAGATATGTTTGCATAAGCCGATGCACTGTCGTTCATGCAGACATATTGACGACGGTTTAGTAAGTAGTTTTTCATTAGGTCAAGAACCACACTACGCACACCATACTTGCTAAGTTTATGCTTTAGGTCTTCATGGTACACTGAATCAAATGCCTTTCTAAAATCAATGAATAAACCAAGGGAGTATAGCCTCTGTTCGATGTTTTTAATTAGGGTCATGTTTGATATTTAGCAGAGCTTTTTCACAAGATTTATTTTTCGGAAATCCATACTGAGCCTCATTGATCACACTGTACTTGCTAAAGAACTTGTACAACCGCGTATTTATTGCATTCTCAAATACTTTTGACTCAACCGGAAGAACGGGCATAGGCCTGTAATTAGTGAACTGACGTTTATCACCCCCTTTAAAAACAGGACACACAGGCGCTATCTTTAGGCGGTCGGGAAAAATGCCAGTTTCGAACATTGCATTGATTATATGGGTAATTATTCGAGCTATAAAATCAGCTACGTATTTTAACGGAGTCGACTTTATCTCATCATAACCTGCAGCTACGTTATTCTTGATCTGCTGTTTCAGTTTGAATACTTCCTTCGATGTCACAGGGGTTAGTTGTACAGAGTTTCCAAGGCTGAACTCGTTCGACACAAAACAAGGAACTACATTGCTATCATGTTTGTATACCGCACTTGTCACAAAGTACTCATTCATCTGATTGGCCGCTGCAGTGTCGCATAGGATACCTGCACTAGTCTGAATGGATATTTGTAGAGGTTGTTCCTTCCAAGAGATTAGGTTCTTCACTTCTTCCCAGGCCTTCCTAGGGTAATTTTTATCGTAGTAAACAGCTTACCAGAATTCGCTTCCTTCGGATGCTTCAGTTCTGTGGTCAATTTATTCCTATATTTTTTTATACTCAGACAAGGCATCAGAATTTCTTGACTTAACAAAAGCGTGAAATATCTTATTTTTAGTCTCGATCATTTTCAATCATCATCATCATCATCATCACCAGCCTATCTACGCCCACTGCAGGGCAAAGGCCTCTCCCATTATTCTCCAATTACCTCGGTCCTGTGCCAACTGTGACCAATTTATCCCCGCAAACTTCTTGATCTCATCTGCCCATCTAACTTTCTGCCGCCCATTGCAACGCTTGCCTTCTCTAGGGATCCACTCTGTTACCCTTAATGACCAGCGGTTATCTCGCCTTCGCATTACATGCCCTGCCCACGTCCATTTGTTCTTCTTAATTTCTACTAATATGTCTTTAACACCAGTTTGCTCCCTGACCCACTCCGCTCTCTTCTTGTCCCTTAATGTTACACCTATCATTTTCCGCTCCATTGCCCGCTGAGTCGTTCTCAATTTAAGTTGAACCCTCTTAGTGAGCCTCCAAGTTTCTGCCCCGTAGGTGAGTACCGGTAAGATGCAGCTGTCATACACTTTCTTCTTCAGTGACAATGGTAGGCTGCTATTCATTATCTGAGAATGTCTGCCATATGCACCCCACCCCATTCTGATCCTTCTAATTATCTCTGTATCATGGTTGGGATCTGGGGTCACAACTTGGCCTAAGTAGATATATTCGCTTACCACTTCCACTGCCTCGCCACCTATCTCAAACTGCTGTGCTGTCCCGAGGTTTGATCATTACTTTAGTTTTCTGCATATTAATTTTCAGGCCCACGGTTCTACTCTGTTCGCCCAGTGCGGAAAGCATGCTCTGCAATTCGTCCCCCGAGTTACTTAGCAAGGCAACGTCATCAGCAAATCTGAGGTTACTGAGGTATTCTCCATTAACCCTCACTCCCACCTGTTCCCAATCCAACGTTCTGAATACTTCTTGTAAGCATGCTGTGAATAACATTGGAAAGATTGTGTCTCCTTGTCTGACACCCTTCCTTATAGGTATTTTACTGCTCTCCCTATGGAGGATGATGGTAGCTGTAGACCCATTGTAGATATCCTCTAGAATTCTTACATAATGCTCATCTACCCCCTGGTTCCGTAATGCCTGAATGACTGCTAGGGTTTCGACCGAGTCAAATGCTTTCTCATAATCTATGAAGGCTATATATAGGGGTTCAGTATACTCAGCGCACTTCTCTATTCTCTATTTTCAATAGCCTTCCAGAAATCCAGGGCTTCCTCGATCGTTGTGATTTACGATTTCGCGAAGTGATTGGAAATGCACGATTATAGCAGGCCATGAATTTTTTTAAAAAACGCCTCGTATGCCGCATTGGAGTATTTTTGCTAGAATACGCATGCCCAATCGGTTGATTGAATATGTGATCAAAATTCTTGCAAGGCTGCGGCAGTGATGCTGCGAGATAAGGTTTCCACTTTCGTTTTGCGTTTGACATACGCATTTGGCAGCAAACAAAAAACTGGTAGATGATCACTTACGTCAACAGTTAGCAGTCCAGAAAAACATTCAGGTGAATCGACGTTCGTTAAACATATGTCGATTGAGGTGGCACTCTTTTCAGTTAATCTCGTAGCTTCCATAACAAGTTTTCTGCATGCGAATGAGTGTATGACTTTAACAAAATGTATAGCTGAAGTGTCACCTAATAATATATTTATGTTGACATCCCCCATGATGACGAAAGGCATAGACAATCGGCTTAACATAGCAAGTACACGCTCAAAATATTCAAAGAATTCTCGTTTGTTACACATAGGTGGTCGATACATAACCGTCACTATTAATTTCTATAAACGTACGAGCATGCACTCAACGCTATTATTTATTACTGAAAACTCCGAAATTACGTCGTGCCTCATTGACTGTTTAACATAAACGGCTACACCACCGCCCCGGCCACTTGGCCGCACAAGGCCGTTGTACGAGTAACCATAAAAATACAGCGGTTTTTCCGTTTCTTTTAGCCATGTTTCCGTGTACATTAAAGGGACACTGAAGTGAATTTGTCAAGCTCCCGTTTTTGCTTACACTGTTTAGACTGGCTCAAATTAGCACACTTTTCATCGTTTATTCGGTGGACAAATCGGTAATTATTTTACAAAGCGCGAAAGAAGAAAAACTACCATGCGCGGTTTTCGGCGGCCGCACCAACTAAGCTGTGACGTTGCGAGGAGGGGGCACCGTGATTGGACGATACCCAAGGTTACCAATCAAACAAGTTTCGGTTTCGGTTTCGGTTCTGTAAAACAACATGTTTGCCATCCGATGGCGTCGTTGGATGGGCATTCTCAATATCCCAGTAATCGTAGTACCGCGCTTCTGCCATGTTTTCGGCTGTAAAATGCATAAGATAAGCCTCCCAGGACGGCTTGGAATCGTAGCATTCACTAGCCGAGGCCTACGCAGTGCATGAACGCCCTCCGCGTCCCCGCAGACGCACAAATGCATGCGGTTTTCCCCCATATTTCGAGCTTGCCTCACTCATGCCTGTATCGTAAAAAGCGTGTTCGCACCAGGCCAAGGGTCTGTTGATTCTGGCCTGTGCCCACTGCCCGCAAGCAGTCAGTGCTATGGCAACAGCACGCCAAGGAGAACTCGCTAGCGCGCCAGTGCCAGGCTGCGCGAGTTCTGTGGACTAGTTCGTGGAGCAGTGAACGTTGCGGCCCAAAAAAGGTGAACTCAGATAGAAAACATTGGCGAAAAACGAAAAAGTTACCTTATAAAAAAAAAAAAAACTTGTCTCACGGGGATTCGAACTTGTACGAGCAAAACAGTTGTGATGATATACCTAACGCTCCAGACCACACGGCCACGGGCGAGAGCTCCGCCGGTTGTGGAAACATAGGGTATTTAATGTATAACCAGTTTACATTTTTATTTAGTTTTAGTATTTCAAGCAGCTTAGGTGACTATTTGTTTTATTGTGCTCATGCACTAAGCGTCCCCCGAGTTTTCACAATAGCTCACGTCTAGCAATTGCATTTCTTAGACGGAAAAGCGTTCGCAGATGCGTAGTCGTGCTGCCGACCGCTCTGCTTGCTCGCCCAGCGCAAAAAAGTGCTTCCCGCACCCTAGTTTACGCTGTACGGTAAAAATATCAGTTGATTTTATTTCCTTAGTACCTATATTGACTTCGCTGACTCTTCTACCCCTTCAAGAGGCCTTATATTTTCCTACTGGCGTACCAGTCAGCGAAGCGTCGCATGTGCGCTTGTGCAGCGCTTGTGTGAAGCGACCTTGACTTGGAGCTAGATACAGAGCACAAACTAACGAAGTAAAGAAAGGCACATTCTTCCATTCATAAACGTGTTGTGGCTTAGTTTCAACTGATCGAGCGAATTGCCATGACACGACGGTGGCCGGCGGACTAAACGTTGGGCCGACTGACTCGGTCGCGGAAGGTCGGCGAGCCGTGCAGTAGCGCAGCCAATTGCCAGCTCTTCTCCTGCTGACGTCACACGAAAACGCCAAAGAAAATGGGCGAGAGTGCAGAGAGGAGGACAGCATTTTCGAATTGATTTTTCTACTAAATAAATTCGCGTAAACGCGCTCAGAGTGGTCGAAACAGGGCCTAGGGATTCCGGACTACAATTTGCGCTCGTAATCCCGCATTGTTTACAAATCACTTCAGTGTCCCTTTAAAACGTGGAAGCTATGGGATATGGATGCATACAAGTCACTAAGCTGTTCCTGTTTATTTTGGATGGTACGCGTATTTATGTGTAAGATTTTGAGCTGCTTCGGCATACATGGAAAAGATGTGTTAAAAGTCGCCACATCGTAGTAGCTACATAATTTCTGGCTGTCCATTTTTCCACAAGACAATCTCAGTATTAGGCTTGCGAAAGACTGCACACTACACTGCTTCGTTCATCTTTTCAATGACGCTTATGTTAAATATTTTCAGCGCAGGTGAGCCTTCTTCTTTCCTTGCAAACACCTTTCCTCCTGCAGTCCACACAAATTTCCAACCCAATTCTTTCTTTGTTTGCACTGTGGCAACGAGCAGGTGTTTGCCATGCCGTGTTAAGTGTTCGTTCACATAAACCGTAGACGAAGACTGAAACCCGAAATTCGTTGCATCTACTTTTGATTTTTTTTGCTTTGCTGAGAAAGGCAGTCTTCTTCGTCCTAGGGGTGAACCGAACGGTTATGCTTGACTCATCGTGCCGACCAGTAGGCATCCGATGGCAAATATCAATGTCGGCATCGGTTACTTCCTCCTGTATGACTACGACAATTTGTTTGAATATAGCAAGCGATTCACCTTCGAGAGGAATGCCCTTAATTTCAACATTATTAGAGCGTTAGTACTGTTCTAGCTCTTCTAGTTTATTTGTCAGCTTTATGTTCTGCGAACGAAGGCCGCGATTCTCTTTTAGTACTTCTTGTAGCTGCTCCGTGAGTTCACCTACTCAGTCAAATTTTTCTTTTTGAGTTACCAGAGCTGTTTAAATTGATGAACAGAAGCAACACAAATGAAATTTGTGCGTGGAAGTGGTCCAGGGAAAAATTCAGAATGGAAGAAGCTTGAAAGCAACTAAGAGAAAGCTACCCATCGTCAAAGACAGGATGTACGCACTCAGAGACAAGCAGGGTAACATTACGCATAACATGGACTACATAATAAGGTAGCAAAACGATCGTCCACCAAATCGTATGCCAGCGACTTCATACCAGGAGAAACTACTGAATGTAGAACCTCCACTTCAAAAATATCACTAGAAACTCTTACTTCCTCTCTTACTCTCTTACTCTTAGAAACTCTTACTCTTACCTTTCCTACATCCTCAAGAGGAAGTAAGAAAGGCAGATTAATGTCATGCAAAGATGTCATGCAGGCGATGGCATAACCGTGGATCTCTTGAAGTAGGGAGGAGATATTGTACGGTAAAAGGTTGCAGCACGTTTTCCTGAATGCTATAGGACTCAAAAAGTGCCCATCACCTGGAAAAAGGCCAACATTGCAAAGGGAGACGCCAAAAACCTTAAAAATAACATATACATCAGCCTAGTCTCAGCGGGTTACAAGGTGTTTACCAAATATATAGTTAGCTGCATAAGCGACAACCCGGATTCCCAACAACCTTGAGAGCAGACTGGGTGTTGGTAATCAACAATGGAGCAAATCGACGTCGTGAATCAAGTGATAGAAAAGTCCGCAGAGTTTAACAAACCCCTTTACATGGCATTTATCCTACGAGAAAGAATTTGAGTCAGTACACACTGCAGCTTCGCTAAAAGCATTAAAAGACCAGGAAATAGAAAAGACCTACATAAGACTTGTAGACCATTTATGTAAGGGATGCGCGGGCAGGATAACACTTCATACGCAAAGCCTTGAATTCCCGATCCAAGAGGGTGTTATACGGGGAGGTATACCTGACCAAAACTGTTCACACCATGTCTGGAGGGGTATTCCGAAAGCGTGATTGGAAGAATAAATGATTAAGGATAAATGGAGAGTACTTGAGTTATTTGATGTTTGCAGACGACATACTCTTGCTGTGTAAGACTTCGGAACACCTGCGAAAAATGCTTGAGAAACTACCTTCACAAAGCACGGCCGTAGGGCTAAAATAGATGTGGATAAATCTGAAGTAATGAGGAGTAATCATGTATAAAGTGTCCTCTTAAGCTTAAAAAAACACACGCTAGCAGAGGTAACAGCACATAACTACCTCGCAGCGATGGCTAGGGCTGACCCCAACCACCAGACAGCAATTTGGCGCAGAATTGGTATGGGCTGGGGAGCACTCAAGAAACACTCCCAAATAATGAAAAGCCAGCTTTATCACTCAAACGAAAAATGTACAATCCGTACATACTGCTGCTGGTAGCCTACGGAGCTCAATCTTGGTGCCTGACTCCACTAAAAAGCAAGATTAAGTCAAGAAACTGCCTTTCATCACATTAGGCTAAGTACACGCATCCTTTGCACACCACAATTTTATTGCAATAAGAAAACTCCTTGTCAACATCTCAACGTCTTCCCTTTACATCGTTCATGCTACTATTTGTCTTTCGGACTTGCAGACCATTTATTTTTTCTTGCTTCTTGCTATAAGGCGCCAGTGCGCACTTATTTAACGACGCATAGCCTTGCACTATGCTTAACAATTTCGCGTGGGTTATGTTCCCATAAAAGGCACAAGTGGTTCTCAGGCATCGGAATGCTGACATCTTCAGGACAGATTTGTCAACGACATATTTTTTTCGAAACAAAGCCACATTCGTCCTACGCCCTGCAAGACGAAACCAACCTCTCACGAGGCCACGGAAAATCCACTTATGCCACTTACGTATTCGGAGGTGACAGTGATATGGTACTGCCGTCTCCGACGCCCGAAACAGAGGCCAAGAAGCGCGCAGAACCACGTCCCCGGATAGCCTTTGTTGGCGCAGTTGCTATTCAAGTAACTCAAACGTGATTGATTGATTGTAGGGTTTAACGCGCCGACGCAACGAAGGCGATGAGGCGCGCCGTAGTGGAGGGCTCCGGATTAATTTTGACCACCTGGGGATCTTTACGTGCGCCGAAATCTCGTACACACGGACGTTTTTGCTTTTCGCCTCCATCAGAAAAGCGGCCGCCGCGGCCGGGAATCGAACCCGCGACCTCGTGCTCCGCAGCGCAGCGCCTTAGCCACTGAGCCACCGCGGCGGGTAGTAAGTAACTCAAACGTACTTTTTTGCTTACAGACGTCCTCGTAACAAGTTTTGTTGGGGAACGGAAATCAAAAATAGGCGCAACAGAACCAAAACACTGCATGGGCCCCTGTCAGCCCAGCAGTTCTCATTCCGTGACCGCCGTGGAGAAGCGCCGGCAGGCGGCGCAGCGGTCGTGAAGCTCGAGGCGTATAGGAACAAAACTTGTCGTTGCTGCGGATAATATCTTCACGAGGCATACTCTTTTGTGGATTGGCCAGAAATGGGAAGCTTTGAGGGGCTGCTGTTCCCACTGGGAATAATTCACAAACATGGGAATTGTGAACCTAGATGTTCAAGAATAGTGCATGAAGCATGATACTTAATCTTTAAGGCGCTTTACTATAACAGGTGGGCACCAGTCGCGCAAAACCGTGATTCTACAGGAACTTTGGTGAGTGTCAGTCTGCTTGCTGACGTAATTTCGGCAATGAGACGGATAAAAAACCCAGGGAAGACGCCCACGCGGTGTAGCTGAAAACAACGTGGCCTAGGTCTAAAATTCGAACGAAAAGACGTAAGAACAAACGCGAAGGCGATGTAAATGCGATGTGGCAGCAAAGAAGTAGGTAATTATTGCCAGCCAATTTACTTCAATGCTCATAGTACCCATCCTTAGGTGTACGAGGTATTTTTAAAGATTCAAAGATTGTATTTCCTCAAAAGTACGAGCACGCAGGCTGGGACTAAAGGTTTCAAAGCCTGACCGAAGCCACACCCGGTTTTGGTATAGTTATATGGCAGCATGAGTAGAATGAATCAGCAAAATTCCACTGCAAGCCTTTGTAGAGACAGAAAAAGATACAATAGAAGCATCACGAAATATGAACATGTTACTCCTACCTCGCGCATGCGTCAAGTTGCCCAGAAGCAGAAGAAAACACATTGTAAAAGTACAAGCTAAAAAAAACTAGTCGATAAGGAAAAATATGAGCACATGTAAAACATTAGACAATGTAGTCAAATAACGGCAATGTACAATAAAGTATAATAAAGTACATTATAGTAAAATAAAATAAAATACAATAAGATGATAAGCGTAAATACATTATCCTAGTCTAACGATAATTCCAACAGGGATAATTGAAACCGTCGGTTAATTCAAACAAATTAAAAAATGTTATCTGGCCCGCTATGTTTTCTATGCATTCTAAACCCCCCTAACTCAAACTTTTTCAGCAGGGATATTCGGTTAGTACTTACTTCTTGCTTGTCCGTTCCGGAAAATATCGACTACATTTGCCCCTTCTAGCTGCATATTTACATCCTTCTGTACCTAACAGTCCCCCAAAAAAGCCGATTACCTGCGTACACGTGTCAAACCAATGAACTGGCTGCTCTTGCTGGCACCGCAAACTTTCTTTTGATTTCATTACAATACCGTTTGGTATGTTCATACTTCTGGTCATTCAAACAAAATCCTGGGGCCCTTCGCGTTTGAATTATCGCGAGTCTACTGCATTGCATTTTAAACATGGGCACTATAACAAAACAAGCGCATTGAAACACAAGTCTAACAAACAACATACACTGTTCTGGCCATTCTGACCTAGCTTTAAATGTTTCTGGTGCATGTAAAATCAATCTGCTCCCCCACTTTCCTTAGTACGTCGGTGTGCTGAAAAAAAATGACTGCCTGCCGGAGTTGTACCGTACTTTCGGTGTAGGTATTATGGGATATCTGAAAGAGTTTAGTGTCATTATTGCCATAAAAACTTTCTGTTTGCATACTTTCTAAAAGCTACAGATAACAAGTTTGGTTAGCCTTAAGCATACTTGACTGCAAAAAAAGCGGAAGCGTCACTGAGTCGGCGTAATGTCCATGGATCTTTGTTCATGAGCTGCCCATGAGCTCACATGGGGTTTTCGTGGTGACGGTGAGCATCGACAGCACGGACTCCGAGCTCCCATACAGAAGCTGTGTCTAACCGTGGCGAGATATTGAAAGGTGAAGGGTAGAAGCCGTAAACCGTGGCTGTCGGAGCCCTGGCTAGCTCCGGCCGATGGGTTCCCTGTCTGTCTGCCAGGCAGGCAGCTCCGGGACCTCATTGACTACCAGGGTAAAGTCAATGAAGAAAGAACCCCCGTCCCCTGCTTTATACTATCGCTCATGGTATTCTCAAAACCCCTCTCTCCAAATGATAGGGCCACAAAAATGGGCCGCACCGAAGCAATTTTCAAGCCTCTCTCAAACCTCCTCTTCACCAATCCCGACAACTTTCCACGCTCTGTAGTTTGCCACTCAGCTGATAAGGTGTCACCATTTCTTTAATTGAGTGCGCTGTTAGAAGATAAGGGCAGTTGACTCAGGTGAGCAAACAACCCCACCGAATCTACAGGGCGCAGGTGACGAAGAAGGTGGCCGTCTGATGAGGCCGTCCAGCTTTCGCCGACCAGAGCGGTAAGAATGAGTCAGAGCCTTGAACGAAACAACAACAGAAAGACTTATATTTGAACAGGCAAAACTGTACAAGCACGAGAACATGTAACATTATTACGAGAGACAACTTAGATCGAATACAAATGCGGGAAACAGTTCAAATACGAAATCTACCACAATAATCTTTGACCACCAATATTACGAGGTAGCAAAAGTTAATTAAAAGCAAACAGCTCAATGCATATGAATGAAAGTCCCACAATGTTCGCCGACCGGGCCAGACGACGCACCGCTGTCGGAGGAGATTCAGCTACCTGTGAAGCGTGGCTTCGTCGTAGGCCCGGCCGTCCGAGACGATCAGAGTGATTCGAGGCCCGGGAGTACGTGTGAGTCCTCCAGGGCACGGGTCGCCGATGGTGGTGCACACACGGGCAGAAGCCATTGTAACATTCCGACGTCAAACGTAACTAATTAGTCTCGGCACGGATTCTCTTTTTGCAACTGCGCCGGCAGTTATAAAGAGCAGCGCGGCAGTCTTGGCTGCGTAAAAACTCCAAGCCCTCCGAGTCATTGGCCCTGATTCAGATGCAGTGACGTAGGTAGCAGCACCACTGGAAAACCCCATCTACAGCACCGTAACCCTCCTAGGATTGCATTGTAGCCCAAAGGATAACGCAATGAAACTGTAGGGGCCTAAGGAAAACTTCGATTACATAATGAAATCCTTCACAAACAGCAGCCAAATATCACGTGCCTACAAGAAACACCTGAAACCCATACGAACCAACTTTCTCTCCTAATACACGGTATTCAGGAAAGACAGGGACAGCTGCGCTCACTCCTCCGGTGGTGTAGCAATTTTAATAGAAAATAGAAAGGGCCCATCTCCCCGCGAGGGGGACTCGAGTAAATGCGTCGCATAGGGGGTTTGTGTATTGCGTTAACGTTTAGTGTTTGGGAGTTGGTGGTAGTGAATGCGTTGTATCAGCAGCTTCTTGACGTAGTTTGAATGAGTCAAGGATATAAGGCGCGTTCGTAGCCTTCATTCTGTGTCGGTTTCGTGGCGCAGTTGGAAGAGCACCATGTACCTCGCGTTCCGCCCGCATGGTCGTGGGATCGAAACCAGGCGCCGGTAAGTATTATTTTTTATATAGTGTAGGGGGAGGGGTGCGGACCCTGTTGTTGAGAGCGAGGAGGGTAGCGTGATGGGGGAGAGGAGGAGTGGGGGAGAGGGCGCACCTGGAACGGCTGTTGCGGACGCCGAGGCGCGCCGACAACGCCGGGTGACATCGTGAGTTAAAGAAATGCTCTGCATTTAAAATCTGTCCCCTGTCAATTCATTCGGTTACTTACTGCTCTCGAAGCAGTGGTTTTCCGAGCAATATATTTAATAGGACAATAAGAGTCTGACGCTTATGCACTCCTGACTACTGCCTATCAAGCTGAGTTCGGGTTCCTAATAGACGAGCTTCCAGAACCCTTCTACCTATTAAGCGATTTAATGCATGCTCATTGTCAATTCTGGGGGTCTGAGCGTACAGATGCCCGGGGCTACTTGCGCAAAAATTTCTTTTATCATCCGGACCTTGCCCATTCAGCAATAACAGCCGACATACTAATACAACACACCACAAATATTCACACATCGATCTGGCTATTGGGTCTTTCATTCATTTTCCGTCTGTTGAATTGGAGGTCGACTTAACCCCTACGAATGCGACCACTTTCCAGTTACCCTCTGATGTCTAGAAACCGGAACCTGCAGTACCGGTTCACATAAAAAGTTCAGAGAATCCGGTGCCGGCTGGGAAAGCTTAAAGGGAAGCTGAAGAGCTTTCCAAAAAAATTGAGTTAGAGGCACGTTTGTATAGTTTCTTGCGCGCTGAATCCGAAGATCACATTGAATTTTATCGCACATGAGTCCAACCATTTATTTTACAAAACGCGCGGTCCCGTTTGGAATACGCGCGCTTTTCGTCTTTTGACGCCCCTGATTGGTTGCGCCCTCATGACGTCAAAGGAGGACACCCTTCGGCCGCGCGGGTTCTCGGAAGCATTAGGAACGATCGCACGGCAGCGGCGCTTGCCTTTTCGGCAATTTAGCTTGCAGTTTATTGTTCGCACATGACTGCAAGTTTATTTTCTAACTTGCCGTGCTGTTGGCTCAATTATCTTGGAGTTTAAATTTGCTTTACCCGAACGAGAACCCCAAAGCAGTGACTGTGGCATCGGCTAGAGGGTTCCGTAAAAATATTTATGAATTAGGCAACCAGCATAGGGGGTTTCTATTCCTTATGTTAATATTAGGTACTGCCTGAACTGTTTGTTACTATATACGAGCCCATTTATGCCGAAGATTACGCGGCGTTTTCTAAACAATATTCCAGCAAGAAGCACGTACGTGCACTGCGCGATAAAATAGCGTTCATGCGCTGTAAACGTATATGCGAGACATATGTTGCCGGTATACGCATAAACCAACAAGCGGACTCTGCTTCCGAATTTCCTTTGTACGTTGTCGCCCACCCCAGAGCCCGGTTACTCATCCCGATATACAGACCCACATGGGTGCGCGCGCGCGCGCCACTGGGGCAGCGGCGCTAAGGCGCCTCCGCGATCGCTAGCGGCACTTCGATGAGTGGCGTCTTACTGCTTGAGTTGCATTTATTCTGAAAACATTGTAGCATACTGGTGCCTCCGCAGCATTATCGGCTTGGGTTTTTGAACACTGTTCTAAGCCCATAGGGAGAGAAAACCAACGCGTTTAACGAAACAGGTATTTCCTTAACAAATGTGACTTTGGTTCCGGAACTGAACGAAACAGAAACATTCCGGGCCAAAGTACAGCAGTATTCACCATCCTTCCTAAATCTAGCATCTAATTTGAACATTCACGTCCGTCGCATAAAAAAGAGAAGAAAAAAAATAAAAAAAACGCGCTGGAGCGTTTTACAAAGTATCGAACGTAGCGTAGCATATTCTCAGTCATCAAGCACAGCCATCTTGGTTGTCGCTTCCGCATGTTATCAAACATCTCGGCGTGGCATTATCCTGCTTAGGAATACGGCATGGTAACGTATGTCTCGATTGGCGTTCGTGCATACTTTTTGAACACGAAAGTTGTACAAATAAGTGCTATCAACCACAACAACAACAAGTATCATTCACAAGGAAACACGGCGAAAAGAGCATGGCAGAGGCGGCCTATCCGGCCGGAAGTCCAGGTATGACGTTTTTCAGCCGGTTTTCGCCCGCGCTCTTCGGTCTTCCGGCATCGCGCGGCGAGATGGGGGCGGGGCATCGGGCCACTTTTGCTTGCGCGTTGCGCCGCTTCTATTGCATGTATTGCGAAAATATTTCGCACACGGGAACTGTTCAGTATGTACTTACTGCTAGTCAACTTTTCTTTTAATTCTAAAACCGCTTCACCTTTCCTTTAAGAAAAAATCGAAGATATCCTTCTCAACTATCAATCACTTAAGCATCGATGAATCTTGTTTTTTCACGTCGCAAATCCTTCAGTCTGCCCGAAGTGCCATTCCCCACACATCTTGTGGTACTTTCAATCTTAGGGTGCCTTGGTGGAAAGAAGAATGCAGGCTTGCACGACACATGCAAAATAAGGCATGATATGTTCTTCCTTGTCACCTCACTGCCCAGAACCACAAAGCTCTAAGCGTGCCGAAGCCATGGGAAAGCGCATTCGCAAAGAAGCCTAAAGAGACATGTGGAGGTCCTTTATATTGTGCCTGTTGTTATTCGTAAACTTTATTGACACACACACACACAAAAGACCCCCAAAGTCCGGGGTTCTGAGGGGAAAATAGTTATCTATACAGACGCGAGGACCTGACGAATGTGAGCCACAAGAGCTCGCCTGGGCACACAGCACCTCAGCTCGTTCACGTGAGCCGCGTCAAGGCGTACCACCGACGGACTCTACCTGCTAGTGCTCCTCCTTCATAACAGCCACCGGGACGGTGCTGCTGCGGTGGTGGAGTTGTGTCACAGACTTTTTGCCAGCTTCCCAAGAAACTTACACGCAGCATAACCGCGTATCCATGTGGCCAGTCTCTCCCTATCTCGGTATGTGCTCCGGTGGAAAGGCGCGGGTCGACGACCAGTGGAATCAAGAGAAGGTAGACGAAGTCCGAGCTCCCGCTGGACTGGGTTCGCGCCATCAACCCGCCTCTGTCCCGGTGACTACGGGGTCTTTTGTAAATACACCTTCTTCCTGACAACCTAACTCTGCGTCGTCACGTGACTATATCATCTAATAATACTTACACAGACACAAGCAAGGAAAGAAATCGAATAAAAAAACTCAAAGGACACAAGACAAACAATTTACCCCTTGTCAGCACCACCAGGCAAACACGCTTGCAAATCCCTTTGAACATGTCTCAAGTTCGAAACACTACAAGAGCACATTTATGCAGTGCAAAAATTCCGGTTAGCAGAAGCCCATAGTGGAGAACAAGCCATCGAAGGGCTCTTACAGCTCTCTATCGCTCCAGGAGCTTCATAATGCCCTGGCCACATGTAAAAATTCAGCCCCTGGCCCAGACCAAATCACATATGGATTGATACACCTTCACGCGGACACAACTGACGCTATTTTTTTCCTCTTTAATAAAATTTGGTCTCTTGGAGGCTTTCTACGGGCGTGGTGAGAGTCGATAGTCATACGAATTCTGAAGGAACAAGGATGCTTCCTTTACCAGCTGCCTAAGCAAGTTGGATCAAAACATGAATAATAGACGACTTATGTACTTCTTGGGATATCAGAGAATCCTCGATAGCTGCCAGACAGGATTCCGCTCGGGCAGATGCACGGCTGACCAGTTGGTGGCCTGGGAGTAGAACATGAAGGATTCATTCGTTTTCCTGCAGCACTGCAAGCCTATCTTCGATTTAGAAAAATCGTATGACACTGCTTGACATTAAAAAACATTCTCTCTCTGTCACTGCTTGGGGGAACGGTATCCTCCGCGACCTAAAGTCAAACGGTGCATCAAGAAACATGCTGAACACACTAGAAAGCTACCAGTCTGAGCTATCTTTCCAGTAAGAGTTGGTGCAGCACTTTCAGAACTGCACACAAAAGAAAACAGGATGCCGCCGGGTGGGGTACTCAGCTGTACACTATCATTAAAATGAGCACTCTTCGAAAGGCACTGCCGCCAACTATTTTTTACTGTTTTATATGTCGATGATATACATAGCAGTATTATATCGTGTAACCTATCCGTATGTGAGCGGCCGCCCCAACTGGGTGGGAACAGGTTTGCCAAGTGGGCTGATGAGAATGGCTTTAAGGGGAATCCCGAAAAGAGTGCCTGTGTTTGGTTCTCAACGTAGCGTTGTATAAGGCCTGACCATAATGTTATTCTGAATGGTGTGGCTATTCAGGTAAGAAAGGTAAATAAATTTCTTGGTGTTGTGCTGTATGACAAGCTTACCTTTATTCCGCGCCTTAAACAAGTAAAGAATAAATGCATCAGTGCAAAGAACATACTGAAAGTCTTGACCAACCAGTTCTATGGAGCGGATAAAAACGTTCTTCAAGAGCTGGGTGAGGTCACGCCTGGACTATGCCAGTCACGTATATGGTTCCGCCACTAAAACGCCCTAAAACGTTGGATGCCTTTTGGACAAGCCTTTTGGTGCCTTTTGGACAAGCCCTATCCAAAGCCTATATGTTAACCACTGTTGTACACGTTCCTCAAAAACAGGAACGGAAGCCCGTTCCTCGTTCCTTCCCAATTTTGAAACGAGTTCCCGTTACAAGTTCCTTTATTGCGAAAGGAATGCGTTCCTGTTCCACTTCGAGCATTGAAACGTGTCGTTACATTAACGTTACATTTATTTTTAAATTAAAATATGATGTCGGATTCCTGAGGTGAAATAAAGGGAGAAATGTAAAACTCGCATCTAACTACGTATATTATATATCAACAGCACCGGCAGCAGTTTATCTGAAGATAAAAAGAATTCGAAGAAACGCTCCCAGACGACTTCTTTTCAAGAGCACCGGACAAATTTCAGACATGTCTAATTGCGATTTTGGTGCTCGTCTATTGTAGGTGCCACCAATATGACGCTTCCCACTTCGGTCTTACAAATCCGCAGTAAGGTTACTGTGCTTCAGATATGAGAAGAGAACTAAATAAGAACAGAACAGATAAGAGAACTGATATGCAGGAACGTAATTACATGTCTTGCATTAGAAACCCCGTCGAAAGCAACAATACATCGGCCTATAATGAATGCTCATTTAGTACTACAGTTTACTGAAATTGCATACAGGCCCCTTTGCAGGGCATTTAGTGAAGCTTTACAGACCATGCAGCAGAAATTGGCGAGTAACAAAACACAGCACAACAAGTAATGACTACGAGGTTCGCAATCCAAGTTTACGTCGGAAGACGATAACAAGAAAAAAAATCCCGCCATCTCCACGAAGTGAATGATGATGAGAGGTGCGAAGCTAAAATCCTTATCGGTAAAACCGTGAAACATCCGCCCACACATCATATAAGAACTCGACACGTCAAGCTTTCCACCGCTCCGTTGACAAGCCCGTCGACGACGTCGATGTTTTTGGTGATTATGTAGGGCTTGTTTGGGACGATGAGAATCTCCATGGGTAAGTTGGCGAATTCGGTGTGTGGCATTTTAGCCACATTGGCCGTCGCCTTCTGCAGAGCGTCTTATACGTGTCTTGAGCTCGCAGGCGACGAACGACAACCTCTTCTTCTTGCTCTCCTCCTTGTTGGGTAGCAGCGAACGCCTTGAACGTTTTGACCTATTCGGCCAATCTTTGGTTGACAAATCCCTAGGGGGATCCTGCCACAATCATCATCATTCCGCCGTGTATGGCAGCAACGAGGGATGGGACAGGGCCCGAGCAAAAGTCTTGAGCTCGCAGGCGACGAGCGACAACCTCTTCTTCTTCCTCTCCTCCTTGTTGGGTAGCAACGAACGCGTTGAACGTTTTGACCACTTCGGTCAATCTTTGGTTGGCCAATCGCTAGGGGGATCCTACCACAATCATCATCATTCTGCCGTGTACGGCATGGACAGGGACCTAGCAAGAGGAGCTTCGCCCCTAAAATAAAAGCCAGCAGCTTAGTCACACACAAAATCTATGCACGAGAATTACAAAGTATGGCGAACGCGATCAGGGTAGTAGATAAAGGAAACAACTAAAGATAGCCAAGTATGTGGACGCGACGCGACGCACGAATCAGTTGCGGTGGTTAGAAATACGCATACCGGAAAAGCACAGGAAATAACACGGAGCCTAATCACGTGCTGAAAAGACATTTACAGTATAAAACATATAGTCGGATACAAAGTGCGACACTCTAAAGTAAATGAAACAACCACAAATAAATACAAAGTAATTAGAAAACAGGAAATCATGTGCCGTGGCACAGAAATGACAGATTCTTTCGTTCTTCAACCTGAAAAAAATAATCGAAAGTTACAGGATATAGCAGAAGAGAAGAAAAATGTAGAATGACGGGGAAAAATGGTAAACAATAAGTTGGAAAAACTGCCGGAATGCACGGTCGCAACTAAAATCGTTGGGCTCGAACGAGGCGGCAAAATCTGCGCTGGATGGCTCAGTCACCGCAGCCAACTCTGTCTTTATGTCGTTGGTCGCCTTGTCTCGCATAGAACTGCCTGGGATTCATGATAGCGTAAACCTTAGGATTAAGCAATTGACGACAACAAGCTCGCGCTTTCCTTTGTGGGGTCCAAACCTGCAATCGTGGAAAATTCTCGGTGACCCGGTGACCCTGCAATCTCTGACCCTTCGAATGTCCTTACAGCGAGGGTAACTTCCTCGACAACAACGCACCCGCGGCTCGCGCGCACTAATTTGGTCATTACCCCTGACAATATGCGGTGGTTTCACAACGTACCTGCATAGATTCTCGTGCATAGATTTTGTGTGTGACTAAGCTGTTGGCTTTTATTTTAGGGGCGAAGCTCGGACTTTGAAAGTATTTCCGCGGCAGGGAACTATTCTATTGGCCAGACGCGCATCCTGGCCTCCCCATACAAACTACGAAAGGTGTAAAGAATTCTCGAGGCTGCGCTATTCACCCGTCAAATGGCACGTAAGCTCAATAAGCATGAAAGCAAGGCCAAGCTGCGGCCCGCTGCGTGGTTAATCTTCTGCCTTTGACCTTCGAGGAAGCACGTTCCACTGAAGAGCGGGAAAATTGGCGAGCGTTAGGAAGAGAAACACAATAGCGACTTTTGAATTTTTGGACTCGAGCCTTGGCATCAAAAACAGCCAACTCCTAGTGATGCAACGTTTGCAGAAGGACCGCCGTTCCTGCCGTTCCTTCAAAAACTTAGCGAGTTACCGCACCGAGCTTTAATAGAACGGTGGCGTTCCTCCGTTCCTCAAAAAAGGAACTAGTTTCAGGAACGCCGTTCCGTACAACACGGATGTTAACAGTGGTAGTGCCTAATGCACTTTCAAGATAGCATTGTTGCCTAATCATCCACGTAATTCAATCATCACTGACACGTCGTCCAGCTATATCTTTTCTAACCGTCCATCTATCACCATTCCATTCCTCTCCCGAACGGGAATGCAGTCATAGGAACTCGGGATCTCATTTAATGATCTGTACAAGACGGCTTTCACCGACCTCTTTGCTCCTTGGGACCTGTGTCCAGTGTCTTGTGATGCATGCTTTGACAATTCGGCAAACGAAACACACCAAAAGAACTTATTTTACAGCATTTTCTCCACTTACAACACACGTATCCTTACACTACCTTTAACAGAGACGCCTCGAAGTCCGCATCTGATGTCGCATGCACTGCACATGGCCCCAACTTCACTTGTACAAAGACGCTGAACACAAACTGCAGCATTTTTACAGCAGAAGCGTAAGAAAGTTTAATTTGAGTAAAGAACATCAAGGAAACAAATATACAACAGTGTGTTATCTTTACAGATTCTCTCAGTGTCGTGATAGTATCAAGTCTGGCAAAACCAAGTTAAAACCATATTAAACCACCTCATTAGGAAGATAATGTCGGCTTATGCTTCAGGTATGACGAAAGTAATGTTCTGGGTGGCGGGGCACAGCAGCATATGGGGGAACGAAATCGCCGACCGGTATGCTGTGGCAGCTGCTGTTTGCAATGGCGTGGATGAACCTATGGTTCCGTATCTGGACATGAAACCAGCTATAGCACAGAGATTTCGTGAAATCTGGCAGCAGCAATAAAACGAAGAGTCGAACAACAAATTACACACAATTAAACCTTACATAGGTAAATACCTCAATTAAAAACAAGACCAATTCACAGAGTTATCCGTTTGGAGACTGCGAATACGCCACACTCACGCCCCCCACTCATATCTTCTCAATGGCACACACCCACCAGTTTGTGACAAGTGTGGGTACGGCTCTCGTTCTCCACGTGTTAATTGAGTGTACGTCATTGAATGATGTCAGAAAACGACCCTTCCCTAAAATCTACACATACAACATTCCACTACACCCCTCACTATTCTTAGAAGACGAACCAATGTTCACTTACAAAAGTCTTTACACCTATCTAGCAGGTGTAAATTTCTTAAAATGCATTTCATACAGGGCGTGACTTCAGACATCACTTCTCGTTTTTAAATGATGTTCTGAAGACTATTTTTGCGCACAGGGAGCCTGCCAGCGCAGCACGTTCTGTGGCTCCCGGCGCCGTCATGTATCAGCCATTGCCACTTTCATCTGCCATTATAAGCATTTTTATGTTTTAGTCTACGGGCCCTCTACACCCGTATACAGTTGTTTAGACAGTACCATGCCCATGCTCATTTGAGACACGTTTTAAGCACAAACCTGACATTGAAAAGCCAGCTAATAGAGTCTTAGCACTGTGTAATGGTGCAAGGATATCTGCGACCAAACATGCTACTGCTGCTTTGTTCATGAGCTGTAGTGAAAAACGCCGTTGGGAAAGTTCGTGGGACAATTGCAGTAGATAAGAACCCACGAAACACTCAAATAAGTAACGCTTAGTTCTGTAGTTGTCAGGAATCTTTGTGTACGCCTCCCGCGAGTTCTAAAGAGGTCCCGGCGTTGCTGACACTCCCTTGACTGTGGCCATGGGAATGCAAACAACAACAGCTTTAGGAGCAGCTTCGCTGATAGGTTAGACTACATCTGGGAGGCCTCTAACATTATACGTCTTCGAGTCGTGGCATCGCCAATGCTAGAATTTTTTCAGGCACTATCCCACGCGCTTCCCTGAAGGACGAGACTTCAGCACGATTTTCCTTATTAGCTGCATCTGTACGGCTCGGGAGCTATGACATTACACGTAGTATGAGACCTGGGGTGACAGCCTGACATTCTTTCGAATGTCACAAGTGCAGGATTTGTCCTGATTACTGCAAACCGAAAAAAGCGACATGAGCAATGTTCAAAGAGACGAGGCCGAAATGCCGCGATAATAGGCTATTGAGTGACTACATTCCGGTGATGCACCAAAAGTGCTGTGGCGATAAGATGTAACCGGTGCACTCGCTGCTTGCCATGTAACGCCCTCTCCGCATGTAGCGGTGCGTGCGGTGACATCACACGCTTACACATCAGATCAGCCGTCGGGAGACGGTCTTTTTGTCAGGAACGTGTATACACAGCAGGCACGTTCTTGACCACGGACGCTTTAATTTCTTGTTCGTTTATATAAACATAAGTTGCCCAAATAGCGTAGGAAGGTGGTAGTGCCCAGTGAAAGGACACAAAGCTTAAGAAGGTCCACACTATGAGCCGCCGGTATAGAAGCATGTTATTTGGTGACATTTTTATTAAACGATATATGTTACAGTGTTCATAGCATCAGCCAAAAGGGAGATGCCGCTGCCAGGTTTAATAGAACAACTGCATAAGTACACAAATTGCAGGGGGCTGTTGTATTTCGGTGTGTAGCAGCCGCCGCGATGGTTACAAGCTATTTGCAAGTCAATGCGCCCTCCCTGTCCCGGACAACGCCATGTTGTGCAAAGGCTTCCCGTGGTGGAAAAGTATATGGGGTAGCAAAAAGCGCCTGAAGATGCCTTCTTCTCCCAGGCCAGCACCTGCAAGGTTGCGATGAAACCAACAGCCAGATATAACCGAGGGTTGTTGTTGCCAGCACATTTATTTTGTCGCACTGATTTAAGCGTCTATTTACACCGGCATATTACCCAAGCCATGCTATTACTGCCGTGCACAAAGGGCGCATGTTCAGAGGAGACACAAGTTCCTGGACCAAGCGAGCGCGTGGCAAAAGGCGCCGTTGCGTACTCGGAAGATATGTTGCCTTTTGTCGAGACCAACGCGGCGCGCATGCTCGACCAGGGTGTCAACCCGGGAAAAACCGGGAACCGAACCGAAAACAGAACCAAACCAAAACTTTTGCCCCGATCGAGAACCGAGCCGAACCCGTAATTTCGGCGCCATTTTGGAACTGAACCCGAACCGAACGTGTCGAAGCAACCTTCCGCAACCGGTTTTTGGAAAAGTTAGTGAAACGGTTCTCGGATCGGTTACAGTGAACGGAAGAATACCGAGTCGGTCGGTCCAACCTCGATAGTTTTGGGGTGCTCGGTATTTCCAAATTTTACGGTGCTCTCCCTCCAACCAGTAAAAAAATTTAGTTGAAACAAGAACGCCGAAAGTTTTTCGGGTGACGGCAACCGGAATGCTGTAAAATGTCCTTCTTTATGCCCGTATTCCGCTGTTATATTGTTTCTCGCATAAGACTGACATCTTGCACTGATGTTAGTAAATAGTTCATAGCTGTAACTGGAGAGCACAAAAAACGACGACTGAACGAAGACACGAAGACCAGCGCTGGTCTTCGTGTCTTCGTTCAGCCCTCGTTTTTTGTGTGCCAAGTTACAGCTATGAATTGTCACCAACTAGCCCGCCTTTCAGTGTTATAGTAAATAGTTGCCCCATGCTTATTTGTAATTCATCTAATGGTTTTTGAAACACACATTTGTATGAAATAAGACAGTAAGCAACAAAAAAGCAATCAACTGGTTTCATGTGAATAAATGTGATGATGGTGGGTGGGATTTTGAAGGCGCCAGGCCGACTAAGGGCGAAGAGCGCCAATGAAAAGTTATTTTATAACGACGAAGTGATTAAACGAAAAAATTTTAAACTAAAAATATATGGAAATACATAAAAGACAATGAGATGACTGGTGAAAAGGGGCCAGGGTGCCCACGTGCATGGAAAATGATGAGGTGTAAAAACTAGACATCCTAAGAAATTTAAAATACGCTTTAGTATTTATGGGGTCTCCCCTAAAAAGTACCATGGGTGTAGGGGAATGTGTTGTCTGTTAGTTGTACAAAGTGTCTGTGTCTTGTTGTTTCTAGTCCCTTGCACTGTATGAGATGTGGATCACGGACAGGGCCTCTCCACACCTGCTGCACAAGGTCTTAGAGACCCAGTGAGCGGGGCGAGTGCGTGCGTGCGGGGGCCTAGGGTATAGCCAAGGCGACTTCTGTGTATTTTTGCGTGTGTCGGTGGTGTATGGTCCCAAGTGTGGTTTTATTACGGACGTGTCTGTTTGTTCACTCCAGTGTGTTTGCCATGTTTTGCGAAGTTGTTTCGGGGTTGTGGCTTCACGTCGGTGTAGGGTAATGTGGTTATGTCTACTGATTCGAGGGGTAGCAGCAGCAGCCATTTGATCCGCGGCTTCGTCCCGGCTATACCACAGTGACCAGGGACCCAGCAAAGGACAAGTTCAAATTTGTGGACATACACAGACATAATACCCCTTTACGACCCGATTGACAATGTGGTTTTTCGAAGACTTTATTGCCGACAATACCCACACAGCACTGAGGGAATCTGTATAGATAATGGACTGTGGGATGTGGCTTTGAAGTATGTGATTAACAACAAGAAGTACACCACACGCCTCTGTCGTAAATATACTTGTATAACTATTCACCGTTTTAGTGACATTAAGGCCGAGTTCATGCGCCGCGCAGGACACAGAGGTGGCAGTTCTAGAGGCGTCCGTATAAAATTAAAACACTGTTTCTTCTGCTGCAAATACAAGAAGTGCTGCAGAATTGCACATGTGGCAGCTCGGTTTTTATCTACATGTGTGAACGATGTGCTGCATGATACAGGGCGGAGATGCTATGGTGCTATAAGATCTGTTACAAAAGTTGGGTTGTATTAAAAAGGAGACAGCAAGCTCTGACGCTTCCTCTCTAACTCTGTAAGAGAAGGGTGCAGAGAACGATGGTCTGTTTAGAAGGAGTTCAGTCATAGATGTATCATAAAAAACCGATTTAAAAGGATGGTGAGGTGGACCAAATTTTAAAAGCATAAAGGAGATCTGTGTATCTCGCTGACGTTGTACGTTCCATTTATTACACTCCGTATTGAGGCTCTCGACCGGGCTAGTGCGGAAGCCGCCACATGCCAGGCGAAGCCCCAGATGAAGCACTGGGTCCCCAGATGAAGCATTTTGAGGGATGTTTTGCTTGCTGGCCCATAAATAACGCTTCCATAGTCCAACCGCGAAACTATTAGGCTACTAAAAACACGCAAAAGAAGTTGTTTGTCAGCACCATATGAAGTCTGGGAGAGAACCTTGAGTAGAGTCATAGCCTTTAAGCATTTATGTATAAGGTATGTTATATGTGGAATGAATGTAAGCTCTTCGTCAAGGACTACACCTAAAAACTTGTGTTCATTTCTGAGAGGAATTGAGACACCATTGAGTTTGATGTCTCGATCCGGACGGATGCCACATTTTATCGAAAACAAAACACAAGTACGCTTTCCTGGAAAAAAAATTTAAAACCTTTGCTATCTGCCAAGACAGCTAGCTTGTTAACAACAAGCTGGACTTGCCGCTCGCCCAAAGACCAGTTACAAGACTTAAAGGATAATTTCACGTCGTCTACATAGATTGATCAGGAAATTGATGGTGGCAATGCCTTTCTGAGTGAATTCGTTTTTACAATAAACAGACTGTAGCTGAGAACTCCAGTTTGCGGAACGCCGTTTTCTTGCACATGGACCCTTGAGAGAGCTCACACTTCAAGAGAACTTTAGCACAGGACGGAGAAAGAAAAGACCAAAAACACGCTAGTATGAGTTCATTAGTCAGCAGCAACCAACTCGCCCAACTCTCCGCTTTAAATGCCCTGGAGAGAGCGCTGCAAACTCACGCACAAAATGTTCTTTCGGACAAATAACTAGCAAGTGTTCATCATGTTACCCGAAATGCCAAAAGACTTCAAATCCTGGAGGACTTCAAAACCTGGAGGCCTGGAGAATGTATTCTAGGTAACAGTCGAGGATGTGCGCCGTGATGAGTTGGGTGGCTTCCTCCACGTGGAGGTGTTTTATGGATGTGTGGTGTAGTTTAAATGTTTCTGTGAATGTGCTCTAGTTTGCTTTTAATTCATTAAACTGTTTATGGGAAGATGGACTGCTTGGGCGTGTACCTATATATGCTAATAAAGTGGGAAAACGGTCACTACCAAATGGGTCCATGCCCACACCCCACTCAAGACATGGAAAGAGAACTGCGAAGGCAATAGCCAAGTTAAGATGTGAGTATGTATTGTGTCCTAAGTTAAGGTATGTAGGCTACTTTTTGTTGAAAAGGCATGCTCCAGAGGATGTAAGAAACTTCTCCATCAGGCGACCTCGGGCATCCGTTCTGGAGGAGCCCCAAAGAGAGTTGTGCGCATTAGGGTCGCCTGTGAGGATGTATGGCTCGGGTAGCTGGTCAACCAGTACCTCGAAATCGGCGCTCATAAGTGCAAAATCAGGAAAGATGTGAATGGAGGATACCGTTATCAACCTACTAAATATTATCGTACGGATTGCTACAGCCTCAAGGACAGTGTTTAAAGAGAGAGGGTGACATGATAATAACTTCTGGGCGACAATGGCCACACCGCCCGAAGATTGGGTGCAGCCAACCCATGATACTTGGCTGACTGGCATGCTGCATCTCATAGACATCAAGATTTTTAAGGAGGCCTCTGCAGTTCCATTGGATGATGTTTCCTGTTCCCATTATTTACATTTAAGAATCACTGGAGTGCGTGCGTGTGTGTGTTCCTGTGTCGTCGTTCGGGGCTGTTACTCCGATATTAGACTTTTTGGGCCTTTCTGTAGGCTTGGAAGTCGGAGGCTGCTCCTTGCGCTGCGTTGCAAGCAGGAAGGGCCCGACATCCATCTCCTCGTCAGATGTCAAAGACTTGCCCGACGGACCGGGACCCCCGGACTTGGCCCCCCTTCGGGGACCCTTCATTTTAGCCGCCATCGCCGAGGGCGTCGGGGGCTCCAGAGGTGGCACGGGTGGTGCGGTGGCGGTGGGAGCAGATGTGGGGCCCCCGGTGTCCATCCCCTCGGCACCCTCCAACTCACTGGAGGAAGGGGAGGCAAAGACGGGAGAGACACCGGTCCCGACAGAGGCGGTTGACAACAGAACCGCTGCTGCCTCAGCAAGCGGTGTGCTGACGGGTTGGGCTGCCTGAAGCAACCCGGGGGGGGGGGGGGAGGAGGGACCAGGTCACACTCGCTGAACTGGGTCCCTGTGGATACCAGACGCCACTCCGCCCCCTGGCGAGCTGCGTCGGCGTACCTCCCCAGAGGAAAAGAGGCGAACCTCTTTCTCGCCTCTGGGAAGGCGATGTGCTCAGTGACCTTAATGTTTATGATCTTTTTTTCAAGTTGAAATTTTCCACATTCCGCAGTTCACACAAGTGAGTCGTGTCCGATGGGCAGTTGTCGCTCGGATGATCATGCGCCCCGTATTTTGTACAGGTCGTTCGGCCACGGCAAGAGTTCGTACCGTGCCCGAACCGCTGGCACTTAAAACATCGCCGCGGGTCCGGCTTCCAGGGACGTATTGAGGACTGGATAAAACCTGCATTTATTGTTGTGGGATAACTGCAAAGGTCAAGTGATTTGCTTGGTGGGAATCTCCTTGTCGTCTCTGCGGATGGTGATGCGTCTCACGGCAGTGACGCCCTGATCCTTCAATCCGCCAAGGAGTTCCCCAACCGTTTCGATCAGAAGATCTGGCTCGGATATCACACCCTGCGAGCTGCTGAGGCTGCAATGGGGTGTGACCCTGATGTCTAGATCAGCCAGTGTAGTCTGAGCTAGAAGATTTGTTTAGAGCTGCTTGTCATTTATTTCGATGAGGAGTTCACCAGACCTTTGTTTTTGGCCTTGTACGATTTTCCTATTATGGCTTCAATATATTTTGCAATCAAGAAAACTGACTGAGATGCAAGAGGATGGGATGGACTGAGGGAATCCATGACAAAAAATCGAGTAATGATCCGCTTCAGGAAATGTTAAAAATGGCAATGGGGGAAAAATACTTCGGTGTGGCCCCTTTTCAGGGACCAATCACGTTTGGGGGGGCGGGTTAGAAAATACCATATAGCATGGTATAGAAGCAGGGAGACGGGAGTACTTTTTTCGTCAGCCTTACCCTGATAGCTGAAGAGGTTCCGGACCTCCCTGCCTGGTAAACAGACAGGGAGCCCATCCGCCGGAGCTTGACCTGAGCTCGGACGGCCACCGTTTGAGGTTTCGACCCTTCACCTTAAAACATATCGTCACTGTTGATCACACCTTATGTATGGGGGCTCGGGGTCCAAGGTGTCTCCAATACCGTCACCAAGATTGCTGAAGGTGACCCGTGCGGGGTTCATGCGAAGAAAATTCGATGGCGTTCTTCACCTTTTCTCCCTTTGTACTAACCTTCTGGAGCCTTGGAGTACAAGCGACCACTACCACTGCTTGTGAATTCACTAAGCTACTATCTTCACTATACACGCGAAGAATTTTCTGTGGCAATGCAGAGTCCAACCACACAGTCTTGCTGCGCAGCTGTAATCATTTCAACCAAAAACAATTCGCTTTGTGTAACCTAAGCAATTTAAAAGCATGTAGCGTGTACCTTGTATTAATATTGCTACAGTAATATTATAAATTTTATAAAGAGAGAATGTCATAAAGAGAGAGCATCACTATGTAAATTTCTCGGTTTTAAATGCAGAGCATTTCTTTAACTCACGATGTCACCCGGCGTTGGCGTGCCTCGGCGTCCGCAACAGCCGTTCCAGGTGCGCCCTCTCCCCCACTCCTCCTCTTCCGCATTACGCTACCCTCCTCGCTCTCAACAACAGGTACGCACCCCTCCCCTTACACTATATAAAAAAATAATATTTACCGGCGCCTGGTTTCGATCCCACGACCCTGCGGGCGGAACGCAAGGTACATGGTGCTCTACCCACTGCGCCACAAAGCCGACACAGAATGGAAGGCTACGAATGCGCCTTATATCCTTGACTCATTCAAACTACGTCAAGAAGCTGCTGATACAACGCATTCACTTCCACCAACTCCCCAAACACTAAACGTTAACGCAATACACCCACCCCCTATGCGACGCATTTACTCGCGTCCCCCTCGCGGGGAGATGGGCCCTTTTTTGGGTTGCGGCGTTCGCCACTGGCGTCGCATTGGTTCTCTTCAGAGAAAAAAACATGGCGTAATTGCCGACGGCACCCTTTCTTCCCTCCGGTAGCTCGCCACTTCACTCGTCTCATATGACTTTCAAGTAGCTTCAAAACCAAGAGCTGTCACAACAAACAAAGCAAGTAGTCTGCAACGTGTGCGCCCAGGTAAGGCTAAAGCTATCGGCACTCTCCGTCGTTTGCGTATTTTTTTCGGTTAGCCTGTCAGCCAGCTTGTCAGCGAAGGGAGCGTACTGTTGCACGGCTCTAGGCGGAGGTACTCAGAAGTAACTTAAGTCCATAAAGCCTAAAATGCTCCGGTTGCCGACTGTAGGACCACTCAAAGTTTTCAAAAAGACAAGAGTGCAGCTCTAGGAAAGTTTCGCCCTTGCTGCTCTTTGGCGGAAAGTATATAAGTACCTCATTCGCGGCGACGCGGCATCGCCCACGGTATGTCGGTGCGAGTTATGGCTTGTGTTCAGAAACAAATGAAGCGTACGGAAGGAGACGCCAATACGCCTGCATGCTCGGTGATTGTGATGCAGCGCACTCAACCTTGAAGCCCATGCGAATAAATGACCTGTAGCAAATGCGTATCTCTCACCTGAAACGGAAACCGAAACCATTTTACGGGAAACTATTTTGGCGTAGTAACACACAGCAGTTAGCTTCCCCTCGCCGAAGCTTTGTTTCCACTCCCCCAGAAAGTTGCACCCGGATATAGATCCCAATCGCTGCCACCTGTCGCTCAAGTGTCATTAGCAAGTTGGTATCGCCGATGTTTCCCTATAATCAGTGGGTCACCATAGCGGTTTCTTCCTTTTAGCCCGTCTCTTAAAAGGTGGAAGATGGGGAAAATGAAACCCCTGTAAACTCCCCCTGCCACGCTTGACAAGTGGAGGTTGACGACAACGTCAGACAGTTTTTGACTTCTAGCACTGCCAATTCTCCCGTGTTGTAGATGAAACGCAGTAGAAGCTACAGGTACATTAAAAGCGTAGCAGACCAATGAATTTTCTTTTTAATGAGAAAGAATTAGTTGCCGCATTGAGCGAAAATACGTGCATGCGCACACGTGTGTGTGTCTGTGAGAGAGAGAGAGAGAGTGTACGAGCGCGTTTGTGTGCGCGTGCCTGTGTGTGGGCGTGCACGTGTGCGCGTGTGTGTGCGTGTGTGCGCGTGTGTGTGCGTGTGTTTGCGCGCGTGTTAGTGCGCGCACGTGCGTGTGTGTGTGTGTGTGTGTGGTGTGTGTGTGTGTGTGTGTGTGTGTGCGTGCGTGCGTGCGTGCGTGCGTGCGTGCGTGCGTGCGTGCGTGCGTGCGTGCGTGTGTTCCTGTGCGCTTGTGTGGCGACATTTGATAATAGCAATAAAGATGGCCATTCAGATGGTGCGGTCTAGGGAATGTTGCCTGCCCGCCAAAGAGGCTCCCCAAGGATGCAATAATTTGACACAAGGTGCGGCCCATAATTCGGCAAACTAGACGCCACTCACTCACACTCACTCACTTATAAACAAATTTTCTCACGCACTCACTCACACTACCACTCGCCGTCACCATTCCCACTCACTGGCCCTCACGCTCGCTCCTCACTCTCACCGCTCGCAACCACTCGCGCTCAAGCTCACCTCTCGCTGTGACCACTCGCACCCACTCGCGCTCACGCTCAACGCTCGCCGTCACCACTCCAACTGATTCTCCCTCACGCCCACACCTCGCCTTCAGCACTCGCACTTACTCGTGCTCACGCTCACCACCCGCACGCCAATCACTCACACTCACTCACTCAAAAACAAATTCGCACCACTCCCACTCACTCGCCCACACGCTCACACCTTACAATCGCCCATCGCACTGCCTCGCGCTAAAGACTCGTCACCCCTCGCACGCGAGTGGTGCCAGCAGACCCTCCATGAGTCAGGCAACGGAACTGTATCAGTGCATAACGGGGTCAGAAGCCCATTCGAATCATATTCCTAAATCAACACGCCAACAGAGTTAATGACGCTCACCGCGCGGTAAGCCCCGAAAAATCGCTCGAGTAGCGTGAGTGCACTCGTGAATGGTGAGCGGGGCTTACCAGTCTCGAGTTTCGAGTGGGGCTCACCACTGGCGAGTGGTGGGTGCACTTGCACTCGCGAGTGGTGAGCGGGGCTCGCGCTCGCTCGCACACGCAAGTCCAAAACGATGGCGAGGCTCCCTCATCACTCACTCGTTTGTGGCGAGTGGGGGGTGTGTGAATGCACTCGTAAGTGAGCCTGCCTACCTATGGTGCAGCCCGCCTATAGTCGGCGATAGAGAGTGAAGCAGAGGGCGGCACCGTCGTGACTACGTAGAGCCATTTTACAGCAAAGCTGTAAATGGCTAGGATCCAGCAGATCGTCTCCGGTCCCAGAGCGATGTAGACAGGAATCGCTAGCGAGCGTTACGCCACGTTGCGGAGCCCACTCGAATCCCCGGAATCGTAAAACTGCGGGCCACACCCCGGGGCATGGAAAAAATCATACAAAATTAAAAAGGTCCTAGGGCCTTCATAGAGCATGCGCCGTGATTACCATACCCGCGCTATAATAAATTTCTACCCATGATTCCTGTGTGTTTTGTACCGTAAGCTACGCTGGCCGAGGTTGAGCAGTTTCGCGTGTGCCGTGAAGGTATGGTGGCCGTTCTGCGCAAGCGCGAGGGGCATAGGATTGGATTCGATTGATTGGCTTGGCTTGGCTTGGCTTGGCTTGGGTTGTTGGGTTGGGTTGGGTTGGTTGGGTTGGGTTGGATTGGATTGGATTGGATTGGATTGGATTGGATTTGTATTGGATTGGATTAAAGTGGCAGACGCACTGCCAGGTGTGCGCCTCAATTGCGCAGTAGCCAAGTCTGACCTTGCGTCGGAGCCGCTTGATAGCCGTTTCACGTGGCTCGTGAAGAGCCGTGCTGAGCATGCGCGAGGAGCAGTGACTGGACAAGACTGGACTTTCAGTTAATAACCAGGAACAATGCTCAATCGCAAATTACAAACAAACGTGTTTTGCTTCGTGCACCCCTTGGACTACGACCCAGTAAAACCTAACGTTGAGGCTCGGCACCGCAGCTTTGCTGGCCATCCCTCTTCACGGAGTGGAAGGGCTCTGAATTTTTTGTTGTTTTCTTCAAGATAGCAATTTCGGCCTTTATTCCTTTATTGATTCCTTGTTCACCGTAAGGAAAAAAACAAAAAAAAAACAATTTGGGGGAACTAAACCTGCTCCAGCCAAACTACGGCACGTTAACAGCCAATACAAATAAATAAAAAGCGGCGACAGCCTGAAGGTATCGTTCCAGAAAAACCAATTTGAATATGTAGAAAAAAACCAAACGTATTTTTCTATAAAAACCAATTTGTAGATGAGAAAAAAAAAGCGCGCGGGAAAGCGTTGCCGCTATCCTTGCGCGCTCCATGCACCTTCTCAAATAACATAGCGACTACTTCAGCCCATGAAACTGCGTGTTTGAGAACAAAGAATAAAATTAAAACAATTGTAATAATCAACTAAAATAAATTACTTGTGTAAACTTGTGGCCATAAAGAGTAACACGTGTCCCAGCGAACCTTTTATATTGCATCGAGTAGTGTTGGAGTCATTGGACTCCCATTTTGCAGTGGATTGAACAGTTAAGTTGGTCAAATCAACAGTTACAGAAAAACCTACATATGAGTTTAATTTTATACCACACGATCAAAAACCAACAAACGAAAACGCACCACTAAAAAGGTAAAACCAAAAAACAAATACTCCTGCGTTTTCTTCTCTGAACCCGTTTGAACCCTCCTCACTGGTTCAAACCGGAATGACATGGTGCTCTGGAACCGAACCCAGCACCGAACCCGAAAGGCCTGTATCTGAACACGAAACCGAACGCGAAACCGAACACGAATATATCAGAACCGAACGCGAAAATGTTCGCTTCGACATCCTGTGCTCGACCCCGCGTACTCGTACACTCGCCAATTTTCTCGCTTGCGGTATTTGCTCTGTTTGTAAATAAAATCTTCACAGCCACAGGGAGGGAATTTCTCCGACGAACCATATCCGGTGGAAGCAGCAGACGGGACGCCGAGCGGCCCCTTCGCTCGTCTACACCCCCCATATTCTAGTTCGCTCTATTTCAGAGGACAAAATACTTTCATCCTAATATCTAGCAGAGCTTAGGCACGTTCCGCTGATGCTTGCCTCGCAAGCAGCAGCGCCGGTTTCTATAGGCTGGTCGTTCGGCGTGTCATTTCTGTTGTGAAAGATGCCACGGATATCACGGGCTCGGTTCGTAGACCCTTCATATTACGTAAGTGTGGGCGCTCTGTACCAGTGTGGGCGCTCTGTAATTATCCCGAGTCACGCACGGGCGCCCACACATAACATCATGATAATCCGAGAAGAACGAACAGCTTACGTTGCAGAGTCGAAAACACGTCAGTCGCTGCTGTTGTAGCCGACAAGTCAGATTACAGATATTACAAATGGCCGGGAGGACCCGATTCATTCATCACGGCCGTCTTTCTTGCCACCGTGTCTCAGTGTCAACCCTATAGATTGTTGGAACGGCATGCCGCAGGCAGTGGGTGATAACTTCTCGAGAAATCGCCGCTCCTTTATCGATACCCTAGCGCGCGCTGCAGGCAACTTTAGAAGGAAAAGTGCTGCGCTCACAGCGGCCTCTGTGCGGTGCAACGTGCCTATAAACCGTTTACAGAGCAGCGGCCTGGGCGCAGCCGTGTTCGACGGTGCGATGTCAGTCGCCATTGCTGGCCTTCAATAACGCATTTCTCGCCGTTTCCTCCAACGGACCGGTGCGCATCGGCAAGCGCCGGAGCGGCTTTACGGTGGAATTGTGCAAGTGTCGCTGTGCATGGGCACTTATCGGACGACTAGCTTTTGTGTGCCAACCTTCACAGACTACTTACGCCGGGTTGCGACTATTGCCGCAACGGTTATAATAACTTTGAAGTATGTCGTCATTTCACGTCTCAGCCAACCGAACTGCGTGACATGCCGTTTTTTTACGTCCACACATCACGGTAGTCTAAACATAGCCGTAGTTCCATAAAGCTTCTTAAAGCGCGGTGCTGACTGGCGCCTATTGCCTAAGCTCCGGTTCACGCGTTTCGGAGGTGTTTGACGGCATGTTTTTTTCCTTTTCTACGTCCACAGCAATCATGTACATCAGGAGTCGGCAACCTGCGGCCCGCTGTAAGCGTTATCAGCCCCCTGCATGACGTCCGAACTCCTTCACTTCTTATCGGAGGGCTGCATGGCAATTTTAACCAGAAATGGGGTTAGATCGCAACTAATCAAAATCGCTTCCAGTTGGCATTGCCCCCCATCGTCACAGCCAGATAAAATCTTCACTTCATTTGCACGGGTCTAAAAGAAAAATCCTTCCACCCCTTCTCTAACTGCAGTCTCGCTCTTGCCGTGCCGGCTTTATGCAACTCTGCACCACATCTCGGAAGGAGGTTGCCGAGCCCTGATGCGAATGAAAGGGCTTTGCGGCGCTGGTTGGCCGATTTCTATCTCATGGGTATGTACAGTCGTTGTCAAAACTTTCGAGGCCAGACCTAAGCCTTCCGAACCACGAATCCCTTATGAAAATGAAATTTTCCTTTCTGTTTACTTTATGCCTCCTGCATGTTGACCGTGTGGCCTTTCTTTTGACTTTTCCTTTGTGTTACCTCTAGGACATAAGCAGGCTGTGTACTTTTTATAGACTGCCGTATAAACAGCCATGATGTTTTACCTTTATATGTACTATGGTAAAGACAATTTAATTTCTATACGAAGATTTTATTTCGGATGAGAAGTATAAAACTTTAAACTGACTTGCTTTCTTCTCTCTGAGTTCCGCAATGCTATTGCCCATGTGTGTACTCAAGGCAAAATGAAGTCAAAAGACTTTGGCCTGTTTCCCCTGTGTTGCCTCTAGGACAAAGGGTGGAAGATAGAACTTGAATTTGCTGTCTTAATTCTTTTTCTGTGTGCCGTAATGCTGTTGCTTATGTATGTACTGAAGGCAAAATGAAGTCAAAAGACTGAGTTATGTCCTTTGTGTTGCCTCTAGGACATTGGGTGGAAGTATAACTATTTGTTGCCTTACATTCGTTTTCTGAAGTGCCGTAAACTAAACAATCGTGCTGTGCTTCCTCAAGTAAACATAAAGTCAAGCATGTAAGCCTTAATTATACTAGAAAGGTTAAGTTTTTTGGCTTGGCTAGAGATGGTAAGAAACAATGCCGATGGTTTGTGGAAATTCTGCAGCACTGTATACGTTATTTCGTGCTAGTGAGGTCTGATAAATTCGCAGAATAATATTACGAACTGGTACGTTTGTATGAAACAGTGGCGTAAGAAGGACACATATTGAACGAGGCTGTTCGAAGTGCCTCGTCCCTCCCCTTACGAAAAAAAGTGGGAGGGAGAAGAATATACAGACCAGAAAAAGGTAAAAGAAAACAAAAAGCTGAATAGAAAACAAAGCAATGAAAACAAAAACAACCTAAAAAGTGGCTTCACATTGTCCTAGTCTGTGTTTTCCTTCAGGGTCGTTGTAAAATGGCTTATCCTTGCAACTAAATGCTGAAGCGGTGTACTGTTTATTGGTTATTGGGGTAGAGCTTGCGGTAGAAATATATTCCGACAGAAAAAAAAGGTACACAGCCAGACGAGAGCAACAAGAGCAACAACAATGTCAAAATATAACCTAAGGCAGAAAAACTTCAATTAAAACACGGTTAAAAAAAAAGATCACTGAGCTGGTTTCGAACCTCAGCCGTTTGGGTCAGTAGGCGAGTACTTAACCTCCAAGCCACCGAAATTTTTTTTTCTTTATTGCCTGCTTGGCGACAACACACAACGCACTGCACAGTACACAAATTAGTAGCTCCAGCCACCAGTAGACTGATGGTGGTTTAGAACATCTTAAATTGCGCTAGAACATCCAGAATGGGTAACCACTCAGGTTCTTCCGGCATGATCTATACACTTCTCTTACATAAACAACGCCTTCAATGAAGTACTCCCGCACCGTGCGAGCATCCTCTTCAGCAATTTCAACTGCCACTCAAGTTTTCCACATAGAATGCATACTAAGTGCCATGAACATATCATAGGGCACGCCTCCATCATTGTTTACGGGCAAAAAGCGAATGCCATAAGGCGTTAATGGTAAGTCTTTTTTCAGGGTTCGTTGGAGGATGTCCGAGTGGAACACCGCGTCCCAACAGTCCAGAAATGTGCTCAATTTTTCCAGCTTTTGGCATAATCGACAGTTAAGTGTCCATGGGTGCACAAATAGTACTTTTTCCTGCAGCCAGGGTTTTACCGGTAGCGTGCAGCTATGAAGTTTGAAGAAAAAAGATTTAACGAATGAACGTACTGGCATACGTTTCACTCTTTTTAGAACATCTTTTCCTGAACCTACTGCATACAACTGACGATAAACCGGTACAGGTAGACACACATCAATCATATCTTTGTACAAACGTCTTCCGTGGTACACTACTCAAATACTCCGAGGAAATCCTAACCCTCAAAATCTTAAAAGCATCCACGACTTCGCGCAAGAACCCACGCACACGTACACATCGGATTTCAGAAGCTGAAACTACATAGTCTGGAATAGCATCCCGTAGTCGGACTTGCACCACAGTACGTAGAACGCAATCTCTCTGCTCTCTCAGAAATATAAACCGGGACACTATTTGTCGGATAAACAAATGTGCCAGTCCCAATCCACCACTTTTAACCGAGCGAAACAAATTAGTTCGGCTCATGCGCTTCCAACTTGAGCCCCACAAAAACACCGCGAACACTCTGTGCAGCTTTTGTATGTTCCTTCTTGACATGCAAATCGCCTGAAGGACGTACCATACCTTGGCAACGGAAAACACATTACATACTGATGCACGGGCAAACATTGACAGATCCCTTCCCCCACCTTGTGTTAATTTCTCACTAACTCTATCAGTATCTTTGTCCCAGTACTCGCTAGCGTCCTGATAGTTTTCAAGCGGGATTTCCAGGTACCTGGTCGGAGTGGTCGTCCAAGGCATGTTCTCGAAAAACACTGGCCTACTTTGCCAGTCACCGTGCCAAAATCCTATGCACTTGTTCCAGTTAAAGGGACACTGAAGTGAATTTGTCAAGCTCCCGTTTTTGCTTGCACTGCGTAGACTGGCTCAAATTAGCACACTTTTCATCGTTTATCCGGTTGACAAATCGGTAATTATTTTACAAAGCGCGAAAGAAGAAAAACTACCATGCGCGGTTTGCGGCGGCCGCACCAACTAAGGCTGTGACGTTGAGAGGAGGGGCGCCGTGATTGGACGATGCCCAAGGTTAGCAATCAAACAAGTTTCGGTTTCGGTTTCGGTTCTGTAAAACATAACCAATGGCGTTTGTTGGATGGGCATTCTCAATATCTCAGTAATCATCGTACCGCGCTTCTGCCATGTTTGCCGGCTGTAAAATGCACAAGATAAGCCTCCCAGGACGGCTTGTAGTCGTAGCATTCACTAGCCGAGACCTACGCAGTGCATGAACGCCCTCCGCGTACCCGCAGACGCCCAAATGTCATGCGCTTTTCCCCCATATTTGGAGCTTGCCTCCCTCATGCCTGTATCGTAAAAAGCGTGTTCGCACCAGGCCAAGGGTCTGTTCATTCTGGCCTGTGCCCACTGCCTGCAAGCAGTCGGTGCTTATGGCAACAGCACGCCAACCAGAAGTCGCTAGCGCGCCAGTGCCAGCCTGCGCGTGTTTTGTGAACTAGTTCGTGTAGACATGAACGTTGCGGCCCAAAAAAAGGTGAACGCAATATAGAAAACATCGGCGGAAAACATAAAAGTTAACTTACAAAAAAAAAACACGTACCCGCGGGGATTCGAACTCGTGACTTGCAAAACATTTGCGGTGAACTACATAACGCCTCAGCCCACTCGGCCACGAAGCCGGATCTGCAGGCCCTCCTAATATATGGTATATATTGCACAACCGGTTTACACTTTTATTTAGTTTTGGCATTTCAAGCAGCTTAGGTGACTATTTGTTGTACTGCGCTCGTGCAGTAAGCGTCACCCGAGTTTCCACAGTAGCTCACGTCTAGCAATTGCATTTCGTAGACGGAAAAGCGTTAACAGATGCGTAGTCGTGCTGCTGACCGCTGTTCTTGTTCGCCCAGCGCAAAAAAGTGCTTCCCGCGCCCTAGTTTTACGCTGTACGGTAAAAATATCAGTTGATTTTATTTATTTAGTACCTGACTCTTCTCCCGCCTTCAAGAGGCCTTATATTTTCCTACTGGCGTACCAGTCAGCGAAGCGTCGCATGTGCGCTTGTGCAGCGCCTGTGTGAAGCGAACTTGACTTGGAGCTAGATACAGTGTACAAACAAACCAAGTAAAGAAAGGCACATTCTTCCATTCACAAACGTGTCCTGGCTTCGTTTCAACTAAGCGAACGAATTGCGACCAAGCAATTTTTTTTAACCTCCTTGATTGCGACGACCCGCCGGCGGCCGCCGGACGAAACGCTGGGCCGACTGACTCTGTCTGAAGGCCGGGGAGCCGTGCAGTAGCGCAGCCAGCCAATTGCCACCTCATCCCCTCCTGACGTCACACGAAAACGCCACAGAAATGGGCGAGCGTAAAGAGAGGAGGACAGCATTTTCGAATTAGTTTTTCTACTAAATAAAATCGCGTAAACGCGCCTAGAGTGGTCGAAACATGGCCTGGGACTCCGGACTACAATTTGCGCTAGTAATCCCGGAATGTTTACATATCACTTCAGTGTCCCTTTAACTGCACTGGCAGACAACTCGCCAAATCGCTTTAGATCATTTACCACCTCACTCACACTTTTCTTATCACTACAGAAAACAGCGATGTCATCGGCATATGACAAAATTTAACTTCACTGTAGTGCAAACGGAATCCGTTAATATTCTCATTTTGAAGACACTTTAAACAAAAGGGCTCAAACATAAATCGCAAACAACAAGCGGCTCAAGGGGCACCCTTGCCTCACCGACGACAGTATATTAAAACTTTCTCCCACTTTTTTGTTTACAATAACTCTAGCTGAGCACTGAGCGTACGACATCTTTACACCTTCGAGGATGACGGATCCTACATTAACGTGTTCTAACACTGAGAAAAGAATGTTATGCGCAACACGGTAAAAGGCCCTCTGCAAATCAATTTGAATCATCGCCACGTGGCCCCCTAGTGCGTCGCAACAATCTAAACACTTCTTGCGACATGAATATTTGTAAAAATAGATCGTCCCTGAATTCCACATGTTTGATGAGTTCCAACAATTGTTTTTATGACTCCTTGCAATCTGCTAGCCAAGACCTTCATGAAAAGTTTGTAATCAACATTCGTTAAGCTGATTGGCCGGTACGACTCTACCGCCAAAAGCTTTTCCGTATCATCAGTTTTAGGAATTAACACAATATGGCTTTTCCGGAACGAAAGCAGTGTTCTCTTGGATTCATACGCTTCCAATATTACCCCGTACAAAATTACTGCTATGTCTTCTTTGAAGAACTTGTAAAACTCGGCTCGCAATCCATCTGGCCCCGGCGACTTTCCTACGCTTAATTCGTCGATGACATATTTTATTTATTTTATTTATTTATGTAGAAAATACTGCAGGCTAAGAATAGCCCAGGCAGGAGTGGGGGTGGTTACAATACAAGAACATGACCAAAAAGGAAACAAATACATGTGGCACAAACTAACAGGGAAATATACAACATATTACGGTACAAGATCTAAGTCACTTCAAAAAAAATTTTCAATACACCTAACACGTTCTAGATTACAAAAATGTGATGTGGTAGTTCGTTCCATTCTGTTATTGTGCGAGGAAAGAAAGAGTATTTGAAATTGTTTAGTTTCGAGCAAAGATAGGAGTGAAGTTTTGGGAATGATATCGTCTAGTTGGACGCGAAGATAACGGGGAAAGAATGTTTGATAGGTCAAGTAGACTTTTTTTGCTGGATAGATAGAAAAGAAATTTTAGTCTTTGCTGTTTTCCTGCGACATTCTAAAGTTTGAATTTTGTATCATGCATTAGTTCAGTTGGGGAATCAGACTGGCGAAATCGGTTGAAAAATAAAACGGACGGCTAACCTTTGGATTTTCTCTAGATTGTTAATATCTTTTTTAGTATGCGGATCCCCACCTCACATGCATATTCCAAACCAGACCTGATTATTGTATTGTATGCTAGCAGTTTAGTACTGGGGGGAGAACTACTGAGTCTATGCCTTAGCATGCCTAATTTCCTACGTGCCGATGAACAATCTTTTCAATGTGAGAAGACCAAGTTCGTTTTTAGTGATTGTTACGCCAAGATATTTGTAACTTTCTGTTAGTAAAATGGGGGTTCCTTTTATACTGTACGGGTAAATAAACGGCTGTTTCCTGTTAGTGATACGCATGAACATAGTTTGTCAGGGTTTACATTCATTCCCCAGCGGTCACAACCACTCAGTTATGGCTTCGACAGATTGGTTGCAGCATTATCTGATCATTTAAAGAATTAATTGGACGGAATAAAAGACAATCATCGGCAAATAAGCGGATTTCTACACCTTGTTTAGCACATGTTGTAATATCATTAATATAAATAAGAAAAAGCAAAGGCCCAAGGACACTTCCCTGGGGAACACCGGAGTTAACAGGGAGAGGGTTAGAATAAACGCCGTTTATGTCAACAAACTGTGTACGTGAACTCAAATACGATGCAACCCATTTAACAATTGTAGAGGAAAAACCTATCAGATTAGTTTGTGAATTAGTTTGGAGTGCGGTATCGAATCAAATGCCTTGCTGAAGTCAAGGAAAATTACATCGGTTTGGCCTGATTTATCTAGTACGAAGAGAATGAATGGACACAAGAAATTAATTGGGTAGTTGTAGAAAGACCTTTACGGAAGCCGTGTTGGAATGGCGATAGAACATTTCGCGCGTCTAGAAAATTTACCATGTAATTTGAGATTATGTGTTCCAGCAGTTTACAACACGTGCTTGTAAGGGATATCGGCCTGTAGTTGGTTATGAGGAGATTATTTCCTTTTTTAAGTACTGGTATTACTCGAGCGATGCGCCAATCTGCGGGTACAATGCCTTGTGATAAGGATAAGCGAAATATTATAACAAGAAAGCGGGAAAGAGATTCAGCGTAACGACGTAAAAATACATTTGGTATGTTGTCAGGACCACAAGAAGATTTTGTTTTAATGTTTAGAAGCATATGAAAGATACCCTCGAATGTTATGAAGTCGGGGTCGATTTCTGCGCAGTTTCCACTGGCATTATCGAACACGCATGGGTTTGAAAAAACGGAGTGAAAGTACCGGTTGAATTCTGTCGCTATTTTTATCTCATCTCGAATAATTTGATCGCCGAGCAAAATGCAGTTTGCATTTTTTTGTTTATTAGTCTTTATGTGGCGCCAAAACTTGGCGGGATCGCTCTTAAGGAATCGCGGCAATTTTACTGAATAGAAAGCGTGCTTGCTAGACCGTATTTTTTCTGAAAGGGTTCTTTTAAATTTTTGAAACGAGGGACCCTGTGACTTTCGTTTTCTCATGCGCTTAATTTTCGCGCTATATGAATAATTTCTCTTGTTATCCACGGATTTTTGGAGGGTTGTTTTTTAAGTTTGTTCGGGATGAAAGTTTCGAGGCAATAGCAACAGAGTGACCGGAAAGTACTCCAAAGGCAGTTGACATCAACACTGGTAAAGCGATCAAAGGCTAAATCAAGGTAATCAAGAATTGATTCATCATTTGCTTTACTAAAATTTTTAAACACTCTTTTCTTTACAGGGATTTTTCAGGTTGACTGACTACACTGCATGTAAAGAGAACTAGCTTGTGGTCAGACAGACCATCATCAACAGATACATGTACATCAGAAAGGCATTTGCTGTGAATACAAGGTCAAGAATCGATGCTGTCTGCTCCTGTATGCGTGTAGGCATGCTCACTGCTTGGTCCAGATCACACGCCAACATAATATCAAAGACAATCTGATCACTGGAACATGAGGAACTTAATTTGGACCAATTAATGTTCGGTAGATTAAAATCCCCAGCAATTATAAGACGGCATTCAGAGTATTTGACAGAAAAGTTGTAGAGTTTGCTAAGAAAATCGGCATCAGAAGAAGGAGGGCGATAAACGGCAATTAAAATAAGGAACTTCCAAAGATGTTTAATTTCAGACATAAGCTTTCATGCTCTTCTATTTGTTCTAAAGGGGTAACGGTTACGTGGGCGCTAAAATGACAGCGACGCCTCCTCCACGTGTCGACCTATCTCTTCTGTATATTTTAAAATTTTGAGGAACAATTTCGGCATCATCGATGCCTTCGTGAAGCCAAGTTTCCGTGACTACGGTGATGTGGGGACAGTATGTTAACAGTGTATTTTCGAGTTCAATCGTTGTATTAAGAATGCTTCGGGCGTTGATATTAATAAGGCGCAAGGTTTTATTTAGCAGACAAGCATTCGGTCATGGTGTTTCTTCGGGCTGCAATGTAGTTACTAAATTAGGAGGAGTGATCGTTTGAACTTTCACGCGCCTGTTACTGCTGTCATCCCACATATACGTGTCGTCATCGATCCGCAGCTTATCATGGAAGAGATACGGTTTCTTTCCGTTCGCTTTATCTATCTTGGCACTGTCCCATAACAGTTTACGCCTACGGAGCGTGCAGTGAGAGTAATCGTTTTGAATAAACACATCGGTACCTTTAAGCTTCTTCGCGTTCTTTTGTATTTCTTGCTTTTCATTATAATCCTGTAGGTACAAAATTACGGGACGGTTTGCCAGCTTTTTCTTCCAAGTCTATGTATGCGGCCAATTGAACTGCATTTAACTTGAAGTTTTTTCCCAAACAGTTCGTTCACTACCTTATTCTTTAAGTCATCTTCGGTTTCATTTACTTTTTCCGCGAGGCCATATATGACTAGATTGGAACGGCGGCTACGGTCTTCGATATCGACAAGCTTTTCTGACGTGTCAGCTACGGAAGATTTTATTTGGTTTAAATTTGAATCAACCTGATCAATTTTACTTGTTGATTGGCGTCATTACTGTGACAAGGTTTTCCGAGTTCAGAAATTTTACCGATATTAATGCAAGCACATTCTTTTGGGATGTCTGTTCGCTCTTCAACTCAGTTATATTTTCAAGATGACATCCTGTTGCTCCAAGATTTTGGTGAGCATTTCATTTACCTCGGGACCGGGATTTGTTTCGACGTCTCCGCAAAGAATGAGCTTGCAGACATGGAAACAGTCATACATAATGCATATGCAAGTGTGTGGGCATGGCACAACAAGAAGATACCTATTACTTGATCGTACCGAGCTACATTCGTTACTAACCTGGATAACGAAACGGACAGACATGGTCAGCGTTGCTGTTCGGTTCACTTCGCCATGCCCACTGAAGTGGAACCGTTGCGGGCCGCTGTTTATACTCTTCACCGACTGATGACGTCACAGAGAATAACGCCACGGGGCGGTCGGCGGGAGGCAGACTGTACAACACGTGCCTTGGTTCTGGTTTGTGGGGCAGTGCAGTAGTTGGTGACGAGGCAGGCGTAGGTAAGATGACGGGCTTGTGACAGGTTGGCTCGAAGAAGACGCCACCAAGCAGGATTGCCTGGATAACGAAACGGACAGACATGGTCAGCGTTGCTGTTCGGTTCACTTCGCCATGCCCACTGAAGTGGAACCGTTGCGGGCCGCTGTTTATACTCTTTGCCGACGATGACGTCACAGAGAATAACGCCACGGGGCGGTCGGCGGGAGGGCAGAGCTGTACAACACGTGCCTTGGTTCTGGTTTGTGGGGCAGTGCAGTAGTTGGTGACGAGGCAGGCGTAGGTAAGATGACGGGCTTGTGACGGTTGGCTCGAAGAAGACGCCACCAAGCAGGATTGCCTGGATAACGAAACAGGACAGACATGGTCAGCGTTGCTGTTCGGTTCACTTCGCCATGCCCACTGAAGTGGAACCGTTGCGGGCCGCTGTTTATACTCTTCGCCGACGATGACGTCACAGAGAATAACGCCACGGGGCGGTCGGCGGGAGGCAGACTGTACAACACGTGCCTTGGTTCTGGTTTGTGGGGCAGTGCAGTAGTTGGTGACGAGGCAGGCGTAGGTAAGATGACGGGCTTGTGACAGGTTGGCTCGAAGAAGACGCCACCAAGCAGGATTGCCTGGATAACGAAACGGACAGACATGGTCAGCGTTGCTGTTCGGTTCACTTCGCCATGCCCACTGAAGTGGAACCGTTGCGGGCCGCTGTTTATACTCTTTGCCGACGATGACGTCACAGAGAATAACGCCACGGGGCGGTCGGCGGGAGGCAGACTGTACAACACGTGCCTTGGTTCTGGTTTGTGGGGCAGTGCAGTAGTTGGTGACGAGGCAGGCGTAGGTAAGATGACGGGCTTGTGACAGGTTGGCTCGAAGAAGACGCCACCAAGCAGGATTGCCTGGATAACGAAACGGACAGACATGGTCAGCGTTGCTGTTCGGTTCACTTCGCCATGCGCGTCCATGCTTGCTCTGTCATCATCACTTAACTTTGGCATTGATGGCAAGAAATTTTCCTGTAATCTTTACTACCTTGCTTTTTACTTCCCAGCAGTTCCTTATAATGCTCAAAAAATGCGCGCTCTATGACTTCAGAGTCCCTAGAAACCACATTATTGTATCGAATAGCTTTAATCTGATTCTTCTGCGCATAATCCTTTTCGTCACTCAGGGAACGTTTGGTTGGCGTTTCGCCCAACCAGAGTCGCTCTGCGCGTGCGCGCACTATGGCTCCCCTGTACTTCTCGATGTCGATGACCTCCAGCTTATTTTTAACCTGTCTTATTTCTTTTGTAAAAGTCCCAGGCTGTTCAGCCTCAACCCCTAGCAAGAAGTGCAACTGACCTTGTAATTGTTTTTCCTCCTGCTTTTCTTTATGAGCCATCGAAACAGAATGCGATGGGCCGTTAAACGCAGGTCTAAATATTTGAGCTTACATAGTCTTGCTAAGCCTCCATTTGAATGAATTGTTTGCCTGCGTGGATTTGACGCACGGTGCTTTTGTGTGCGCGCGTGCTTGCGTGCGTGTGTGCGTGCGTGCGTGCGTGCGTGTGTGTGTGTGTGCGCGTGCGTGTGTGTGTGTGTGGGTGCGTGCGTGCGTGAGTGTGTGCGTGTGTGCGTGTGTGTGTGCGTGTGTGTGTGCGTGTGTGTGTGTGTGTGCGCGCGCGCGCGCGTGTGTGTGTGTGTGTGTGTGTGTGTGTGTGTGTGTGTGTGTGTGCGTCTGTGTGTGTGTGTGTGCGTGTGTATGCGTATGCGTGTGCGCGTATGTTTGCGTATGTCTGCGGGGAATAATTTTTTTATCCGGCCGTTCTGTTTGTGAAAAGCCCACAAAACAGTGAATGCTTGGACGCTGAACAAAACACAAAACAGTCAATCTAGATGTAGATGACAATGATAATAACTTCGTTTGTTAATCCATTTTTATTTGCTTTTGAGTAGCAACAACTTACGACAACAAAAGACGTTGCTCGCATCAAGAAAATATACTGCCATTATATATATGTTTGCTATTATCAACTTTAACAAAATACTATAATGGCGTCTGCCTAGTTTGCTTCCTAGTTTGCCAAGTAACTGCTAAAACTCTATGACTGCTAGATAGCCAACTGTAGTAATAAGTCTAGTCTAGGCTAGCAAATATGCAGTCATTGTAATAGGTGCGCAAGAAAAGACGTGGCTGGTTCGTTGTGCGTGGTTTTGGTGGTTTGTTTTCGATTTGCTGGTGTTACGTGAATTATACGTGCTCCTCCTGCCGTAATATTACGTGTTAGTGCTCTTGTGCCACCTGAAACATCATGAGTGCTGGCAAAGCGCCTGTGTCGTCGCTGTACTGCGCTGCTGTAGCAAACGCACATCGAGGTCGCCATTTGACAAAACACCTGACAAGTTGTGCGTGCCTACGTGAATCAAGAGTCTCTACTGCAAGTTCCAGTCTGTCGCCGCGACGTGTGAAAAATTCTGCGTGTTCTGCCGTAAGTGATTGTTTATCGTGATGCATGTTAAAATTTTTTTACGCGTTGCCGCAGCGCCGTTTTGTTATGCGCACGACGTCGTGCGCTCTGGCCGGAAACGGCTCTACGCACGACTCCGATTGCTAGCGCCATCTACGGAGCCGACTCCTTACTAATCTGCGTACGGAGTCAACGACGTGGTTGCCAGATAGCGCAAACCGTATTTTTTTTAGAAGGCGCGCGGGAGAGAGTAACAAAACCACGTGACTACTAAGACTCCGTTATGTCCGACGTTGGGTGTGTTTGTGTTTTGTTTTTTGTTTTTGTTTCCGCCGTTTCGGGCAGTTTACAACGGCGGTTGACGGTATCGCTGCGTTCGCGCGGCTGGCCTGCGCGCTGGGAAGCTGACTCTTACTACATGTGGAAGTAGTCAACCGTACCTATTGTTGCTTCTCCGCGCTTTTGCTCGCCCGCAGGTGTACGCGCTCCCATACGGTATCGGTTATGTTTCTCCCACCCATCCTCATCCTGTTCCGAGCTCAGCGCTCCGATCGGTGCTTCACGTGCGCGCACGCGAATGGACGCTCCCACATGTGGTGACTGTTTACGTTCTGGAAAGAAAATTTTCACAATAAAAGGAAGACAAAAATATTTGGACGATGTTATGGTGGCGATAAAAGAACAGAAAGTAGAGATCAAGGCACTGCAGACTGAAGTTACAGCGTTGAAAGGTAATATTCAACTACATCAAAGGCGTCTGGACGATTTAGAGGATAGAAGTACACGCCGCAATCTTGTTATTTTTGGTTTGCCCGAACCGGATCGTGAAAATGCTACAGAACTAAGAAAGAAGATAATCGAGGAACTGATAGGGCATAAACTCGGAGTAGTTGTAAACTCTGTGGAAAGAGTACATAGGGTTGGAAAAAAATGCCGCGATAAAGTACGACCGGTAATAATGAATTTTTTTTACTACAACGAGAAGCTTAGTCTTAAATAACTGTCACAAACTGAAAGGAACAACAATCTCGGTAAACCATGACTTCTGCAAGGCCACTCTAGCAAAGCGCAGCAAACTCTGGTCTCATTCCAGTGATTTTAAGGCGCAAGGTCACAAAGTATCGCTTGATTACGATAAGCTGAGAGTGGACGACGATATATACGAATGGGATGAGCAGAAGGATTGTCAGAAATGCATCCGCCAGCAACGTAACCGCGATGAATGACCCAATCACAAACAATTGCGAGTTGTTCTCCTTAATTCTAGGAGCATTGTGAATACAGTTCACGAGCTTGAAGAAATCATATTTACTTATGATCCCCAAATCATAGCAATTACAGAGACCTGGCTAACTCCGGACATTCTGGATTCTGAAATAGTTCCTCCAACTCATAAAATGGTTAGACGTGATCGAGGCTGCAGAGGAGCAGGCGTTGCTTTGGTAGTCAAACAGGAAATCACTTGCGTAACTATGGAAGAAATAATCGACAATGAAAGTGTATGGTGTCAAATTGATTTTCGTGGGCTCTCGGCTCTCGTAGGTGCAGTCTACCGGCCCCCTTCTTCGCCTGAGTCGGTTTTGGAAAACATTCAGTCTTACATGCAGCAGAAGTACAAACCTAATCAAAAAGTCGTATTAGCGGGGGACTTCAACCTACCATCGATTAATTGGCACACTCTTCACCCAGGTTCAACAGACGTAGCGAACTGTAACTTGTTGCTTGAATTGATGCTGAACTTTAATCTCGTTCAACTTGTTAAAGAGCCTACCAGAGTGGCTCAAAGCACTGAAAGTGTACTAGATCTTCTACTTGTTTGAAACTTTCCAGATGACACTAAAGTCAGTGTTTATGATGGAATTTCTGATCACAAGCTGGTTTTACTTACCGCGAATTTCTGCCCTGACAAAAAGAATAGTGCGGGCAAGAGTGTCTTCAACTTTTCTGCTGCGGATGACGAAGCTATTACAGATACACTTCATTTGTGCTTCGGTGACTTTGAGGCAAGAGGAGACGTATCAAGTCTGTGGAATACGTTTAAAAACATTACTGCATCATGTCTTGATAAATTCGTACCAAAATTTCAGAAAAAGAAACGGTCCAACCCCTGGATAAGACGCGATATAATACAGTTGAAAAGAACAATATCAAGAAAACGTAAAGCAGCGCGTAAAGATAACCATGCCATATCTTCCCTCTCAGTAACACTGAAGCACAAAATACGGACCGCTCGAGATTATTTTTTTGGAACGACACTTGTTAACTTCATGGAAAACGCACCGCAAAAGTTTTGGGGATACTTGTCCGGAAACAAAAAGTCTGTTGAACAGCTTCACGTTGACGGCTGCGTGGTTACTGATCCTTTCGCAATTGCTAATGAGCTAACAGAACATTTCACAGTGTGTTCAGTCAACCGTGTGTAACCAATAATCCGATAGAACCATCTCCTCTCCTCGCCTAACGTAATGCCGGATATAGATTTAAAACGTAATGGTATTCGCCTTCTTCTTCTAAAACTTGATACAAAGAAGTCTTCTGGCCCTGACGGTATCCCCAATTGCCTTTTTGAAGCGTTATGCGGACATGATTTCGCATTACTTATAAATTTTGTTCAATAAATGTTTGGATGACGGATGCCTATCTCCTGATTGGTTGTGTGGAAAATTGTCCCAGTACACAAGGATGGAAGCAAACTGTTCGCTTCGAACTTCAGGCCAATATCATTAATCAATAGTTGCTGTAAAATACTTGAGCACATCCTCTCCAGCCAGATAACTCGGTTCTTGGAATCAAAAAACATATTAGGCAGCTTCCAGCATGGGTTTAGAAAAAAGCTATCAACGACGACTCAGCTCGTATCAGTCATACACGACTTCACTAAAGCTATCAATGACACGACTTCGCTGAAGCTATCAATGACAGAAAACAAATAGACGCAATAATTCTGGACCTATCAAAAGCGTTTGATAGGGTACCGCACTCTTTACTTATAAGAAAAATGCAGCGTGTAGGGATTGCTCCCCGCCTTGTGGACTGCATTTGTGCATATCTGAAAAACAGAACGCAGTTTGTAGAAATTAGCGGCTGCCAATCACAAAACCTTGATGTATTGTCAGGAGTGCCCCAAGGGTCGGTCTTAGGACCACTCTTGTTCTTGATCTATGTAAATGATATTTGTGACGATATTGACGCGGGAGTGACTTTGAAAATGTTTGCAGATGACTGTATCATTTATGCAACTGTCAGTAGCCCCTTACATCAATCATTGCTTAACGAAAACTTGTGTAAAATTGCTGACTGGTGTGAGAGGTGGCAGATGGTTATCAACTACTCAAAAACTTGCGCTCTTACAGTAACACACAAGAAAGCCCCCCTTGAATTTAAATACCATGTCCGTGACCAGAGTATTGAGTTTGCGAATAGCGTAAAATATTTGGGATTGACTATTAACACAAAACTTAGCTGGGACGCTCACATCGACATCGTTTGCGCCAAGGCATACAAGAAGCTATGCTTCTTAAGAAGGAAGTTGGGATCATGTGATTGTAAAGTGAAACTTGCAGCCTATAAAACCCTAGTTCGACCAGTGCTGTAATACGCATCCCTTGCGTGGGACCCATACTTAAAGAAGACATAGATAAAGTGGAAAGGATTCAGCGGCTAAGCGCACGGTTTATTGTTTCAGATTTTAGGCGCCTCTCCTCCGTTTCTGAAATGTTAAATAATGTGGGCTGGAACCACTCGAATGTCGGCGAAGAATTGCAAGGTTAACCTTCTTTTATAAACTATACAACAACTAATCCGGTTTAAATAAAGAATGTTATATACTGCCACCCTCCCTAGCGCTCAGCAAGGTTAAATCATTCAAAACTGTTAGACCATATGCTCCTAAAAATAACACGTTCAAGTACTCTTTTTTTGCACGAACCATTGAAGACTGGAATTCACTGCCTTCCGACTGCGTGCACGCTCCGACTTCTTCTAGTTTTGACCTCTGTGTTAAGAACCTTCTGTAACTTTCTCCTGCTAGGATGGTGAAAAACCGTCCCCAGTATTCCTTAAATAAATAAATAAAATTTGTTGCTCTTGTGGGGTCTTTTCTTCCGTAGATAGCGCAAACGGTATTTTTTTAGAAGGCGTGCAGGAGAGAGGGACAAAACCACGCGACTAGGAAGACTCTGTTATGTACGACGTTGGGTGTGTTTGTTTTTTTTTTGTTTGTTTTGTTTGTTTCCGCCATTTCGGGCATTTACAACGGCGGTCGACGGCTGCGTTCGCGCGGCTGGCCTGCGCGCTGGGAAGCTCGCACTTACTACATGTGGAAGTAGTCAACCGTACCTATTCTTGCTTCTCCGCGCTCTTGCTCGCACGCAGGTGTACGCGCTCACATACGGTATCGGTTATGTTTCTCCCACCCATCCTCATCCTGTTCCGAGCTAAGCGCTCCGATCGGTGCTTCACGTGCGCGCACGCGAATGGACGCTCCCACATGTGGTGATTGTTTACGTTCTGGAAAACAAACTCTCACAATAAAAGGAAGAAAAAATATTTGTTGCTCTTGTGGGGTCCTTCGTTCCGTACCGAAGCGCAGAACGCGTGCTTTCTTAGGCATTATACACCATTCCAAACTTCCCCTTTCTGCTTTGCCGGATTCTGCATGTAGTGCGACTCAACGACGCGGCCGGGTCAGACATTTGCGGCGGCTGTAGCTGGTCTCACGCGTACGTACGTCCCATCACCAGCACTATGTCGATTCAGTTAGGTGCGAAGTTTGGAAGCTACGCGCAGCTTGATCAAGCGTTTAGGGAGTTTCAAGTGGTGAACAATTCCCTTTTCGTCACGAAGGCAAGCAAAACTATTGGAGTTGTCAACGCACGACTCTCCGCCGACTTGACCAAGCTTAATGGCAAACTTAAGTACGCAAATGTGGTTTATGTGTGCAAGCACGGTGGTCACCTGAGGTCTACGGGCAAGGGAATTCGTCCACGTACAGCAGAGGTAAGCGACCGACATGACGCATGTGGTCTCGTTCTTGAATGTTCGGTTACACTTGATTGCTTGCGCTAGTTGAAGAGCGCAACATGCACGCACGCACAGCGCAAAGCACAAAGATCAGCTTGTCGTAACCAAATCTTGTATTCAACGCCAACCGTCCCAGAGAGTGCGCTCGACCATCTTTGATTACACTTAAAAAATCCCTCTCAATGATTAACCATTTTTTTAATAAAAAAATACTTTGTCTTTCACAGCAATTTGAACGTCCTGGCTATAGCTGTGGCAACATATAACCTATAGATTGCGATGAAAAATTCGCAAAAATACCATATTGTACGGAACGTGCTAAGACGTTTCCAGAGGGTAGAAAAAAAAGCGCTTACTTTCTATAACGCATTCGTCTCAATATGTGCTTTGCGGGGAAGCAATGCGGCGTTTTTGTATTATAGTTAGACATTTTTTTTTACAGCTGGTACAACTTTTTCAGCAAAAAAAAAACACGGTAGTCGTAAAGCTAGCAGTTTCGGAGCACTAAACACTAACTAATTTGGAAACATTGCAATGTTGCTCCTGTTCAGGCGCTTATCGCTCTGCGTGGCGGTCGATGTAAAATACAGTCTTAGGCTCATTTGAAGAGTGTATAAATTGCATATATTTCTGAAAGTTTAATCTCAGTGCTTTGTTGTTTTGGGCGAGAAAATAATTTTTATATTGAGCGGCCACCAGGAATCTCAGTCGGCGGCCGTAGGTTCGCTTCACTGCATGATCCCCTTGATGCAGCGAGATGCGGTGGCCGCCCGCGTTTTGAGTTATCACGTGTTTTAGGCGACAATACCCTTACAAACAAACGAAACATGGGGGGTCTCGAACTGCGTGGCCGCCGCACCTCTGGCCAGCCGCGGGGACATTGTCGGTGCGGTGAAGGGAACCTACGGCTCGCTGAATGAGACCGTGGTGGCCGCTCAGTATAAAAATTATTTTCTCCCCCAAAACAGAAAGCATTGAGATTAAACTTTCTGAAATATATGCACTTTCTACACTCTTTCAAATGAGCCTAAGACTGTATTTTACATCGACCGCCACGCAGAGCGGTAAGCGCCTGAACATGAGCAATATTGCAATTTGTTTCCAAAGTTAGTGTTTAGTGCTCCGAAACTGCTAGCTTTACGACTACGGTGTTTTTTGTAGCGCACTTACCGTCAACAATATAAACGAACTATTCAGCCACATTTTCTCTGAAAAAGTTGTAACAGCTGTAAAAAATGTCTAACATATATTGTCCAAAAACGCCGCATTGCTTCTTCGCAAAGCACATATTGAGACGTAGCCGTGAATGCGTTATAGAAGGAAGCGCTTTTTTTTTCAAACCTCTGGAGACGTTTTAGCACGTTCCGTACAATGTTGTTTATTGCGAATTTTTCATCGCAATCTGTAGGTTTTCGCCACAGCAGCTGCACATTCAAATTGCTGTGAAAGAAAAAGTATATATTTTTTCTGAGAAAATTGGCTATAACGACGAATTTTGTAGTGAAGTCACTGACCATAAGTTTTTGTAGTGTAATCGGAGATGGTCGAGCTCACTGTCGGGGGCGTTTGGCATAGAATGACTCTAAAGTTTCTGTTTGATTTCGTAACTAAAAGTTTCGTTCCTGTAGCTCCAGAACGAAAAAAAAAATAATGGTTCAATACGGTACGTGACAGCGCTCAAGAAAAATGGTTAAATTGGAAATTAGGGCAAAGAACAGTTTTTTATAAACCGCTATTTATAATTTTTTTATAAAAGGCCTATAAATTAGAATAATGGCGCCCAAAAAATCCGAGGGCACCTAAACGCTTCTTGTTGTATACTTTTTCTTGGCGCAGCTGCAAGTGACGCTTCAAGTCAAAGGAATTTAAGAATAGACAATATTAACTTTATAAATTCTTACACATTTAAAAAGCTCGGGAGTTACAAGCGGGGAGGTGGGGGCTTCAATAAGACTTCGCCCACCCTAATCGAGAACCCTTCGCACACCTATCAACGTAGATAAAAAGTATCTGAGAGCGACTTGTTTTGGGCCACGCACTTCTCTGAGCACCATGGCAGTCCGCGGAGGAAACCAAAACCACCCCGTGGCCAGTCATGCTGAGTGCAGCGTCACCTGTTGAAGGTCAGCACAGCTACTAGCTGTAAACGTGGCGACCACGAGCCAACGAGCTCCCTCGACACCACCGGGAGGGATGGGGGCGGCGTGTGCCATTTTTTCCGTGCAACTTCGCTCCATGTAGGCCCTGCTTTAGGCACCGTAGGCAGCCTTTTCAGCGTTCATTATGTCGCGCTGAAACCTCTGTGACATTGCCTAGCGGGGCGCTTTTGGCAAGTGCCATCGTTACTTGGACTGTTTCCTCGCTGTTTTTGTTGTATTTGGTTAACTATTCCAACACCAGGAGGTGACGGTGTCTGCACTATTATTACATTAAAGAATCTCCCCGAGCAACGATTGCACATGATGCGATCAGCGCATCACCGGGGAAATCGATACGTCATGCTTTGTGTGTCACCATGGCAAAGGAATGGCTATAGGTTGTATTCACTGACGTGGCGCGCATGCCGGCAACAATGTGTCGCCTTAGCGGCGGGGATGCGCGGCCACCATCATGGCGGCACACGCATTAGGCCGTCCCACCGAGACGTTGTGGAGAAACGTGGGCCTTTCACTTTAAACGACGTACCACAGTTTCTCTCCTTGGCGGAATGCGCCCTCTGCTCTCACGTGGTTCCGCCACGCGTGTTCCATTACGGAGCAAGCGGGTATCGCGTACCGTTGTTTCCGCCATCGCGCGCTCTCGGGGAGTCGCAGGGACTTCGTTTCGGCGGCCCGTTGTTTACGCGGGCCGTCGCCCGGCTTTCGCCCTGCTGGTGTGGGCGGTCGAGTGCCAGCTCCCGCTACCCAGTACCCTTCTGTCGGACACACTCCATTCTAGGGAACTCCGAAGCGGCTCGAGCTTCCGCACACTTCCCTCCTTGTCACAGCTGGCTCGCTCGCCTGCACGCTTCACCGTTAACCTCGAGGCTCCTCGTCTTCCGAACGCAGCATGACGCAAGCCAGCAGAGTTGGAGGCGTGTTGTGTGCACGTGATCAACCACAGTGAAACTACTCTTCTCTAGATCGATTCCTTCCTCGCCTTTCTATTTTTTGCTTTCCTCTATTCTATCCTAGCAGCACTTCAAAATGTCGCTGCTATTATTCACATCTGTTGAAGCCATGGCCAAGACGACGGAATCGAAGTAGTCGAGCGCTAATAGAGCGCCACCACATTATGTGAGTGAAATTAATAATATAGCTGTTGACGCCACTGGCAGTGGCAGCCTTACCGAGAGAGGTCCCTTTCCGTAATCTGACACACCTCAGAGAGAAAGAATAAATTCATACATTAATTAAATATTTAATAAGTAATTATTAATAGTAATAATTAATTAATTAGTAATGCATGCATGTATGAATGGATAAATGAATTTAGAATCTATCTCGGGGACCTCTTTCGGTGAGGCGCCGACACTGCCGGTCCGCGCACGGTGAGGAAACTGTGGACCCGGTGGTCCGGACGGCTCGCCGTCGCCAATTATTGGCAGAGGGTTGGGATGGGGTGAAAGGGGCCACCCGGCACCCCCACATTGAATTGGATTGGATTGGATTTGTATCTATACCCCTTTGAAACGGTTTGACTACACCACCCTCCACCCCCCTGGGACAACCTCGTGAGTTTCATCGCTGCTTGATTACATACCCGCACGTACACACTCCTTCATCCCCCTCCCCACCAAGTGCTTCCCGCATAAGATAATGTCCAGCTCCTTCCGACCTACAGTCTACGCTTAGTCCGGTCAATGATAGCCGCCACTCCTACTTGATCGAGTCCATCGCATATGGTCGCCGTCTCCCCTCATGTCTCAGTCTGTCGGAACCCCAACGCCTGCTCCAGGAACACCCGACTAGGCTGCTCTACCTTTGGTGGTCGCAGGTTGCCCTGAGGCCGAAGCGGAACAGTTATTTGGCGGTGGGAAAAAGCGAGTGAAGCCTGGGTGAGTAAAGCGAACAAAGCAGGCTTTTTTGCTGCTCTCTAGCTACGGTGCTTAATTATTTAGCAGGTCTTCGTACATGCCTCGAACGCACGTTTTTATTCCGCATACTCGAGCACATTTACCCGGCAAATCCTTATTCAGCCGGAACTAATGACTGTCGTGGCGGCAGTAGAGCGTGCTCGTCTTACATTCCGAACCGCGAATGACCACCGTTCGATTTCCTGATACACGCAAAGATAGCATACTTTTTGTTCGATTGAATTTATTTTTTATTCTTTTTTTCGTCAGCCATTTTGCCAGTCATGCCTTTGTTACAACGTCGACAACGGCGGATTATGGATCAATCGTGAAAACGTATGCTATGGCATCAAAATTACGGTAGTTGAAACCGCTATTGGCCACACTAGTTAATGGGGCTGAAGTCCTCCCAGTGCCTATTTTATCCATCAATGGCGTCGGTCTCGAATATCGAAAATCGTTGGCTTCCACTCTGGTTTGGCAATGGCTGAATTGTGAAAACGAAAACCAGAGTAAATAAAAAACCTGGACGTTTGGGATTCTAATACTAAGTATACCCGAAATAATACCCGCACATCGCTCCTCAGTAGCAGTGTCCCAAATAGAATGGAATGTTGAGTGAGTTGGTAGTTGTGCATACTTGGCGAAACAGAACAAATTGGAACAATCACTAGTCAAGGCGAAAGAGCGCACTCACAATGCAAGAATTTGTCCTTTGGAACTCTCTCTTGTGTTTACATTGTGGGAACGCGAACTGAGCGCGTTCACTTTAGTTTGGCTTTGCCTCACAGCTTCCTCCTCGCGGGAACTTGCTTGGCGAGACGTCGGCGAGGGGGATCTACCTCCTCGCCGAAGGAGTGTCTTGTGGCCGGCGAGAGCGCGCGGTATGCAAGCGGTGGGAGGTTGGAGCTCTGGAAGCGAGGCGGCAGGACGCGCCTAGTGACCTCCTTTCTTCCAGGATCGGTCAAAAAGGAGGGCGTCAATCGCCGCCGTCGGCGTACCCGCGAGGCAAACGCGAGCACGCTGAGGAGCCCCGGATATCACTGTTGTCGCGGTGAGTCGAACCTCTCGATTCCCTTCAATTGCCCGGGCGAGAAACTAGATCCTCACCGTCAACAATCTAGCCTGCATGCTCTTTGTATGTTTATTATTCACTAATTAACGTCAATGAGGGAAAACACTTGTCGCTTCCTTTGTTGCATTGAGCCACGGCCCGCCGGGGCTGGCGCGTTACAGCGAGCAGTCACGGAGTGGGAGAAACCTCGCTTGCTGGGCGGAACGAGAAGACAAAGACGGATTAGTCTCTCTCGTCGCCGGTTTTCGCATTACAGGTGAAAGTAACCAACCTACTTTTACCCCTATAATTCCACATCTGGCGCCCAACGTGGGACTCGTTCTCGGAACATGGATCTTATATAAGTCTTTGTTCGGTGTGAGAAAAGTTCTTCCGAACCTGACAAGTGCTTCTGCTAGCGTGAATGAGATCGCTAGCGGAGGCAGGCGTACTTTCTTGATAGCGGAGTGAACATTGCTACATCATGCTAGAACATGTGAGCGCCGAGTTTTTTCAGTGCGCCGTTTAGGGTAGACGTTTCCTCCGCGCCAAGCTGAGGCAGTGAAATTCTGAGGTCCCGCACCCTTGAAGCGCTAGGGCATCAGGCCCGCGCTGTAACTGCAAGCCCGAAGTGAGCGAGTAGAGAAGCTGGGTTGTTTGGCCCGATTTCTTTTTTTCTGCTGTCTTTTTTATCGACTCCGGGAGTCGGGGTTCTGGGAGCCGTGTGGCCAGGGGCCAGGGGTGTCGTCAGGGCTGTCTGGTATTGCGGCTCGGCACCGGGCGTTCCGACATCGCAAGACGCGATGAGCACCGCCGCTCATTAAGCTGTTTGTGTTGCAGCGAGCGGGTATGGCCGACGACAAAGCCGATGTCTCCTTCACGGCTGCGCGAACGGGGCAGTAGAGCAAGCCTTTTTGTTGCCGGTCGTTGCCAAAAATGCGTGTAGCCCGACGGATTTTCGGAGCCGACCCCGCGTGGGAGAGGGCACGACCGATCAGGACGTAGCTCGGGAGCCGGCGGACGGGAAACGGCCCCTCTTCTCCACTGAATGGCGGGGTGCGTGTCCTCGGACTGCTTGTTTTAGGTGGTTCTGCACGTAGCGGGGCAATATCTCCTTCGCCTCAAGAACGTTGGTTTTTTTGTGCGCTGTCGGAAACCGTCTTTTGACAGCCGAAATTTTTTAGCGTCGTGCCACGCGGCCGATGCTGAGAAATAGCATTTCTTCCTTTCCTCAGTTCAGGGTTTCCGGGAATGCTTGATGCGAGTTGAGTCACCAAGGCTTGCTTGCTACGCGATGTCTGTGCTTCCACCTGCTGCTCTGGGTCTGCGAGCGTTCGAGAGCTGGGGACCACTAGCGGCTCTTCTGGCGTGGCAGCTACTTGGCGGCGCCCTAGCTGCGGCTCCCTAGCTGCGGCTCCCTGTTGTCTCCCTCCGTGATGGAAGGCGTGTCGGTGCGGACAGCGCTGTCCTGTGCTGCCTAGGATGGCTTCACATCGGTGCTGGGCCGCACTTTGCGGTCAGGAGGCTGGGCTGAGAGCAGCGGCTGTACGGCGGTCATCTGTCAGTGCAGTCGCAACACTTGCTCGTGGTGGCCTCATCCCTACCCTTCGAAACCTGGCCCGCTGTCTTCAGCCCGGGCCAGAGCGGACTTGCTGATCATCACCACCGACTGCGAGGAGCGCCAGCGCGAGCAATGATTGCTCGTGTTGGCCTGTTCTGTGCTACGTCAAACCCTGGGCTGAGAACTCTGCAGTCCGGGGTGCATTGGTATTGCTTGTGCCTTCTCGGTTGGACGAGATGCAAGCAGCCCCTGACACCGCTGTAAACGACGCGACTGCATCTGTGCTTGGCAAGCGTGTTCGAGCCAACGTGTGCGCCGTTACCTCAGAGGTGTTACCTGCGACACCTGAGCGCTTGATTGTGCATGGGCGTTACATTGTGCATGTGGCTGACGATGCCTGTTTGATGACGGTGAGTGCGAGGACAGCTAATACGCGGGCGCGAACCTTCATGTTTTGTTTAGTGTTACAAACAGTGCGTCTAGATGTCCCCGCGTTGTATTCTTGCCACCGTACGGAAAGGTTTAGGGTTGGAGGGATGTGGGAACGCGACCTGAGCGCGTTCTCTTTAGTTTAGCTTTGCCGCACTGCTTGCTCCTCCCGGAACATTGCTTGGCGAGACGTCGGCGAGGGGGATGTACCTCCTCGCCGAAGGAGTGCCTTGTGGCCGGCGAGAGCGCGCGGTATGAAAGCGGTGGGAAGTCGGAGCTCGGGAAGCGAGGCGGCAAGACGCGCCTGATGATCTCCTTCCTTCGAGGATCGGTCAAAAAGGAGGGCGACAATGGCTGCCATCGGCGTCCCAGCGAGGCAAACACGAGCGCGCTGAGGCGCCCCGGAGATGACTGTTGTCGCGGTGAGTCGAACCTCTGAATTCCCTTAAATTGCCCGGGCATGGAACTAGATCCTCGCCGTCAACCATCTAGCCTGCATGCTCTTTGTATGTATATTATTTTGTAATAAATGACTGCGAAGGAAACTTTGACATTCACCTAAATGCAGCCATACGGCTACAAAGGAGAGCTATACAGCTTTCTCAGAAACTTCGCAGTGGAAGAAAATTTCGTCCTGGTCCAAGATTCGAACACGGGACCACCGCTTAACCGGAGCAGTCGCTCTACCAACTGAGCTAACCAGTCGTTTGTAATAAATGTAATAAATGTAACCATGTCATAAAAAGTAGTAAATGTGAATCAGCGCAAACACTTGTCGCTTCCTTTGTTCCGTTGAGCCACGAGCCGCCGCGGCTGCCGCGGTACAGCGCGCGAGTCGCGGGGTGCGAGAAAGCCTGCTTGCTGGGCGAAACGAGAAGACAAAGACGGATTAGTCTCTCTCGTCGCCGGTTTTTGCATTACAGGGGGAAAGTAACCACCTACTTTTACCCCTACAACCCCACAACGTCAACGGTTTGCGCTGTTTCATTAGACATGCAGCATTATCCAAAGGGGCAAACTAGCGAGCGTCGTTGCAATCCTCTGAATTTTGCATTGCTAGCCGGGTAACATTATTGCTGTGTTACTACTGCGGCCATTCAAGATGCAGCTGTTATTTACTCATCAATTCACAGAAACCAGCCTGCTGTATCACTTAAAGGAGTGTGCTAACGACCCAAAGCGATTTTTTCGTGAATTTTTACATGGCATTCTTTTATTGCGGGAAGCATCAAAAGCGGCCAGCAGCAGTGCCAACGCCAGGAATTCAGTTACCTTCAAGTCAACAGCCAAACATACAAACCCTTTAGCTGGGAACGACTGTATGCTTCGCACTCGCTTAACGGATAACAAAATACAGACTTACCACATGAGACGTTGCATTTGACCGAAACATTGGACAGGTTCTTAACAAAGCCTTGGTGTTCCAGTGCGGCCCTGTACTTATACAGCGCCAAGAGATGAGCCAGTGTCTCGATGATGCCCAGCACTGCAAGAAAATAGAATAGAGCTCTGCTCGCCAAGCAGGCCATTTTTTTCTTCTTTATCCTCCTTGGGTATGAAACACCAGAAGGTGGGATTGGACAAAGCAATCGCTGTAGTTACTACGTTGATTGGAAATGGGTGTCTCAATTCAAATGTACAATCGGAATGGGTCCAGCGTGGTTAAGACGCCATTTGTTTTGTTTTCGCAGGCATTTCCTTACCCGTATACAACTGTGTGCCGGAGTAAGAATTGAAGTTTCCTTTACCGTACCGGCTATGGCAGTGGCATGAGATCCAAAGATGCAGCTGGGCCATTTTAGTGTGGTGTTGAACCGACTACAATGAGGTGCGGAGTAAAAAAAGCTATTTTGTGCTGCCTGAAGGCCCGCGGACTAGAGTCTAGTATGTCATTTGTCTCTTCTCCTCTCTCTCTCTCTCTTTTTCCCGTCCTTGTTGTGGCTGCGTTCCCGGATTCCTTTCACATTGCAATCGCGCTTCACTAACCACCTCACAACCCGCATTGAAAGGCCACGATGACCGCAGCGACTCTGCTTGTATATTTCGTCCTCACCGCACATAACTCCGCCGCATGGCTACCCATGGCGTAAGAAACTTCAACGGCGCTGCTTTGTTCCGTAAGCAATACCAGAGTCCTTCAATGCTTTACTGGTCACGAAACTGCTCCGTAACTCAATGGGAGAGCTTCATATGCTGCGTTTGGCCGCCGCGCGGTGGCGCCACCTTCTCCATGAGGTTACTCATCGGGCGGCGTTGTGCTGGCTCGAACGGCGGAGACGCGGCGAATGGTGTTTGTTTTGTGCGGGAAAAAAATGTAACGTACATCTCGCGCTGTTGTGATGCGACTTAAGTAGTGCAACGACGATGCCGAACACGTGTTGCGTCCCAGGATGTCGTTCCTTGTACAACGATACAAGAGAAAATGTTTCCTTGACTGTTTACCGAGCGATGGCGAGCTGCGTGAGAAATGGAGGCGCGCCATTCCAAGGCAAAAAACGGGAGATTTCAGCTTCGATTATAAGTGCGTGACAGTGTGTGGGAATGCACTGTGTGCGAGAATTAAAAAAGCAATGTACCCCTTTGCGAGCATCCTGGACCTAGAATTCAACAAGGCTAATTTAAAGCCGGATTTTCGCAAGATCAGTCAGGTAGCAGCGGTGCTTCATTACATGTTTCCAAACTTGTATTACCTTGCACTCAGGCTCGCATGTAAAAAAGCTTTGGGACGTCCTTGCGCTTTTAATTTTCATATTTCCGCAAATTATCCCTTAGGGTTCGTTTCGTTTGCTTTGCAACCGCGCGTGGCCGCTTCCGGTTTTCTTATCTGGCGTTTCAACCGGAGCGCCCGTTTGCTCTTTTGGCAATATTTGTTTGATATCGAAAGGGTGTCACCTTGTCGCTAACTTGATTTTTTGCTTCTTCAACAATGTTCTGAATATTAGTTCCATGGATCTGAAATAATTAACGTTCCGAGAGTAATGCATGCATAGGAAACCCCACGCAACTCATTTTATCGACGTTCATCTGTGATCGTCACACTGCGGACTGCTTCTTCGACGTTTGTGTTTCATTCTAGTCTTTTGTAGAGAAGACGGTCGCTTTAAAAACTTCGTTCAGAAAAGCTTTGCGTCGTTCTTGGCTACGTGGCAATATTCTGTTTCCGCCGTGTGCTGCACATCGTAGCACTACGCTCTTTTGTCTCCCTTCGTAATATTGAAATTTTTTTGCGTATAACAAAATCAGTTTTATTGTTCTTTTTTCGGTTCCTTTTTTTTGCAATAATTGCAAAGCGTGGAAGCGGAAAGACACATGGTGCAACATATTGTTACGAGGCGAGGACGCGGAAGAGAAGAATGTATTTAAAGTATTTACACTATTTACAGGAAGAAAGGCTGGGCTGCCGCTAACATTCAGAACGACCCACAAGAGACCTCGTCGTCTTCCTGCTACCAACAACCGTCGCTGGACGCATTGTTTCTTGCTTGTGGACCAATCCCTCAGAACTACATCGTTCGTCGTCTGCTAGTTTGCTCCGTGGCATTACCCCCCGGCGGAACAAGCGCCGTCGCGGCGCTACGGCGAATCCATGAGGGGCGGTTGGTACGGCTTCAGCCGGACTACGTGGACAATGTCCGTAGAAGGTGCACGAGTCGACGAGGGAGGAGAAACTGGGGAGATCTCATACGTGACATCGGTTACTTGACGTAGCACACGATACGGGCCACAGTACCGGGGCAGCAGTTTTTCAGAAAGCCCGACTTTGCGGGTAGGTGTCCAGAGAAGGACAAGGGATCCCGGTGTGAAATGGGCCACGCGGGTGTTTGCGGGTCATAAATCGTCTTCTGGACAGCTTGCGAGGAAATAAAGTCGGTGGCGGGCTATCTGCCGCGCATGATCAGCGCGGGCAATGGCTTCACTGGCGTACTCCGACCGCCGTAGCGGTAGGTCGCCCGACGTGGGGAGGAGTGTGTCCAATGGTAGAGTAGGATCACGGCCATATAGAAGGTAGAATGGTGAATATCCTGCGGTATCATGCCGCGATGAATTATAAGCGAAAGTCACATAAGGCAGCATGACGTCCCAGTCGCGATGGTCTGCAGAAATGTAGCAGGAGAGCATATCTGTCAGGGTTCGATTGAGGCGTTCCGTGAGGCCGTTAGTTTGGGGATGATATGCTGTAGATAGCTTGTGCTTAGCAGAGCATAGAGCGAAGAATATCGTGAATTACTTGGGAGAGGAAGTAACGTCCGCGGTCAGTGAGCAACTGTCGAGGTGCGCCATGCTGGAGAATTATATCGCGAAGCAGAAAATCGGCTACATCTGTAGCACAGCTGGTCGGCAATGCACGCGTGATGGCGTAGCGCGTGGCGTAATCGGTCGCGACAGCAATCCACTTGTTTCCCGATGAAGACAAGGGAAAGGGGCCAAGCAGGTCTGGACCGACACGGAAGAAAGGTTCTGCCGGGATGTCAAGAGGCTGGAGCTGGCCCGCTGGAAGCGATGTTGGTGCTTTTCTGCGTTGGCACTGGTCGCAAGCCCTGACGTAGCGGCGTACGGAACGGTATAGGCCAGGCCAGAAGAAACGACGGCGGACTCGATCATAAGTGCGAGAGATGCCGAGGTGCCCAGCAGTCGGCATGTCGTGAAGCTGCTGCAGCACAGTGGAGTGTAGGTGCTGGGGAACAACGAGCAACAGCTCAGGACCATCGGGACGAACATTGCGACGGTATAGGATGTTGTCACGGAGCACAAACATTGCCGTTGAAGTGTCGGGTGCGGCCGAGTTAAGGTTGTCTATAATAGATCGTAGTGCCGGGTCATGACGCTGCTCTTCCTTAATGCGAAGAAGGCCAGATATAGTGCACAGAAAGCTGCACCGTCATCGTTCATTGTCGTCGGGTGGGTCGACAGGGTGGCGGGACAGGCAATCAGCGTCTTGATGCAAACGTCCAGATTTGTATTTTACATCAAATGTATACTCCTGGAGACGCAATGCCCACCGACCTAGCCGCCCTACGGGGTCCTTTAGCGAAGAGAGCCAGCACAGCGCGTGATGGTCTGTCACGACCGTAAACTGGCGGCCGTGCAGGTAAGGACGGAACTTGGTCACTGCCCACACAAGGCGAGACATTCTCTTTCAGTGATTGAGTAGTTGCGCTCTGGGGTGGAAAGAAGGCGGCTGGCATAGGCGATAACACGCTCCAGTCACCTTGTCGTTGCGCCAAGACGGCCCCGATACCGTAACCACTGGCATCCGTGCGGACTTCTGTGGGCGCATGAGGATCAAAATGAGCCAGAAGTGGTGCATTGGTGAGCACGGAAACTAGGGTGGTAAAAGCGGCCATTTGATCGGAGCCCCAGGAAAACGGAACGTTTTTCTTCAGCAGGCCGGTAAGGGGTCGGGCAATGTGCGCAAAGTCCTTGATAAACCCGCGGAAGTAGGAACAGAGTCCCAGAAAGCTTCTGACGTCTTTTGTTGAGCGCGGTGCCGGGAAGTTCTGGACTGCGCGAACTTTATCCGGGTCGGGTTGAACTCCCCTGGCGTCAACGAGGTGCCCCAGGATTGCTATTTGTCTACGGCCGAAATGACATTTTGAGGAATTTAGCTGGAGACCCGCCCGTCGGAACAGTGCCAGGATCTCAGAAAGGTGCTCGAGATGGGTGGTAAACGAAGGCGAAAAAACGATAACATCGTCCAAGTAACAGAGGCATGTGGACCACTTAAAGCCCTGGAGCAGTGAGTCCATCATGCGTTCAATGTTGCTGGCGCGTTGCAGAGGCCAAAGGGCATCACCTTGAACTGATAAAGACCATCAGGTGTTATGAAGGCGGTCTTCTCACGGTCCATTTCATCCACGGCAATTTGCCAATATCCCGACCGAAGGTCGATGGATGAAACATACTTGGCTCCGTGGAGGCAGTCAAGGGCGTCATCTATCCGCGGAAGGGGATAAACGTCCTTCTTCGTGACGGCATTAAGGTGTCGATAGTCCACGCAAAGCCGCCATGTGCCGTCTTTTTTCTTGACTAGCACCACTGGTGAAGCCCATGGACTGCAGGAAGGCTCAATGATATCCTTCGCCAGCATCTTATCCACTTCTTGTTGGATTACTCGCCTCTCAGCGCGGGAAACTCTGTACGGGCGTTTGTGAATTGGGCTTGCGCTTCCTGTAATATTTCGATGCTTGACCGACGAAGTTTTACCTAAAGGGCGGTCTTTGAGATCGAAAATGTCCCAATAGGATGCTAGAAGTCGGCGGAGCTCAACGGACTGTGCAGGGAGGAGATCGGGAGCCAACATCGTTGAGTATGGTTCGGTTGGGGAAGGGGCACAAGAAAAGTCATCGGCGGGATGTTTTTGGGGATCGGCCGTTAAAACAGAAAGGTTGTACTCTCCTAAAGGGGACAGATGACCAAGAGTGATTCCTTTGGGCAGCGATTGCACGGAAAAGCTGAAATTGAGAAACAGAAGAGATGTTCTGCTTTGCTTGATTCTGACAACGGTGTGTTGTAGCTTCACTCTGCGCTCCAGTGCAACGGGTGTGGTTGGCGATACGACGTAATCCCCGTCCGGTACAGGGGAAGAGATGAACAGCGGGACATAAGTGAATGCTTGAGGCGGTAAACGAACATCTTCGAGACAGCACAGACGCGGCAAGGGTTCTTCGATAGTGACTGGTGGCAGTGGAAGGTCGAGGTGGACGAGGCCGAGAGAACAATCTATGAGCGCTGAATGATCCGACAAAAAATCTTGGCCTAGAATAAGGTCATGGGTGCAGTGGTCTAAAACGGCGAACAGGACTGTTGTGTCATGGCCAGCGATGGTGACGCGCGCGGTGCACATACCGGCGACCGCTGGGGTACCTCCGTCAGCGACCCGGAGACACGAAGTGGCTGGGGTCAAAACCTTTTCGCAGACGACACCGAAGCTTCGCACTCATGACCGATACTTGCGCCCCGGTGTCAATGAGCGCACTCACATCGACACCATCAACTTTCACGTCCAACAAGTTCTTTTCGGCTCGCAGTGTTATCAGAGGATTTTCAGGTCGGTCGGAAAATGCAGCGTCACCTCCGGGGCTGCATCCTCTAGTTTTCCTGGAGGGTCTCGAGTAGCTGGTCGGCGGGGTCGGTCGAGGAAAAGCGACGAGGAGAACGGGACTGGCGACGCTGCGGCGATGGGGAACGACCAGACCAGCGGTTGTCGGCGGAATCAGCGGTGTTCGGCTGCGGCTGACGGCGGGAGTAGAAGCGTCGAGGAGGGTCGTCAGGGTACTGGTAGAAGTTGTTCTGGCGGGGCGGAAATGGACGGCTCCGGCAGTATCGAGCCACGTGGCCTACCCGTCTGCATTGAAACAGATCGGCCGGTCGTCAGGAGTCCGCCATTCATCAGCAAGGCGGCTCTGGAAACGTGGCGGCATATTGTCGCACCGAGAGGGCTGATGGGTGAACGATAACGAGCGCATGGGTGACTCACGGAGCAAATGGGCTGCACTCCTAGGTTCAGCAGCTCTTTCGCGCACAACTGCCTGTATGAGAGGTACAGGGACAGCGGAGGTCTGGGCGTCGTGGGGGAAGCAAGTTGGGGCAATGGCCTCAATCTCGCGACGTACAATTCTTGTGATATTATCTGGAGTTGGTGCCATCCCTGTGGAAGTGCGCTGTCCTGCTGGCGGCTGGAGGTTATCTTCGCAGGAAGAGGTCGCAGCCGTGTTAGGGAGCCGGGTGAATTTTTGAGCGATTCGGCGGCTTTTCGCCAGCTCAAAGCGACGACATTCGGCGATAAGGGTGTCAACTTGTCGCAGTTCTTGAAAAACTAGAAGGTTAAAAGCATCGTCGGCTATGCCTTTTAACACGTGGCCCACCTTTTCTTCCTCCGACATCTGGCGGTCAACTTTGTAGCACTGGGATAGCACGCTCTGAATGTAAGTAACGTACGATTCAGTGGGGCTTTGCACGCGGGAGGCAAGGTCATTTTTGGCTTCCAGCTGCCGACTCTCGGACCGTCCGAACAGAGCCTTCAGCTCTTCTTTACAAGCGTCCCAACTGGTGAGGCGGGCCTCGTTTGTGTCAAACCAATCTTGGCCGCACCTTTAAGGTAGAGGTCCAGGTTGGCGAGCATGAATGTGGGGTCCCAGCGGTTGTGGCTACTGACACGCTCGTACATAAGGATCCAGTCTTCTACGTCGACGTCATCCGTGCCGCTGAATTGACCGGGTTCGCGCGGGTGGGTAAGGATGATGGTCTGGCCTGTAGCGGCCTGGCTAGGCGGAGTCATGGTGAGGGTTGTCCCCGAGTGCTCTTTGCGAAAGGAAGTGTGCCGGACGTGGCGTCCGCTACGCAGCTCCGTCTTCGCAGAAGGCCAGCACCTCCACCACAAGATGTTACGAGGCGAGGACGCGGAAGAGAAGAATGTATTTAAAGTATTTACACTATTTACAGGAAGAAAGGCTGGGCTGCCGCTAACATTCAGAACGACCCACAAGAGACCTCGTCGTCTTCCTCTACCAACAACCGTCGCTGGACGCATTGTTCTTGTTGTGGACCAATCCCTCAGAAATACATCGTTCGTCGTCTGCTAGTTTGCTCCGTGGCAATATATTTCTTAGTGTTTTCATCCCTCGCGTTTCTGCAGCGTTTTTAAATGTTCTCAAATATGTACCCACACATCGAAACAACAATACTATTGGGCTATCTCTTTTAGCGTTCTGTGCATTCTAGAGCAATCAACGGATTAATTAGGCGTAGTATGAACGACGAGTACTTGGTTTCTTTCAGTTTTTATTGTATTATCGATAGGCCCGCACCAGTCCGTGACTACGGAGCTACCGTATGTGTGGAATATACAACATTTGCTTTACGAAAAGAAGCAATAGAGATTTTAAAATTCGTAAACAGGATGGCGCAGCGCATGTGCCAGAGGACGCAGAAGCCGTTGCCGTCCGGGGCCGACGTCTACCGTAATTTACTTGGCAAAATAAAACCCCATTGAAGGCAGGGGATATACACAATGACTGGACTATTCATCGCTAACTACTACGAAAAAAAGCACACTTAATGACCGCGCAGACACCAAAAATTCCCCGCATTTCCCAGAGGGGAAGAATGTGAAAGTGCGAATGCACGAGTTGAATTTGCGCGGTTCGGTAATGTTCGCGAAAGAGAGATCACACCCACACACACACAACTACAAAGAAAGAAAGATGCATTTATTCACAGACACCTATTTGTGTTGTCGTTGTACTTGATTGCTAGAGCGGATCTCAGCTTTGAAATTTCGTGTCAGTACTCCTTTAAACGGGTGCATTAGCCCTTCTCACGCCCGATTCCTGGCCAATCCCCCACGTGGGTATGTGCCATGTCAGCGGCCAGGCAGCGCGCGCCCATCTCCCCCCGTTGCCAAGGAAGACGAGGAGATTCCTGGCCAATCCCCCACGTGGGTATGTGCCATGTCAGCGGCCAGGCAGCGCGCGCCCATCTCCCCCCGTTGCCAAGGAAGACGAGGAGCGCGCGCACCCGCAGCTGTTGCTATGCGGACGGCGGCGGACGCTTCAGGCTCGCTTAAGAAGTGCATTCGCACTTAAAAGCAGCGAACGGTTGCACGCCAAGAGCTGGCCAATATGCCGCACGCGCGGCGGCTGGATGCCCTTCGTGCGGCAGTGGCGCCTGTAGTGGCGCCCGCGACCCCTTTATGAAATGAGCGTGAAGTTTTGTGACCATTAAAGGACTCTGGCAATACCAACATGTCGACCACTACGTGACGCGGTCCTGCAGCCTTGATAGCGCAGCTGCCGCCACACTGAGCACTGAATTAATCAACATCGACCACCATCGAGCTCAGCTGCTATGCGGCACCGTTGACATTCTACAACGAAGACGAAGCCTCACGTCTGTGCTGAATGTCCATTCTATGGGTGCCCGTATAATAAAGAAGACGCCGACCACAATTTTTCTTGTGGTCGGCGTGTTCTTTATTGTGTATTTTAATGTCATTACCGACCAGACGGGCGTCCGTCGAAGCCTCGATTTTAAAGGCAGTTTCTCCGCTGACTAAGCATATCACGGGAGTTATCCCGATGAGTTTTAACGACAGCGACGACGACCCTCCCAGTGACAGAGCATTAGGCTACCGAGGCTACCCGATCATACTCCGTTGCGGTGCAACAGGGCGCGGCATCACAGTGGTCTTCAGCGCCTGCTTAAGCCACACAGGTTTAGGCTGAAGCAAGGCTCCCGCGCGCTCCCTGTGGAAGCAGCGAGTGCTGCCCCACCACAACCAATGCTTGCAGGACCCCGGTTCGGCAGCCTCCAAGACCTAGACCCACACGGCAAAGTCGAACACTTCAACACCCGTGCGTCCTGCACAAACTTGCAGCGTCTCTGATGAGACAATGGACACAAATGATGGACACAATGGACACAAATTTCTACGCCGTCTACTTCGTAGGGGCGGCGAAACTCGCTAGAATCACGCTGTCGAAAACTAGGTTTTCGGCAGCGTGATGCTTCCGCACAATGCTTCCGCACGTAGAAGGCGACGACCTCAACGCCGACGTCCAAGGATGCCTTCAGCGTGCGGAGGAGGCCCGCCAGCTAGTTCGAGTTCGTATAACGGACCAGCAGCTGGTGGATGCCGGCCGCTACAACCTCCGACGCCGAGCCGCCGAGTACCACCCAGGGGATCGTGTGAGGGTTTGGACTCCCATCCGACGACGCGGACTGAGTGAGAAACTCTTGCGACGGTATTTCGGACCCTAGAAGATTCTACGACGTGTTGGCCAACTTACCTACGAAGTGATCCCCGATGGTGACTCCGGCACATGACGACGACACACGCGGCCCGAAGTCGTCCACGTGGTTCGCTTAAAACCTTTCTACGGACGATGAAGAACTTTTATTTTTATTTGTTCGGACTGTCGCTTATATTACAATCGGGTCGATGCACTCTTGGAGGGGGGGGGGGTAATGCCGCGAACCATGCAATGTGTTTATTTGTGTTTTTCTTTTACCGCCCGGCTGCACCGGTCTGTGTTATCTCTGTGCCAAGGGAAGCGCATGTCCCATTCTTTCTTTTTGTGCCGCATGTATTATCTGTTCTGATAGGAAGAGCATTCCGATCTAACGTGAACAGCCCAGAATAATCTTCGTGGGTCTACAATGTTCTAGATGCGAATCAACGGTTCGAGAACCACGCGCGCCGAAAGATAAAAAGCCGGCAGAGCAGACGCCGGGGTATTCGATCGCCGACGCTCGCTTGCGTATACGTCCCTTTGCTTGCTGCTGCTTCGCCGCCTGTGTATTCTTTGAGTTGTTAGAGGAGCACAAGTTCGCTCCAATAAACTTGTTTTCGTTCAAGACCACTGCGTCGTCTTTGGCATCCTGGCAATATGTCTCAGAGCTATGATGATGATTGACGTTGAGAATAGAAACACTGTTCTGAATAATATTGTGCTCACATATCTTGATCTATGATAGGGGTGTTTCAACTATATATTTTGATTGTTGCAAATGATAATCAAGATATGAAATATTGTATGTTGTTGACTGCTTTCTGTTTTATTATGAAACATTGTGAACCTTTGTATCAAGGTGTAATGTATATGTGTTGGTTGTACGCTTGTTCTTTCACTAAGTTCAATGTAAGCTTGTATTTGTGTTTTTGTTCGATCATGCTTGTCGCTGCAACTTGTACTGGTTTCCTGGGCCTTGTCAAGCTGCTTATGCAGCTTTTACCCAGGCAACCACCCAGTCTTATCTGGAAATAAAATAGAATTGAATTGAATTGAAAGCTTCCCGTACTGGTGCAAAACGGTGGATACTACAACGGAGTGGCTCTTGAACTTTCTAAGGCTAACCCTTCCGACAAGTAAAAAGGTCAGCGCCCGTGAAAGAGACGTTTTGGTGCTCGGCGAATGTCACGTTCCTGAGTGCCATCTTCGTATACTGCGGCTTGGTCCGAAGTTCTGCATTGATTTGGTTTGATGTGATCTTTATTTCTTGGCAAGAACCAAGGGGAGGCTGAGACTATAGGCGAACGTGGCCTGAGAGAGGCATCAGCCACCCGATTTACAGCGTACATAACAACACGTTTGTTCACATATTTGAGCATGATAGCACAATCATAATAGAGAAATGGCAGAAAGCAAAGTCATTACTACACTTCCTATGTATTATACAAAGCATAGGTCTAAAATTCACAGAAGGATCACAATGTACACATGAACCAGTAATTCGTACGCATGAACTTTCATCAGTTACACTACTATGCCACAATTGCGTATTTTTTGTATTTTTTTTGTTTGTAATTGTTTTTATTTTCTACCTTTAGGGGAACTTGTTGACATATACTTCGAACCCTTAATTATATATCAGTATTGCGAGCGTTTTGCTTAAGTAACACTTCTTTGACCTGTTTTTTAAACGTAAGTTCACTGGCGTCGAAGTTTATTTTTCTCCTAATTTATTTAATATTTCAGTTGACTGGTACAGGAAAGATTGCTCACCATAGTTCGTTCTTACTTTTGGAGTGTGCCGTATTGTATGCCTGAGATGGTAGCCATAAGATTTATTGTTAACTTGATTGCGGGTCTTTTGCTTATAAATGGTGTGCAAAACCTTCTTAATAGATTTGGTCAGCTCGAAGCATTCAATATTCAGTAAATAAATAACTTGTCCTCAAATCTGCGTAACAGCCACGATAATCTAAATATATGCGCAAGATTCTTTTTTGCAATACAATGAGCCTGTTATAATTATTTTAGTAGTGGTCCCCCACACCAAAATCCCGTAGCATAGTTTCGAATAAATGAGAGCATTGTATAAGTTTTGTTTCAACCATAGTGGTATCAAACGGCCGATTCTATTATGAGACCTATACTTTTAGAGGGTTCGGAGGACAGGTGAGCAATATGCGTATTCGACGAAAGTTGTTCTTGAAACCAAACACCTAAGAACTTCTGCTCTGTCACTCGGTTTAACTTGGTTCCGTTGAATATAATGGGGATTTCATTCTCGACATTTTTATTGTACGGCCTAAATTTCATGTAAGTTGTCTTTGTAGCGTTAAGTTGCAATTTATTATCTAATAACCAATTTGATAATTGTTCCAAGTAAACATTTACCATTGAGTGAAGTTTAATTACAATTTTAGATGTGAACAAAACATTCGTGTCATCCTCATACATTACAAGTTCTTGCAGACCTATATCTATGATGTCATTTGCATAAACTATAAACAGTAACGAGCCTTGGAGCATGGCGGGACACCTTGTTTTAGCTCTAATATGTCTGATGCAATTGAGTTTAGTTGAACAAGCTGCTTTCTTTGAGTCAAATAGCTTTTTAAAAGGGTACCTGCCACGCCACGTATTCCATACCTCTCCAATTTATTTAGCAAAATATTGTGATCTATCGAATCAAATGCTTTTTTAGGGTCTAAAAACAGTACAATTGTGAACTGCCTGTTTTCAATGTTTGAAATTATTTTATCTTTAATGTACAGTAATGCTTGCTCTGTTGATTTAGATTTTTGGAAACCATATTGATACTTGGAAATTGCCTTGTGTTTAAGAAAGAAAGTTGATAGTCTATTATAGATTACCCCCTAAAATACCTTGGAAAAAACTGTCAGGACAGATATTGGTCTGTAATTTGATACATTGTCGTGCGCTCCCCCTTTATGAATCGACGTCACTCTAGCACCTTTAAGTTCCTCAGGAAAAACACCGGTGGACAGACATAGACTAACAATGTACGCTAACACGTCACTTAGTTCTAGTGCCACGCGCTTAATCACACTCGATAAAAACCCGTCAACTCCTGCCGCTGCATAATTATTTATTTTTTCGATAAGGCCCCGTACTTCAGTATCGTTCGTAGTTTCAAAAAATTCCGCATTCCCGAGGGGAGAATGTGAAAGTGCGAATGCACGGTTGTCGGCCCGCTTGCGGCGCTTGCGCTCGGCCCCGCAGCCACCGCCTCCGCCTTTCTGTTCCATCTCTTCCATCGGGTTTGTAGTATCACGTGTACACCACGCAGGTATAAGCCGCTATAACGCCCTGATCGCCAACGCACGCCGCTGACGACGTAGTTTGAATGCGTTAAAGATATAAGGCGCGTCACTAACACTGATATCAGCGTCGCGTCGTGGCTTGTCGGAGAGCGTCGCGCGGCGGCCGCAAAGTCCTCGGATCGAAACCTGGCGCCGGATGCTGTTCTTTTTTAAATATAGAGGAGCACTGCGGACGCCGCCGCCGCCGCCGCCGCCGCCGCCGGCGTGATGGTTTGGGGTTGCTTATAAAGTGCATTCGCAGTTAAAAGATTGAGCTGGACAATCGTGGAATGCCAGTCGCGCCGCGGCTGCCGTTATAAGTGTGTGTTGGGTGCGCACCAGCATCAATAAAATGAGTATTCACACTGAAGCCGGTAGAGACTAGCTGAAGGCTCTCGACCGGCTCTCCATTTAAATGCGTGAATTGCGGCTGTGTTATTGTTTTTCTACTTGTTATTTTATTAACAGTGTCCCAGACTTTCTTAGGCTGGCCTCGTATGTGGAAAAATAGCCGTTCGTAATATTTGCTTTTCGCTCTCTTTAAATCGCTCTGTAGCTTGTTTCTAAACTTTTTGTAGGCCTTGCGTATTTCGGGATCCTTCGTTTTTATAAAATTGTAATACATAGCATTTTTTATGCGTTTATACAGATCTGGATCCACCCAGGGTTTTCGCACCTTTTTGGTTCTTTTACTTGCAGGTTGTAGAGGAAAGGCGGCATCATAGCATTCTCCTATGAACTGCAGGAAAACAGTACAAGCGATATTCGCATCGCTCACCCGATAGACGATTTCCCAGTCTAACGATTCCACTAGTTCTCGGAAATGTTCGATTGTGCGATTGTTGATCTTACGGAAAAAGCGCGGTTGAGGCGATAGATCATCTATAACAGAATAGGTCTCGGTAAGAAGAAAACTGGAAAATGATCACTGATATCCACAGTCAGAACTCCTGTCGATATATCACAATCAAAAAAATTCGATATACAGACAACTAAAAGTGTGGCACTGTTAGTGTCAATTCTAGTTGGTAACATTATGTGATTAACACAACCATGACAAGATAACAAGGTTTTTAGTTCAAGAGACGCTCCTTCTTCCAAGGTCATATCGATGTTCAAATCACCCATTATAGTGCACGATTCATTGCGCGAACAAGCATATGTCAATAACCGCTCCAAGAAGGTGTAAAGTGTTCTTTTGTTACCCGCAGGAGGTCTATAGATTACACACATAGTAATTTTCCGTACGTGAAGAGCCAGGCATTCGAAATCATCGGTGATTTCTGAAAATTCTTCAATAGCCATGAAACTGATGTTGTCCTTTATGTATACACTTACGCCTCCGCCTCTTTTCTTTTCCCTTCTGAGGTGCATTGAACGGTACCCGTCTAGCAGTGGTATCGGGCCACTCCCATCAACCAAGTTTCAGTAAGAAATAAGAGGTCTAATTTGCGTGCAATTGAGTGTAATAACATATCCAGTTCACCTATCTTATTTCTAAGACTTCTCATATTGATATGCATACCAGAAAAAAGGAGTTATGATTTGAAAATTCTGCTTTGAAACTCTTATGTCATAATAATTACTGGTTTCTTTTGAGCTTGTCATACCAGATTGTGGAATCGGATGCTTAGCTAGAAATTCTTACGCCGTTAATTCCTTGTTGCAGGGAATTGATTTAAGACTCAGGCACTAAACGTATTAAAGGCACCACTTCGGCGACAATTATACATAAAAAATAGTTGGAATATGCCAGGAAACCAAGTTTGGAAGGATCACTTTGTAACAAAACAAAAATTTCCAAGTACTGCAACGTACGTAGGTTATTCCTGCAGTTAGGTGTGCACACGGGTGAATATGAGGACTTGAGGTGGGTTTCACAGCTAGGTCTAGTCGGTTCTTTGGTAGGGGAGCTCCATTTGAACCAGAATGCGCTGAAGAATCTCTTTCTTCTTCTGGAGGTACACCGGGCACTGAAAAGACATCATGGTATGGTAGGCGTCCTCTTCGGTCACGTCCGGCAGCTCAAGGCAGGAGGCACAGCACTCTTCTGCTGCGTTGCAGTGCTTATAGTAGTGTCTCCTTGCACACCGCACTCCACAAAACTCTGCCTTGTCGGCCGGGCAGTGGATTTCCGTCTGCCCGATCATTGCACACTTCCCACACCTTAGTACAAACGTTATATCGAAGACCCGACAGCGTGTACAACCGACGTAAAGGTGCTTCCTTTCTTTCATTTGCTCGTATGCTTCATTTCCAGTTTTGATGACCGCTGTTTTTCTGGATCTTCCCTTCCACGTCTTCATGAGTTCAATGTCTTCTTTTCCAGCATCGATGTTGTTTTGTCGCACTATCCTTTCGACGAATTCTTCGTCTTCGATGTTATCCTCGATACCGACGATCTTGAATTCCGGTAGTTGCACCCGTGGCTTTCTTGCTGCTACGTCTCTTAAGTTCTTGTCCTCGGTTATGTGCTCTTCAAGTCGTTTCGCCCTTCTGCGGATGTAGAGGACACAACCACTTCTTCCTTGCTCCGGTAGAGCTTGACATTCCTGAGACCAAGCTGGCAAGGGTCGACGTTTCTTTTAATCAAGTTTTCTAGTGCAGCTGGTTTTAGGTTGGCTGCAGTTAGAATAAGTGCTCCTGTGGGTTGCTCTTCTGTCGTTTTCGCTGTTTCAAAATATTCAACTGTGTGGCCCTTCTGTAATGCCTTGCTGTAGTCCACAGTCTGTATCCGACCTTGTGCTGCCAGTGCCTCAGTAAGTCCTTCCATTTTGCCTCGAAGTCGACCGTTCTCCTCCACCATGTCGAGACACAGCTTTCTCATGCTGAGGAAGTCCTCTAATAACGAATCTGTTAAAGATGCCATTCTTGTGTTTTTGTTGCATTGGATTCCAAGACCAAAAAAATTCTTTATGACTATCTTTTCTACTTCTTGAAGTCGTTCCCTCAGAGTGGAAGCGTCTTCACCTTCACCTGAGCTATCCAAGGGTGGGTAGTCCTCTGCCACGTTTTGTCCACCGTCCTGGTTCTGCTTGCCTTGGGCCGTGGCTGTAGCACAGTCAGACAGCTCATTCATTTTTGTTGTCGTTTTGTATTTTTCGAGCAGTTATCCTTCTGTCCGCCATCTTCTCCATCTGATGCCCCTCCGTTGTTCTTCCTTGGGCTGTCGAAGTGGGCTCACTGTTCCCGTCCTCTTAATCTATTTCTGTTGGCAACGTCATTTCTCCACTTTCTTGGTTGTCTTCGTTTCACTTGTTTTTTTTTCTTTTACTTCTTTTCATTTTGCAAAGTCTTCCTCGTTTCCTTCAGTTGAGTTAATTGGTGCTTCCTTAAGTAGCTTTTTTCCTTTTCCTGCCAAATTCGGCGGAACCGTATTTCTGGTCTAGCCACGCTGTTTCTCAAACACGGCTGCGCCCATGTTTTTTTTTTGTTTTTTCTCGCAAGCGTGCTTGACGACTTTTTGGGCTTTTTCTTTATTTCTGAGGCCGTGTTTCGTGCAATAAACGTCCACAGACTGTCTTCGAGCCCTACAATTCCTCATTTGACCATTTCGCAACGTTTGCATGTAGTTTTCAGCTTCGAAAATAGGTTTATTGTCTAGTAGAAGGCGTTATGACACAGAACCTAAGTTGATTTTGCTGTTCATGCAATGTTGCTGTGCATGAAAGAAAATTGTCTCTCACCGCCTGCTGTTCTTGTATTCTTCACCTTTGGAGAGTCTTCTCCCGGGATGTTGTCATTGTTGTCTTGTTCCGCGGGCGAGTTGTGGTCTCTTGTACGCGAATCGCCCAGGGCTGTCAAGTCCTGCGATGCTTGTTTCACGTGTAAGTCAAGTCCGTCATGCTGAAACTTCCCTCGGGGATTCTCGAAAGGTTACGCGCACGATTTTTTTGAAGCCGGTGGAGAAGCTTGCATGGCCAGGTCGGTCACACAAAGGGTCCTATCAGATCCGAGCTCTCTTTGTCTTTAAGAGTGTGTCGCGGCGGTGTCCAGGGATAACACGAGGCATGTAAATGGGCGCCCGTTGAATTCCCTGCTGACTATTTTGTCGCTAATGACTTAAGGTTGTTAACGGCAGATAAAGAAGGCTGTTTTGTTGTCCTTCCTGGCGATACCTTTGGTGTTAAGCCGCTTCCTGGTGTTGATAAGAATTTCAAACAGTCCCCACTGAAACCTTCCAGCATGAAGAAACAGCGTTGCGCTGCTAAATGAATTGAATTTGGATGCCCTATGCACTCCTGTTTGTGGGGCAAAAAAAGACACTCTGGAGGCTTTCTTTTCGGCCAAGACCCATAAACAAGATGTTCCCTTCAGGGTGATAATTACGGAGCGGGGTACTTGGCAGGGCACGGTTTCAACATTCCTTAAACAGCAATTGCGTTTTTTGGCCATCGAAGATCCTTTTCTTGTGACTGGCTCTGAGCAAGTGGTGGAACATTTGTCTGCTGAAAAACCTAGCAAATGCTCTGCGTTTAGTATTGATGTGGTAGATCTCTTTTACTCTATTCCCCATGGCAGGTTACTCACTTGTGTTAAACAGTGTATTTCGGATCACAATGACGAAGAGAAGTTTGTTAACAGTTGTGGTATGTCTCTTGGAAGCTTTCTGTAACTGCTAAACTTTTATTTGAAGTCCACCCTAGTTTCTTGGGGGGAGGGGGTTTACACTCAAAGGGCTGGTGTTTGTACTCGTTCGCGTGTGGCTCCTGTACTTAGCAATATTTTTTGAGCAGCCTGGACATTGTCTTGAGAAGCATCTGGATGGCCTAGTTTTCAAGGCTTTCAGGTATGTTGATGATTATCTCTTGCTCGTAGGGACATGTAGTTTTCAGCAACATGTGAATAAGGTTTTGAAGGTGTTTGAGGATAATGGTCAGGGTCTGGCCTTTACAAGTGAGGTTCCCAAAGATGGAGTCATCCAGTTTTTACACATGAAGCTGACTTTCGAGGATAAGCGCGTCTGCTGGATGTATCACCCAAGGTCTAACAAGCCCCGGTTGAGTTATTCGTCTGGCCACTTTAAAGTGGTAAAAACAGGGATTGCTGTCAAAAGCCTGAAATCGCCTCTCACAAAGCCTTGCGTCCACACCATGGGTACTAGTTTTGCGAGTCAGATAGATATATTTTGATATGTCGCCAGAAGACGACAACGATGATGTGCGCGTGAGAGAGGCACTGGGTTCTGTGGCACGAGGGCGCCTCACGCGTCGAACGCTGGCCAGTGCTGTCTCCAACGCCCGAACTACTGCCAATGTTCCTACCTCTTGAGTTGTAATAAATCGTCAGCAGCCATCCACGGCTGTGCGGACGCAACAATTGGAACCGAGCAACAGTTGCCAGCTGTCTCTACCAGCTCCTTCAAAAGGGCGCTACGTGGAGATGGGAGATTCAGCACCAAGAAGCATTTGATCAACTAAAAAAATTGCTTCTCAAGCACACCGTACTGGCACACTACGACGAACAGAAGGAGCTTCTTGTCTCATGCGACGCTTCGCCATACGGAGCTGTTCTGGCTCAACGTGATGACCAGAATAGAGAGGCACCAATCGCTTTTGCATCTAGGACGCTAGGGCCGGCAGAACGAAATTATGCTCAGCTGGACAGAGAAGGCCTCGCTGTAGTGTTTGCAGCTCACAAGTTCCACAAATATATCGCAGGAAGGAAGGTAACTTTCGTTACGGATCACCAACCGCTGCTCGCATACTGGGACCAAGGAAACCCACGGCTCAAGTCCTCTCACCACGCATGACCAGATGGTGCAACAAGTTATCGGCATATGACTACGATATTGTGTACAGGCATGGCAAGAACCACCAAAACGCAGACGCGTTGAGGCGGCTACCACTGCCAGAATGCATCTATGAACCGCGGCCACCAGGCGACGTGCTGCTGTTCGAAGCGTTGTCGCGACCTCCGTTAACTGCTACAGAGATAGCCCGTCTAACGCAGCAAGACAACATTCTGCAAAGGCTGTTCAAGTCAGTGCAGGATGGCACAGTGGAAAGACTCCTTGGAGATGAGTTCGCTCCATACCGGAGAAGAGCGACCTCACTGGCATCTGATCGCGAGTGTCTCACTCTCGGATCACGGGTGATCATACCGAGCTCTGCACGATCTCACGTTCTGGCACTTCTGCATGCTGGTCATCGAGGCATGGTAGCCATGAAGAAGTGTGCAAGGAGTTTCGTAAGGTGACCCGGAATCGACAAGATGATTGAAGATACAGTGAGACAGTGCTCTGAATGCCAATCAATGCAGAAGAGCCCACCAAAAGCTCCGATTCCCACATGGGACCATTCCCAGACACCATAGCACACCCTGCATGTTGACTTCGCAAAACCACTACTCGGGCGTACATACTTGGTTGTTGTGGACGCGTACACCAAGTGGGTAGAAGTCCGTCACGTCACCAGACAACATCCGCAGTTGTCATTGACGTACTCCGGAGCCTCTTCGCTACGTTCGGCATTCCACGAAAAGTCGTCACGGACAACGGAAGAGACTTTATTTCAACCGATATAAAGCAGTTCTACGCATCAAATGGCATACAAGCCATGACGTCACCAGCGTATCACCCTGCAACAAACGGGCAAGCAGAACAATACGTGGCAGAACTGAAGAGAGCCCTCTTAATGGATAAAAACTACTCCATACAGTGCAGACTTGCTAGGTTCCTGTATCGGCAGCACACGACGGTGCACACAGCCGCAGGGATGACACCGGCGAGGGCGATGTTTGGCCGCGAACTTTTATGTCTCCTCGATCTGCTCAATCCAGAGAAGGAAACGCAGACCTCTGATCACCAGCCGACGCTGAAACAATCACGTGGTTTCGCAGAAGGGGAAAGGGTGCTCATACGACAGTTCTTAAGAAAGCCAGATTGGATTGAAGGCGAAATTCTGCGCCGCGTCGGACCACGATCGTGGTGGTAAAAAGTGCCCTTGGAAAGGTTCGCCGTCATCTGAACCAGAACAGGAAAGCGAGCCAGAGCAGACGATTTCGCTGACACAGCGCAAGGGATGCCGTCGAGTTCTGCTGTTCCACTGTTACCGGACTCGCTGGATACTCCAGATGTTTCCTCCCAACCATCGACCTCAACGTCTCAAGCAGGGACCACCCGGCAACTGCGACCAGCCGAGGCTAGTCGGCCTCCAGATCGCTATGGAGACTTTGTTTACTGTTTTCTCTAAGGGGGGAAGAATTTATATGTCGCCAGAAGACGACAACGATGATGTGCGCGCGAGAGAGGCACTGGGTTCTGTGGCACGAGCGCGCCTCACGCGTCGAACGCTGGCCAGTGCTGTCTCCAACGCCCGAACTACTGCCAATGTTCCTACCTCTTGAGTTGTAATAAATCTTCGGCAGCCATCCACGGCTGTGCGGACGCAACAGATTGAAAAAAGCTGGCTTCTCATTATATCCTTGTGTTTGCTGAAAAATCGGTTTTAAGAAAGTTGAGGCAGCATGGAAGATCTGCAGTTGAAAAAGAATCGCGCAAACGGTGTGCTGTTGTACCCTATCTTCATGCAATAGTATAAAAAAGATAGCCGGCAACTGTGATGTTGAGGTGGTATTCTCGGCGAACAATAAATTAGAGAGGCTTATACTCAGAATTGACAATAAGCTGTCCAGGAAAGGGGATTCCCAAAGAAATGGCTGTGGTGGGTTGTCTGCACAAGTTTGCACAAGTCGTAGTTTGTTGAGTGCCGATGTAATGTCGTGTATTGCATTCCCATGAAGTGCAAAAGAAAGTACATGAGGCAAACGGGGCGATGCCTCAATGAGCGCTTGCGCGAACATCGAAACTCCCTCAAGGGCGCGCCCACGTTACAGTTATCATCGCATTGTAAGAGTTGCGGATGCTCTCCCTTGTTTATTGCTACTGCTGTTTTAATGACTCACAAAGATAGGAGAACAAGGGAGATAGCTGAAGCCTATTAAATGAAGAAAGAATTCAGATGATTGTATTAGTTTCCCGTCCATATCGCTACTGGATTGCGAAGTAGCCTATCTAGACCAATGTTGAATAAGTGGCTGTTCGGTGCTCATGTGAGAAATACGTCAAGATTGTTATGATCACACACGCTCTTATATACTTTTTCATGGTGTAATAAACATTTGAGTTGTTAGTCAGCGCTCGTCTTGTTGTTTTCTTCCTTCTGTCCTTGTTTTTTGCGCGCTGTTTCACCACTATGAGTGTTCTTGCACCTGCAGCTTTCCAGAGTGGTAACGTCCTTGCATGGTAACGTCTTGGCATGGGTCACTTGGCATGGCGGAGGCAGCACGGACAATCAACGTAATCGCTGCACCTGCTATCTTTGCAGTTTCTGCGAAATCTTCCTTGGCGAGGCGAGGCGACTGTTTCGTCTTCAAGCATCGGCTTTTGCTGCTGCGGGAAAGGAACGTCGGTGACAGCGCAAGCAGGTCACCGGCATCACATCCGCCAGGGGAAGCAGGCGCTATAAAGACGGCTGTGCTCGATTGCTATGGTCACTTGGCACAGCGGAGGCAGCCCGGACAATCAGCATAATCGCTGCACCTGCTATTTTTGCAGGTTGGCATTTTTCTACACCTCGTTTCTTAACATAAAATATTTGTTTTTTGCTGCCTTGACTGCTGCCAAGTTCTGATTGCTGTTTTTTTTGTATGCCATTTTTTGCTGTAACGTACCATGGCTGACCTTGCTCGGCTTCAAGATGAGTTGAGAAAAGAAATGAATGGTATTAAGCCAAAGTTGGAGCGTGACTTACGCAAAGAAATCCGCGAACTTAAGTCAAGCATGGACGTTTTGAATGAGCAATTTGAACAGGCAAAGCAGGAGCGAAGAAAATAAATCTCTCAAGAAAACAAACGAAAAACTACTTTTGGACTGCGAAACTCTTCTAAAACAAGTGTTGCAGCATGAGCAACGCATTACTGCCTCGGAGCAGTACTCCAGGAAGTCTAACCTTGAAGTGAAGGATTTACCGTTCGCTGAGGATGAAAACCTTGTTGACACCGTCAGCGAGATCGGTAGACTTGTAAACAAGCTAATTTCGAAATCAGATATTGATCCCTGCCACCGTGTCCCGGCGAAAAACAAGAATGTTGCTCCCAACACTGTCTTACAATTAAATTCCGTTCAAAGCGTGACGCGGGGCTCGAGAAGGCACGAAAAATGGAACTTTCGACGCATGACTTTGGCCATGAGTCTAGCGAACCTGTTTTCATCAACGAGCACCTTTGCCCTGCGATGAAACAGTTGCTGGGCATGGCTATTGCACAAAAAAGGCGAAAAACTGGCGTTTCGTATGGACACGTCGTTGCAAGGTCTATGCGCGAAAAGATGAAAAATCTTCTCTCGTGCACATTCGAAGCGCACATGATGTAGAAACGATTGTGTAAAGTGGTCAGGCTTTCGTTGCCTGAGCAGTCTATCTTGAAAGATGACCGCGTCACCGCGTGAGGTTAGCGACATAGTTTAAACCAACCCCGATGTACGGTTTTCTTGCCTACACCTTAAAATTCGTTCGGCGAGACACAAGGAAGAAGAATTATCAGTATTTCTCGACGAGTTTACTTTTGAGTTTGATGCTGTCATATTGACAGAAACATGGTATACGTGCAATGATGAAATTTACAAGCGTGACGGATATCGAAGCTTTTTTGTGAATCGATCTAGTAGAAATGGAGGCGGGCTGGCTATCTTGCTCAAAATACGTTTGATTGTGACATCCTGTCAGACTTTTCTTTCAGAACCAACGCCGTTGAATGCTTAACCGTTATATCAAATAATTCTATATGTTCCGTAGCGCACCGACCCCCTGGTGCCGATGTAAATATATTTATTGAATTTTTAGACCGCCTTCTCATTTATATGAACAAAAACAAATTCAATTTAATTCTTGGGGGTGACTTCAACATCCACCTCCTGAAACGATCTCCTGCTCAGGAAGCTTTTTTATTAACGGTAGAATCGAATGGCAACTCTATTCTGACACAGACGGCTACACGCATTACGATGCAGTCCGCCACAGTTATTGATGTATTTATCTCGAGCATAAATATTAGTAACTTATTTTAGGTGTACTGCACAGTGCAATCAGCGATCACTTTCTCATTTATGTACTTGCGAAATGTACAAAGGAATAAGGAAAAACCAACTAGCCAGCAATCAAGTCCTACTAAGTTGCGAAATGTGTCAGTGGTAAACAACGCGAATTGCCAGCACAGAATCCTCCCCAAAGGACAACGCCTGGCACTCTAGCATCCTTTTTCTCTGCATTTTCAAATCAACATTGCGATGACGTATATTGCTCTGAAAATACTGACGAGGCGTACGAGGCATTTAGTATCTGCTTTAAACGCATATACCATGCCAACTTTCCCGAGAAAACCGTCATAAAGTCTACCAAAACTCGTAAGCCATGGATAAATCGAGAATGCCTTAAAATGATAAGAAAGAAATCCAGTTATATAAGAAGTTTATGAGAACAAAGTCCCCCACCGATCTAGCAAGCTTTAGAAAATACCGCAACAAAGTAACGTCTTTTCTTAAAAACGAAAAAAAAAACTTTTTACATAATGAGTTTGCTAAGGAATTCTGCGACGGTAGTGCACAGGTCTGAAAAAAAAAGGCAATAAATTATTACACTGGCTCCAACTGTATCAGGGCTCACAGATCTTGTTTTTGAAGGTGAACGTTTTGAGGGTCTGGAAGTTGCAGAGAAATTTAATCCGTTTTTCAAAGATACTATAAATACCGGTTTGACTTCTGACATTACTTACAATACTCTACGACGAAACAACAATAGCATATTTTTGGAACCAACTCCTGACATCGAGGTATTAAACATTTTTTCTTCCTGTAAGAAAAGCAGGTCTTGCGACACAGATGGAATGCAAATCGCACCGGTAAAGTTTGTCCTCACTCTAATAGTTCCTGCATTAACGCATATTTATAACCTGCCCTTATTAACTGGAACTTTTCCAGGGCATTTGTATTTGTATTGTAAGGTAATTGTATTTTATAAAGGCGGAGATAAAAATTGCTTCTCGAGTTTTAGACCGACTTCTAAATTACCGGTTTTTTTTAAAAGGCTTAGAGAAAATTATTCAAAAAAGGCTAGCTAAATTTTGCAACAGGTTTAAGTTGTTATCCACATCCCAACATGGTTTTATGCAAGGTAAATCTACTGAATCAGCTCTATTGTCTCAGAAAGAAAAAAATTGTTAGCGCTTTTTAAAAAAAAAGAATCTTTATAGATTTTTTGAAGGCTTTCGATCACCTTAACCATAACACATTACCTAAAAAATTAGAACTCTATGGCATACGAGGCACTCCACTTGAACTCCTTAAATCTTACCTAGGTCATCGTCTACAATGCGTTAAAATAGGGCAACATACATCCTCCTTTCAAACTATCAGTGCTGGTGTGCCACAGGGTAGTATTTTAGGGTGACTTCTTTTTATTTTATATATAAATGACCTTGTTTTGGCGGGTAGCAAGCCGACGTTTGTAATTTATGCAGACGACGCAAGTTTATTTTTCAGAGGTAGGTCCACCCAATCTTTGGTTCCTCTTATAAACAATGTTCTCGCAAAAGTTAAGGTTTGGATTGAAGCAAACTCCTTACTTATAAACACAAAAAAGACGAAAGCCATTCTTTTCAGTACCAGACAATTTTCCACTCCACCCAATATGTGTATATACATAGGCAATTCACAGGTACAGTTTGTAGATATCGTCAAGATCTTGGGAGTATTTTTAATAAGACCATGAGCTGGGACGCTGAGATTCAGTTCATACTAGGGAATGTGGCAAAGTGCACCGGAATTCTCGCGAAATTTTGGCATTTTCGGCCAGCGCATATAAAATTAATAATTTATAATGCCCTTTTCGTATCGCACCTAAATTACTGTTTCTTGGTTTGGGGTACCACCACAAAAAGAATTATTAATAAAATATACATGCTTCAGAAGAAAGCTGTCCGCTATATTGCAAACGTACACTACCTTGCTCACCCAGAAGAACTGTTTACTCGTTTCCACATATTACCGATTAATACTATGTACGATATCTTGTATCTTGTACCATGTACCCTTGTATCCGACACAACCAACTTAGTTTTCTTGAAATACCCTGTCTCAGACAAAATCTCTCAGAATATTCGTTTGAAAAAAGAAATTTGGCACATTCCTTTCTCTCGTAGAATGTACGGACACCAAATGCTCCGAGACATCCTGCCCTCTGTTTTGAATAAATTATTGTCAAAGGGTGTAATTCCCGAAACATGTTCACCTGTTGCCCTTAGAAGTGCATTATCTGTCTAATCTTTTCATTGTAATGTTGTGTTCACATATTTTCCTTTCTCTCTCGTTCACCATACCTGCATTCAGCCTTTTCCCTGTTTGTTTTATGCTGTGGTGTTCGTGCTTTGGTTTTATGCTTTTTTGTTTTTTATGCTTTTTTATGCTTTGTTCTTAAGTTCATCTGAGATTGTGTTGTTCTTGCCATATTCGAGATAATATTGTCATACAAGCTCTGTGCGATTTCGCTGTATGCCTTGTACATGGGGGGCTCGAGCGCCCTCAAGTGATTTTTTTCGCTTTTTGCCCGGGCCTACCCGCATCGTTCTTTTTGACGATGTAAATAAAACTCCCTTTGACTTTGACTTGGACTTTGAAACACATTATTGCCTTGCGAAGGCGCGATAAAAAATCATTCACCCTGCTGTTGCCCTCATACCTCTATTTTATGAAGCACTGTTGATAGCGCAGTCTCCTACTTACACATAGACGATACTGGGAACACTTTAAAAAAAATTCTTAGCGAATCGCTGCTTGTGTCGCGCTGAAACTTCGCAAGAAGGTCGCATTTTGTGGTTTTTTTTTTTTCGAGAGCGGGAACAAGGGTGGTGCTTAAAGGTTTATTCTGGAAATAACTGAAAACCATTTTCGCCTAGGGGAAAATGGCGGCCGATTTTAACGTACACACTAAACATTTTTACGCCCAAAAGGGTGCGTTCAGCTTGTCGGCACAGGACCACCTTCATCACAGAATATTTTACCACCTTTAGGGTGCTTGGATTCTGTCGCCGCAGGAGCAACCTTTGTGAAGCACCCTAGAAGCCGGGTGCCTTATAACACCCTTTTTGGCCTAAATGCATCATAATGTGCCTACTTAGCACCCCAATCTGTAGGTGCCTTTTCTGCAAAAGCACCCACCTAAAGGGGTACAAAAAGGGTGCGTCATCCTCGTTTCACAAATGGCGCTGCAGGTGTGCAGCCACATATGGCACAGTATAACGCACGATTATGGTATGAAACATTCGTGCTTTCCAAGCCCGGTTCTATGAGACATTCTATTGAAACTCAACGTCAGCTGACAATATCCTTGAACGTTTCATCCGGCCGATTTTAAACAGATCCATTTATAAAGGCTAATATTAGGGCCACATCTCAGTCCCGAAGTCATAACATTAGAGGCTGTTGATTATTCAAAACTTTGTAAAAAATAAATTAAATGTTCATTTTGCCAAACTTCACCACACATCCTTCTAGCTTCACTGCACAGCTAAACGTGTTATGCAATGCAGCAAGTAGGTGTGCAACAGATCAACTGCACAAAAGTTCTTTGAACTTAAAACCTGTGGCTTCTCAGTGTTGCATCAAACTTCCAATCACGTAGCTACCCGCAATTTTTAGTGCCTTATTCTTGAGCTGAGAAGAAAGCTCCCTGTGACGGAAGACCAAATGCAATACGCATACTTCCCTCTGTACTGTGGCTTTAATCTACTCTTAAAAGTTGGGTTCCCACTGCCATTATTTTCTTTTGCATTATTCCTTTTTCTTCATAAAAGAATATGCAAAGGTACAGGATTTGCAAGGTTTGGTGGTACATTTCGAACACGGGTATATCGAACACGGGTATATCGAATTATTGTCTATATCGAACACATAAATTATCCCCTCGAAACTTCTGTGAAAAAGTATAGAAATTAGTACGTTTATATCGAACGGTATTTTTCCCGACATTGGCTATATCGAACGCCACGTGAGCTGGAAGGTGCTTTTTGGGCATCCTTAGTGGGCAACATCGCGCCTTCACCGAAACCGACGAGGACAGAAGCCCCAAACGCCAGGAAAATGTCGCAGTGCGGGGTAGGGTTTCCCCCCAACTGCGCTCCGACTCCCCAACTTTCTCCAAAATGAGGAACAGCTTTTTTTTTCGGCTAGCTTCGTTCCCAGGCTGCGAAAAATTTTTTTTCTCTCTCTCTGGGTCTGTCTTCCCCGAGTCGCCCGGGAAAGGGGAAGAAAGGAACGAAGGCGGGGCAGCCTCCCCTTCTTTTACATTTTGCTGTTGCTCTTTCGACAGTTTCCCGCACTTTCGTAGATTGCTGTTTCTCTCAGAGGTGACCATGGCGAGCGCTTTTTGGAAACGTTCAGAGACCCTTTGGAATCGTTACCATCAAAGTTCTTGTGTTGCGTGCGCGTTGTTCTTCTTTTATGTGCGTGTTATTTTGCATGGTGTGGAAGGCGCAGCGAACGGCTGGAATTTTCGAGTTGTGCGGGGTTTTTACGTGTCTCACGACACGTGTGACTGGGTGAGGGTGAACCGACGCGGACGCAACGGCCGCTACAACTGCGCCAGCGTAGAGAAGCGCAAGAACCTGGACTTTGCGACAAAACTAAAGCCATTCAGCGGTTCGAGGCGGGAGGGAAAAATCGACGGAGTGTCTGCCGACGACTTCGTGAACGCTGACACAATTTTTTCAGGCTATTTCGAGCCTCGGTGACGAGAATATCGTAGCTGCGGCGCAGTAACCCAGGCTGATAATCGAGTGGCGCAATCGTCCGACGAGGAGGCGGCTACGCGATCGTACTCCGCCGGTGAAGTGGCCCCTGCGTTCAGCTTGATGCGCCGTTGTTGCAGCGACAGGGGAAAGGGAAAGGGGGTGTGCACCTGGATAGTCTCGAGAAGATCGAGCCGCGTCTTAATTTTATTTCCCCGGACGAAGAAGCTGGCCAAGATCAGCGATTTTTTTCACGCAAATAAAGCAGTCTGTTTCGTCGTGAGTGTGGAATTAGGTGTCATTCTTCAATGCGCAGATCGGTAAATGATCGTCCACACAGGTGAGGTCTAGAGCCCATATTTTTTATATCGAATTTTTTATATATCGAACTCTTTCGCGATCCCCTTGTAGTTTGATTATCCGTGTTCGACTGTATATCGAGTTTATGAACACATATTTTAGACTAAATGACACCACATAGCAATACCAAGAACTGTAAACATCAAAGAACAATGCATATGAGTTTCCTGGTGAAACCCATGGTTGAAATGTGATGACATTGTTTCTAAAGCATTATTTTATCATGAGGCTAGCTTGTACATGGTGCCTTGCACTATGTCCCTGCCGGTGGATGTGGGGTCATTTTTCAGTGTTGCAAAGGAAAAGCCAACAGCCAGTGCCCATTAGTTTTGTCTAGTAATACGAGGTGCTTCATAGCAAGCATCGAAATCATGTATAGCGCTTTTAAGAGTTGTCTAGAAGCAAAATCAGCAAATTATTTTCTGTAAAACATTGAGCATTTTTTTTGCATTTTTATTGTTGCTACTTTCCATATTTGGTTTTTTTCTGCTTTTCTTAATGACATTTTTGTTCTGTTAAGTAGGCGCATAACCAACGTGAAAAGCTTTTCTGTAAAACTTTGGTACGTATACAATTGTTAGAAAATATTTTACTAAATAAGGCGGCTTAAACCTAAAATATTTACGTTTAGAAACATTGAAATCAATTTATGGTCATAATTTTCTGGCTGTTTTTATGCAAAGCTACACATGGGATATGAAGTGCACCTTAGAGGAGGGCTCTGGATTAGCTTTGGCAACTTTCGGACATTTAATGTGCACTGAAATCTCCACACATGGGCATTTTCCCTTCCTGCCTCCACCAGTAAAATAGCCACCAATTTAGACAGCTGTTCTTACTAGTATTTGACGTACATTTTTAAATAATCTCAAACATTATAGCCGCAAAATTATTCTCTACAACAGCACCCAGCGGGTGCTGTTATAGAGAGATTGTGCACTACACCAGACACTGAACTACATTGCGAGAGCTTTGAAATCTACAACGACCTCTACAAAGCAAGCTTATACTGGTAGAATGTTTCATACCATAATTACTGTGTTTTCAGAGCTCGCGTGTGAACTATGGACACTGCTGCATCAGCAAGAACCGAGGATTAGCACCCTACTTGGTTCTGAAAAAAGAAAACAGGGAAAAATGCTTTAAGCAGGATTAAGAAACAGGGTTGACAGAAAATGAGCAAGCAAGTCTTTCTGAATATGTAAAGCAATGCAAACAAATATTTTTTTCAACTTTATGTCTACGAAAGACAATATCATTAAGGCTGGTAATGGGGTCTTTGCTCAAAAACGAGCAGAGAGCACTTATATAAATGCTACAGAGAACCTCCACAGCCAAAAATTGCTTTAGCACTTAAACTAATCACTGATCAACAAACTCATAAATATATTTGAATGTATAAAAAACCAGCGCTAAACACAGGACACAGTTAAAAAGAACCACAGGAGTCCCGTCGTTCTCTTCCATATCTTGTGTTTTCTGCTGGTTTTTTATCCATTCAACCATGTACCAACTAGCCAAGCCCGACGCCTTGGTATCATAAAAATATATGGATTGTCACTCCTCACAGTAATTTGGGAAAAAGAACATATAAAGCAGGTGACAAAATTAAAACGACCGCAGACTGGTTAACTTTTATATTTAGTGATAATATAAAAAAATAATGGCATGAAGAAAAGTGAGCAGCAACCGAAGGACCATGATGCTAGCTCGACATTCCACTTTGGAGCAAAATTTCCATTTTGACGCAATAGGCCAAACATGAAATGAGGCAACCGTTTAGGCGAGCAAAAGGATACCACAATCTTTAAAAAAGCTACAAATTATTTGAGAAAAAGTGACCACAACAAATTAGAATTGGTGACTAGATACAGTTTCAGAAATACACAGCGACATCATGTAAAAATATATGGTTGCCGTACAGAGACTGATCATAACTAAAACTGAGAGCTACATATATAAGACAGGCATCAATGTGCAAAGCAGCTAAATGAAGGAAGACGGTCTTCACTTAAAACGCTCTAATATTGTTATGAGAAAAAATTCAGTACATGTGTAGTCTCTGATTAGAACGGCAGATATGAATTTTGTTTTCGTGTATAACTAGTATCTTAAAAATGTATTGAAACTTGCAGAAAAAAACTGCTGTTCTGGTGCAATTAAAGATTGTGATGGTGAACTGTGCACAAGTAAAAGATCGCAGTATGACTAACTCCATCATTCAGTTCCCGAACAGAAGCAATGACTGAAATTTCAGGCTTCAAAACTGGAACCACAAAAACCCATTTTGTTTTTCAAGAGGGAACCTAATGGCAGGAAGTTAGGCTTTACCAAAAATGGATGTTTATTTTACATTTATTACAAACCTTGACTTGTGCAAAGTTCTGCAATACCACAGTTAGCAACATCTGAACAGCAGTTTAATCTGTACAAAGTGTGGGTCCGGCGGCGGCATGGCGTCCGATCGGTACAAGCTAGTCTGCTTGATTTTACAGGTGGCCGCAGTTAGCAGCAGATGCAGTTCTTCTTCGGCCAATGTGTGCGTGCTCCCATCACAGTTTCAAGATTCCTGGACCGTGAACGCCTCGACCGATCCTGGTTTTCCAGCTTTCAATTTATCATCGGGGTTTATCACGGGCACCGGTTACGGACTTGAATGGGACTGTTTCTACAGCGCATGGCACGGCGCAGCAGTGACGTCTGCGGAATCAGCGGTGGATATTACCGACACCTCGACAGCTCCTCCTCAGTGGGTCCAGCGTCGGCATGGCGTCCGGTTGCTATAAGCTAGTCTGCTTGATTTTACAGGTACGCTACCATTTCAAATGTTACAGAAGCGATGATCGTTTCTTGTTGCTGCTGTTGTGAATTCATTGTTGTGTTGGCTAAGAACGTTACTCTTGATCTCTGGAGACATCGAGTCTAATCCTGGACCGCAGGTTGAAGATATGCTAAAGGAGTTGCTTGCCGGTCAGCGAAAAATTAGCCAGGACATTGTCAGCCTCACTACTGCAGTAGCGTCTCTCGATAGTAGGTTAAAAACCATGGAGGCAATGGCAGCTGCTGCTGCGGATCTGGTTCCCCGGATGAGCGAGCTTGAAAGCACCGTTAGGGACATAAAAAGCACGGTTGAAATTCTTGACCACCGTAACGACGATTTGGAAAATCGCCTTCGCAGGAACAACCTGATCATTTACGGACTAACAGAAACGGTGAAAGAGACTCCGGAGCAGCTACTGGAAACTGTGTACGAACTTATAAATGCAAACTGGGTGTCACGTGTGAAAACATTCAGCGGTGGCACAGGCTAGGAATGCGAACAAATAGTAGTCCACGACCTGTTAATATTAGGCTCATTGATTTTCGTACGAAGACACCAATTTTAAGCAACGCACGAAACCTTAAAGGATCAAAAATATACATAAATGAAGAGTTCTCGGCACGTGTTCGACAAATCCGCAAGTCTTTGTGGTAGCACTCGGCTGACCTCAGAAAAAATGCACATAAAGTTCGACTTCGCCACGATACTCTTATCGTTGACAGCGTTCGTTATAGCTGGTACGAAGCCAGTGGTACCCTTGTTAAACATTCTGAATCCGCGCCAGAGCGCCCACCCGCGCATGCGGCTTTACTTTCACCTCAATGACGGCTTCCAGAATGACTGCGTATTGATAAAAATTTGGTAATTTTGAATAATAATGCACGTAGCTTACTAAACAAGATTGATAGCTTCAATTGGCTCATTGAATGTCACCAGCCCTCAATTATTTTCTTCACTGAAAGCTGGTTAAATGATTCGGTCTTAGATGCTGAAATCTTGCTCCCGGGTTATGTAGTTTTACGCAAAGACAGACGAAGTGGTCGTGGAGGGGGTGTAGATTGAATTTTCTTTGCATCCTGATCTGCCAAACACCGAATCTATCTGGTGCAAGTTAAAAATTTCTTGCCAGGCTATTACTGTAGGGGCTATTTATCGGCCTCCAAACGAAACTTCTAACATTTTTTTTCTGATAATATTTACTATATTGTATATTGGAAGCTTCGCCTAGGTAAATTAATTTTGACTGGCGATTTCAATGCCCCGTGCATTGACTAGGACAATTTTGCGTCCTATGCTCATGACAAAAAGCTTTGTGACTCGCTCGTTACTATGGCACTATCACTTGGCCTCACTCAAATTGTCACTTCTGCCACCCGTGAAAATTCAATACTTGACCTTGTCTTCATAAGCGACGAATTTTGCAAAAAGGGATATCATAGTGAGGTCGTCACAGGGTTGTCTGATCACAATGCTGTAATTGCATGCCTAAATATAGTGTGCCCGCAAATCGACCTGAATTTAAGCGTGTGCTTAATTTTAGTCATGCCGATGACAACTATATTATCGATACGGTGCCATCTAGTTTTGATGTTTTTTTTTAATCAGTGAACACAGTGATGTTAATGCACTCCTTGGTAATTTTCATGGTATTGTGCAGGAGTGCATATGAAAGTTTGTGCCTCAAAAGTGCATAAGACGCAATCCAAAACATTCGTCGAACACAAGGGAAATCATTTACCTAAATCGCCGTATAAAGCGTCGCGAAGGTCGTCCTCTTTTGTCAGCTCCGCGATCATCACTGCTTATTTCTTTGAAGTGTACTTTGAAGGCAAAAATGCAGGAAGCAAGAAATTTTTATTTCAACAACACATTGGCATGGTTTATGGTAGAAAACCCGACCAATAATGGAGCTATATCAACCCTAAGTCATCTGTTCAGTCTTGTTTCCTTATGAATGATCAATCATGCTCCGATCATAAGACTATTACAGAAAGCTTCAACAGAGCTTCAAGTCCTTTCCTCTCGTGATAATGGCACTATCCCAGATTGTGCTTGCAACTCCGCTCAGTCTACATTTCAAGACATCACAATCTCTTGTACAGATGTTCACAATTTGATACTAAAATTAGACGTGACTAAAACTTGCGGTCCTGATGGCATTCCTAATGCGTTCTTGAGGCGGTACTTCGAATGGTGCGCTCGTTACTTGACTGTCATTTTTGAGAAATCGCTTGTGTCGGCCACTGTTCCCATACTTTGGAAGACAGCAAATGTCCTGTTATGTTAATCTGGCAATAAGCAGCTCATTCCAAATTATAGGCCAATTTCCCCAATTTCAACGAGCTGCAAACTCCTGGAACATATTATTCATAAACATATTTGTAGTGTTGTTCGGTTACACCAGATGGCCTTCTGAGTCATTGGACACACAATGGATGGCGCCACTGCGCTCGTGTGTATATAACGATACGCGCTGATAAACGGGGTTATTGTCATGGATCGTACAGTGGTGTAGGGTGTTTACTTTTACGTGTCGCCGTGCCGGCTACACGACATTCTGGCGACGAGGATGTCTTCCACGGGCATTTTGCCACCGCCTCCTTTTCTTGCCACCCCCGGCACGCCCGATGTTCCATGGGCCCGATGGTTACGCCTCTTCGAGAGGTTTCTGCTGGCGTCCGGAGCGGACCGAGCTACCCGCACCCCGTCGCCGAGCCCTCCTGCCTGCACTGTCTTGGTACGGAAGGACAGCGCATTTTCGACGCGCTTCCGCCTAGTACGACGCAAACCAAGGCAGAGCTAACGAGTGCTGCACCCGGTGTCACGCCCACGCCAGATGCCGCCGCTGGAATCATCGGAACCACTGCAGCTACTGGAACACAAGACGGGACACTGGAGCCCCGCGCCCACCCTGACGAGTACGACGTAGCCGTTGAGATGCTTTCGAAGCATTTCGCCGCCCCTTGCAACGTCCGCCTTCAACGCCATCGATTCCGGGAGCGTCGTCAACTGCAGGGTGAGCCCATCACTGATTTCGCCGTAGCGCTTCGGGAGTTAGCAGCTCTTTGCAATTTCGCCACCCAAGCGGACGAAAACCTGTGTGAACAGTTCGTAGCAGGCGTCACGTGCCCGCGGCTACGAGAGCGATTGCTGCTGGAAGGGCGATAACCTTACGTTCGATCATGCTGTCGAGGTAGCACTGGCTTCGTGAGCAAACCCAGCGTGAATCCGAAGCCTTCGCCAATCCGGTGCAGCGCATTCAGCAGCAGTTGCGAGACAGCTCAGCCAGGCAGGGTCGACGAGATAACGGCGATAATGGCACACGCCTCCCGGGCCGTCGCCACTTTCAGCTGCTCACGCGCGTACAGCGCACCTTCACCTGATGTGAATGCCGCCGCCGCTGCTGTCCCCGGGCCTAGAAATGCTAAATGCCTGCGGAAACTGCGGCGCAGCACGGTGTTCGCCTTCGGAATGTCCCGCGCGCGGTCGCACATGTTTTGCCTGCGGACGCCGCGGCCACTTTAAGAGAGCATGTCGCAGCTACCGTCGCTGCCGAGAAGGGTATTCTGCAGAGGTCCATGAAATCGTTCCGGAAGATGATGCTGACCAGTGTCATTAGCATCTTGGCGGTCCGTACTATAAGAGCTACAGGCGTCTACGTGGATGTCAAGGTCGCGTCAGTTACCGCGACGACACGGGTGCATACCATGAACTTCTTGGTTGACACAGGCTCGGCCGTGTCTATTATGGGTGAGCACCAATTCCAAGGCTTGTTCGCAAACGCAATACAACTGACAAGTTCCCATCTTACATTGCTGGATTTTTCGCGCAGGAAGATTCCCGTTCTCGGGTCATTTCACGCCATAGTCACGTACAAGGGGAAAGAAGCCATTGTAACTTTTCATGTTACGCCATGTGGTACATCTCTCCTTGGCCTGGATGCTGTTCAAGCCCTTGGTCCTTCGCATCATGGGAGAGGAATTGCGCTGCCTGCAAATGTCCACGCAGGAATGCCGAGAGCTTCCAGCTATGAGTTCAGGCCTTCCCCAAAGCACCATGCATAAAAACCCTTGGCCCTCCCAAGTTTGGTATGCCGCCAACACTGTGGACCAAGTTTGGCCACTTGTTTTTGCCTGGCCTGGGACTTGTAAGAGGTGTGCAACACAAAGTTAAAGATGAAAACCTTCCATCGCACCAGTCGCACAGAAGCTGAGGCCCCTACCATTTTCAGGTCCGCCAGCCTGTCTCTGACGAGATTGAGAAGCTACTTGCTACTGATGTCATTGAGAGAGTCAATGCTTCCGAGTGGGTATCTCCTATTGTAGCAGCCGCAAAGCAGATGGTAGCATTCGACTGTGTGTCGATCTCCGGGAACCCAACAAAGCTATAGTAGCAGACAACTTCCCTTTGCCTCATATGGAGGAGCTGCTTCATGCCCTCAATGGAGCACGCTGCTTTTCCAAGGTGGACCTGGCATCAGCCTACTACCAGGTTGTGCTGCACCCAGACAGCAGGGACCTAACTTCATTTATAACTCACGATGGCCTCTTTAGATTCAAGAGGGTCTGCTTCGGGTTGGCATCGGCACCAGCTGCGTTTCAGCAGATCATGACGAAAATTCTTGGAGGTTGCAAAGGGGTCTTATGCTACTTGGATGACATAATCATTTTTGGCAAGACGGAGAGCGAACACAGGCAAAACCTGGAGCAAGTGCTGGAACGAAATAGCAGGAGCTGGGCTCAAGCTCAACGAAAAATGCGTCTTCAACACGTCGGAGCTGTCGTTCTTAGACATCGCGTCAGCGCAGAGGGTATAGCACCGCTCCAGCCAAGATTGATGCAATCATCAATGCTCCTGCGCCTAAGAGATGCAGCCACGCTACGCTCCTTTTTGGGGCTAGTTGAATACTATTCTAAATTCGTGCCGCGACTGGCAGAGCAAGTAGAGCCAATGCGTCCGTTCTACTTCGCAAAGACGTGCACTTCGACTGGGATCGCCGCGCGAAAGAGAGCTTCGCGGGAGTAAAAAGACTTCTAGCATCCCACAAGGTCCTCCGAATGTTTGACCCGACGCTACCTGTCATTGTCGCAACAGATGCCTCTGCGTACGGTCTCGGTTGCCGTACTGCAGCAAGTGGAGGGGTCCCATGTGCGTACTGTGGCATTTGCATCGCGGACATTAACAGAGACAGAACGAAATACTCGGCTGGAGAGCGCTGAGGCCCTTGCCTGTCTGTGGGCCTGCGAGAAGTGGCACGTTTACCTCTGGGGCCGATCATTTACTCTACTGACGGATCACAGGCTTTGGTGGCACTTGCTCTCATCCCGTAGCACAGGACAGCGGCCACTTCGTATTCGCAAGGTGGACCGCACGACTGCTGCGCTACAACTTCAAAATACAGTACCGCAGCGGAGCCCACAACCAGGTAGCAGATGCCTTGTCCAGACTGCCCGTGCCAGACACAGAAGGTGGCTTCCAGGTTGATGAAGAGGTTGTGTCCTTGGTTACATCGTCTGTACATCTGGGGCAATCTTCAGGTTGCTACCGCTGAGGATGACATACTACGGCAGGTCGTGCACTTTGTCCAGTCATCATGGCCAACAAGGAAAAGACTTGCCGCAGAACTGACGCCGTACTACGAAATACGAGACGAGCTCTCGGTAGTAGATGGGTTGGTCTGCGCACAGAACGCGTTGTAGTGCCTGCCAAGCTAAGGGATACATTCATCCAGTTAGCTCATGAGTCGCACCCGGGAATTGTGAAGACTAAGCAGCGCATCAGGGAAAGTACTGGTGGCCTTGCCTTGACAAGCATGTGGAGGCCGCCGTCCGAGCTGCAGCGTCCTGCCAAGCCTCGGACAAGAGTGTCAAGAACTGGCAAGCACCACTCCAGCCTGTCCCGCTTCCTGACAGGCCCTGGGACAAAATATCATAGACATAATGGGCCCCTTTGAACGTGCACCGGCCTGACTGTCGATTTGTCATCGTGGTAGTGGACTACTACTCCAGATGGCCAGAGATTGCGTTCTGCAGTGACATCACTTCTCGCACGGTGATCAACTTCCTGCTTGCTGTCTTTGCGCGAGAGGGTTACCCTACTGAACTAGTCTCGATCACGGCCGACAGTTTACGTCGAGTGAATTCGAGTGCTTCCTTGCGGACAGGGGCATCAAGCATTTCTTCTCGGCAGTTTACCACCCTCAAGCCAATGGCTTAGTGGAAAGATTCAACAGGGTCTTGAAATCGTATATACAACTAGCTCTCCTAGAGCAGCGACCAATCAAGACCACTGTTATAGAGTACCTGGGTATTTACCGAGCCACACCCACAGCGCCACTGGCATCTCCCAGCAGTGTTGCTTCATGGCCGCCACATGAGGACATCATTAGATGTTGTTGGCCAGCCATCAGCGGATTTCGGCACCCATCCCGCCCGTGAACTGCGTAGACTTCGGCGTCGTGTCTGCGAATACCAACAGAGAAATAAGGGCGTATGCAGACAAGCGAAGAGCAGCCAGGAGCCCAAATTTAAAGTGGGGGCCTACGTGCGGGTGAAATGCCCGGTACCTGAATGAAAGGCACCCCTAGTTTTGGTGCTCCACTCAAATACTGAAGCGGGTAGGACGATGGTCATTCCACCTGGAGGACGGCCGTACCTGGAATGCCTCCCAACTGTCTGCTGTACCCATGAAGCTGTTCACGAAGAAACAGGGGCAAGACAAGGACCGCTGCGGGGAGGACATGGAGGACAGACGGGTCGGCAGGAAACACCACAGCACGGACACCGTCCTCGAAAGGCCAAAGAGCAACACGTCCCAAAATATCCCCAATACAGGAGCTGCACAGTCTCCCGGGGGGGTCAGCACTGCCTCCTCATACGCCAAGCCCACCACGGCCTCCACAACGGGGACCACTACCTCAGGACTGGGTGCTGATCGTGTCGACGAACCATGAGGTCCTTCCATCAGCCAGAGAGCAGCCGGTGCCCCTCCGTCGCTCTACACGGGAGCGAAGACCACCAGAGAGACTCAGAGGACTATGTGCAGGTGACTTGTTTACAGTGGAGACTTTACTATAATTTTTACTGTCACGGGTAGTGACTGTTTCTGTTCTATGCACATAATCTGTGTTCTATTATCAAGGAGGGGTAGATGTAGTGTTGTTCGTTACACCAGATGGCCTTCTGAGTCATTGGACTCACAATAGGATGGCGCCACTGCGCTCGTGTGTATATAAACGATACGCGCTGATTAAACTGGGTTATTGTCATGGATCGTACAGTGGTGTAGGGTGTTTACTTTTACGTGTCGCCGTACCGGCTACACGACAATATTGTTGAGTATTTGGACGCAATCAACTTTCTGTCCCGGTGCCAGCATGGCTTCCGAGCAGGATTTTCTACAACAACGCAACTCCTAGAATTCACCCATGACATTGCCACATCCCTTAACAAAAGGGGTCAGAGGGACGCAATTTTCATAGACTACTCCAAAGCTTTCGACAACGTATGCCATAAACAAATTCTTCTAAAACTTAGTCGCTTTCTCAAAGACTAAATTACTTGGCTGGATTGTGTATTACTTGCGTTGTCGATCTCAATTTGTAACTTTAAACCAGGTGCAATCATCCATTGTTGAAATTACATTCGGTGTGCCGGAATGCTCTGTGCTAGGGCCTCTCTTGTTTCTTATATTTATTAATGATGTTGTTAATATCATCTCTGGAACTACTGTAAACATACGTCTGTTTGCCGATGATTGCGTACTGTATAACTGCATTACTACTTCTCAAGACCAGTAAATGCTCAACAACGTATTCTCATTATTCTGCGATTGAATGTTCACGTGGCAAATGCCCATAAATTACAAGAAAACTGTAGCAATGACTTTCGCAAATAAAAAACAGCCTCTCAGTTTCAGTTATGCACCCGATGCGGATGCACCCTAGCACATGTGAGCGAATTCAAGTATCTCGGTGTCACCTTTTCACCTGACCTTAAATGGGGCAAACGTGTTGATCAGATAAGCTCTCAAGCTCTAAGGAAACCTGGTTACTTAAAGCGTAGATTGAAAAACTCGACAAAAGATTGCAAGTTAACTGCCTGCAAGACTTTATAGACAGATGCTCGAGTACGCCTCTGTGGTTTGGTCGCCTCATCTTGAACAAGATAAAAACAGGTTAGAATCTGTGCAGAAAAAGGCTATACGGTTCATTTTTAATCGGTATGATTGAGACTTCTCACCGTCTTCTCATGGACACTTGTTGTTACTTCCTTCACTAGAACACCGCCGTACGCGTGAGACTGTTATCTTGTTGCACAAGATTGTACACAAAACAAACCGCGTTCACGCGCCCCTATCTTTTGCTGATGTACCAGTCCGCACAACACGTAGTACAGATGCTTTGAACCTTGTACCCTTAATGTCTCGTTTGGATTGTTTCAAATCCTCTTTTTTTCCGCGCGTCGTGGAACTGCGGAACGCGCTTGATGGTGTTTTGCGTACACTGAACACTGTAGAGTTCGGGAAGAACTTTTGTGTTAGCAACAAAATTTGTGTGGACTATTGTTTGCTTCTGTGTTATTGTTGGATTTTAAATGCAGAGCATTTCAGTAACTCACGATGTCACCCGCGTTGGCGTCCGTAGTCCGCACGCTCACTGCGCATGCGCGTCGAGTCGAGGCGAAAGCGAACACATCTCTCGCGAGGGGCATTGGATTGGATTCGAACACTCTCTCGCGAGGGGCATTGGATTGGATTCGATTGGATTGGCTTGGATTGGATTGGCTTGGCTTGGCTTGGCTTGGATTGGATTGGATTGGATTTGGATTGGATTGGATTGGATTGGATTAAAGTGGATTGTGTTGGATTGTGTTGCGTCATAGCCGCGGCACGTTGCGGCATAGCCGCGGCAGACGCGCTTGGGCCGGCGCATGTGCAGTACTCTCTCTTCCGCGGTTTCCTCTCCTTCGGGCGCGCTGCGCATATAACCGGTGTGCCGTTCTCCGGCCAAGCAACATCCGCGCTTGGCTCAAACACCTAGAGTCCACGCCGCTTTACAAGTACGCCAACGTCGTCGACTGGGACCGGCTTACGCAGTCCCCTCAACGTATATAAGCGGCGGAGCGCGTTCGGAATTCAGTCAAGGGCGTCTTTGCATGGCTTACGCTTGACGTGACGCTTTGCTTGACTCGAGTAGATGCGACGCATTTACTCGAGTTCCCCCCGTGGGAAGATGCGGGCGTCTTTTTTCTGTGCCCACTACTGCAATGTCCCAGGCATGGTACAGCAGTATTTGTAAATAAATTATATCCAGAAACTTGGATAAATTTTATAATGCCTGTGTTACACGAAACAGAATGCATGTGTACCATCACAAGTTAAAGCTCCGCATATCCAAACTTTGCCCATCTACAGCAATAGTTTGGCTCAAGTGCACAGCTGAAAAAATCTGCAGAAAAGCTACACAGAGAAAAAAAGCCTACTAATGACTTAAATGGACACCAAAGGCTGAATAACTCTTAGCTCTAACTGAAATACTATGCCTTGCTCTCAGTTTTTCCATACCTTGTGTTGGTGCTGTTGGAGTCTTCTTAGCAGGCTCCCGGTGTCGCCAATGTAAGTGGGGGGTGTGCATTGTGCACAAGAAAACTTGTAGATGCCTTGTGCGTATTATTTTCGCGGTTGCCCTTTTGGTCGTGGCATCAGACATTAGGAGTTTGATGCCACAACCAAATATGTGGGCAATGGGAATACCCTCATGTACGAGATATCATGATGTCATTTCGCTCGCCCCTTTAACACAAAGTAGGCAAATGCAGGTAGGCCATTAGGTCAGGGGAGAGACAATTAAGGTAGGGATAGGAATGCTCACTGGCGGCATTAAAGGAGCGAACATTGTTTATCTGTCCATCAATCAGTCAATGCGGCATTTGATGTGGTGAATAAAGCTGCTAGTGTAGCCCTTTTCCTCTAGGTCTGTGATATAAGACTTTTTCCTGTCATATATTTTGTCGAGCAAGCGGTGCATAGAATAGCCAGAACTGAAGAAGCCTTGTGCAAAATGAACACAAAAATATTATAATCTGTGGAGATATAAATATAAACAATATTGACACAAATAGTACAACCTGTGCTGAATATGTGAATTGTTACCTTGGCTATGGAATGACTTCTCTCATCAATCATCCTACCAGATGCGATGCAAGTGGCTCATCATCGTTAATCCATCATATCCTGTGTAATATCGACTGCATTGTAAATTCTGGTGTTATTGACTACTTATTCACTGATCATTACCCAGTTTCTTTGTGCCTAGGAGCACATACTCCCGTTCAAACGAGTGTCCATACGAAGTCCATATTTCATTCCACAAAATTTGTAAAACTGATACGTGGTACTGACTGGGGTTCTGTGGCGGTAGAGCAATGCGCAGAAAAAGCGTTTCGTGATTTTTTCGTGAAAATAAGCGCGTGCATCACTGAATGTACATCAGTAACCCATATCACGAAGTGGTATCGCTCCCCTAGGAATCCATGGATTACTCCGGGATTGCTACGTTCCATATCTAAGAAGGAAAATCTCAGAAAAAAATTAAAAGCCCAATCTTCTAATATTTTCCTGAAACTTCGGTTCAAGAAGTATTCTAACGTGCTATCAATGTTATTGAAGCGGGCCAAACGTGAATACTATGAAAAGAAATTCAAAATAACGGCAATGATACCCGGAAGAACTGGCAATTAATGAACGGATTTTTAAACAACTGTACCCCGCCACATTTATCAAAAATATTAGTTCATGACTGTTCTATTACCGATCCCAGTGACATTGCAGAAGCTTTCAGTGAACACTTTGCCAACTGTGATAGCTCCCAGAATAATCCTTCTTTACCCGTTCTGTCACGTTGTCCTCATTCTCTTTATTTACGTCCTACTTCGACGGCAGAAGTTTACAATGTTATTTCATCTCTTAAAACGACCGGACCCGGCCTAGACTATATTCACCCATCTAAGATAAAACTGGTGTGTCTTGAATTATCGCCTATTTTAGCCGAAAGCATTAACAAGTTGTTTAAAGCTGGCAAATTTCCCGAATGTCTTAAAGTTGGTAAAATAACTCCTGTTTTCAAGAAAGGAGACCGGTTATGTATCAATAACTACCGCCCGATCTGCATTCTTCAGTTTTTTAGTAAAGTAATTGAAAAACGTTTTTACACCCGAATAATGTCTTCCCTCCTGAAATTTAACCTACTCTCTTCACACCAATTTGGTTTCAGACCTGGCTACTCTACGAAACTAGCAGTACTTAGTTTTACTGACCAAATTAAAAAGGCTATCGACGAAGGTTTACTCGTTGGAGCAGTTTTCATTGACCTAACTAAGGCGTTTGATAAAATTAACCACCATATTTTGTTACATAAACTTGAAGCATATGGCATATCAGGGCCTCCATTGGAATTCCTTCGCAGTTATTCAACGAACCGCTCTCAGATTGTTTTCATTAACGGTACACCTTCCACTTCTAAATCAATCAACACTGGAGTTCCACAAGGCTCCATACTAGGTCCTCTACTATTTCTGTTATTTATTAATGACCTTCCTGCTATTCTTACCCATTCAATCAGCCTCATATATGCCGATGATACTACCATCTTTACATCGGATAAATCAGCCTATGTGATCCAGCAAAGATTAAATTCAGACTTATTCAACGTTCATCGTTGGTGCGCCATAAACAGTCTTCAAATAAACCCAACAAAAACTACCCCCCAAAACCTTACCTCGCGCGCGTTTCTAACTCTCGACAACCATGTTATCTCTTTATCTGATACTACGAAGTTTCTCGGCGTTGTCTTAGACAGAAATTTGAAGTTTAATCATCACGTGCAATCATTGCTTAAAAAGGTAGCTTTCGGAATTGATGTTCTTATCAAAGCGCGCCCTTATTTTCCCCCACGCATTGTTCTTTCGTTATACTATGCATATATTCATAGTCATCTTTCGTACTGCATTTCATCATGGGGCAATACATAAGCTACCCATGTCAAACCTCTTCAAATCCTTCAAAATCAGGCTCTCCGGATCATTACATTTGCTCCTTATCAGTCTCATTCCATGCCTCTCTCCATTAACCTAGGCGTGCTTCTGGTAAACGACTTAGTTATTTTAAATCAGGCTTCATTTATGTATCGCCTTGTCCATAATCACATATCCATTGATGGATTGTCCCGGGAGCATCTCATTAACACGAATAACACCCGATTCTCTGCCCGAAACAATTTCTTGGCGCCAAAAGTGCGTACGAACTACGGCAAACAGACCGCAAAATTTGCTGGTGTGTCGACCTGGAACAATATACCTGAAGAAATTAAGTCAAGTTATGCCTTACATTCTTTTCGTAAATTATTTAAATTATATCTTCTTAGAGAACTACATATTTAGTAAACTATATGTGTTTTTGCTTTGTATAAATGATTTTTCAGAATATTTGTGTGCTAATTCTTAATGAAGCGTTATTGCATGGTTCCTGTTCGATATATTGTTTTTGCTTGTCTTAATTATATTTTAGGATGTTCTAAAACCTGCTCAATGCTTGCTGCGTTTTGTTCTATTATAATTACGTTATGTAACGAGGTCCCCCCGACAGTTCTCAACTTCGGGACCTCCTTTGTCATTGTACTCGCTTATGTTATGCAAAAAAGTGAAATAAACCTAAACTTGAACTTGAACGACGAAATTTAAATCCTTGAGCGTCTCTGGTCAAAAACCTTCCTCCAATCAGCATCATCTACCCTCCAAGCTTCTTTACCAACAACCCACCTTACTGTATGGTAAAAGGGCACGCCAGACAATGCTATGTATTTTCAAAACGGGAGGTAGTCCCACGACCACAAAACTACGTGAACTCTAAGATGACTGATGCCGTGACCAAAATGAGTCTATAATATTAAAAAAGCCCAAAGGATCAATTACTAAATTCCCCATCAAATACATCGGCGAAACCCCAAACTTCTCGGAACAACATTGGCAGCACAAAAGCAACGTATGAAATCAAACATACAAGTGCATTAGATAAACACTGCAAGGAAGCAGATCGCCATACCAACTTTGGAAAGAGGCAGGTGATAGACACCGCGAAACGAATTACTCGAGAGTCCTTCTTCAATCATTGCAAAGCCAAGCAAGTCGCGAAAAGATGAACAGATCTGTAGCTGTCCTACCCCCTATTGGTGTCCTAGCTCCTGATCCGCTGCACCAAAAAAAAATTGTTTATATGTAGAACTATAGCTATTGGTCAAACATAGACAGTCCTAATGAAGGAGCCAAGGTTCCGAAACGTTTGAAGCGCTTCTGATAAAGTCCTTGGTTAGGGTATTATATTTGTTTTCATCAAATAAAAAGGAAAATTCACGCTAAAGCGCTGATATTAACTTTATCTACTGCAGTTCCTTCATGGTGACATCACTACAGGAACCAAAAAATACAATACAGTGCAGTAAAGGGGCCATTCAGACAAAATAGAAGTTGTTTTGTTCGAAAGTTTTTGTGTTTTCTAGTGCCCCCACCACTTGTCCGGCAGCAAATGATGCAGCCGTCACTGAGAAATTAATCAATTTAGGTTAAAATTTTGATTTTCCACCATATCGTGCGTATTTGGGACGTCAGCAAAGAAGCCACAAGTACATGTAATAAACGAACTTCTACTACGTCACTCGGGTCTGCAGCTTGCTTACCAATGTCCAAAAAGGAAAGGAATAACGAGCGAGTGAGCTACCTAAAACACTGCCACAGAAGATCGTATTGATCAAGGCAAACTAATAAAAACAATGACTAGTGCAGAGCCACTACGCATCTACACTAATTTATTTGTTAAGAACTCATGTGCATCCTCGCAAGTTGGTTGTGTAAACCCACTGACACCTAACCAACCTTCCTGAATCACCACTTTATAGACATTGAGGAATTCTTTGAATTAGTTTATTGTAGCAAGCTGTCTAGTTTATTTCGCCATTTTTATTCACATTTCCTCTCTCGTGAAATTGGGAGACCAAATAGCAGTCATGCACTGGTGACAACGAATATTTGATTTTACTTTAAACAGTTTTCAGTTCTGTTTTATTGCTCACCAGCCAATGACCTGAAATATCAGAAGCTCCTAAAGCATATGTTGGCATTTATTTCCTCCAGTGTAGTACAACAAATCATGACTTTTATCATGTTTTGTTCACACATTGTAATAATTAGAAAGTATTCAGATGAATGAAAATTTCATTTAAGAAGCAGGCACAATCAACAAGGCCTCAATGACTCTCACTAGGTGGTTCACTTGTTTCTGTCACAAATAACCTGACTCCAGCCAAATTCCACCCAAAGACAAAGGTAACATGCCCTCTAGCGTGATGAATATTTAGAACGCCTTACGAGTAAGTTAAGTGCTGAGCACATGAAATTGTGGCATTAAAACAGAAAATCTTTCTGCGGCATCCTTCACGTGGGGCAGCGTTGATTGTATTATAAGCGACGTGCGGCTCGTAAAGGATCGAGACAACTACATGATGGCAGGAACAAGAATGAAAGGAGAGTTTATTGGCATGTCGTTATATAGGCAAGAGCGTGATAACAACCAAGAGCACTGCTCGTGTCGCGCTGTCGTGATAAAGTTTAGGCACACAGCGCTGCCCGATACATCCTCTGGGGGAATACAGAAGCACAACAGTTCACGTTAGTTGATTAAAGTCCTCATCGTAACGAAGCTGGTTTGGTGGCTTGACTGCTCGCCCCGACCTCCTCGGCACCTGCGTTGGTCTTGGAGGGGTTGCCAGCCCTGCTTGAGGGACCCGTAATAGGTCCGCGCCATCGGCGGACGACGGCTGTTGCTGCGACGGTGCAGGCACTGTAACACCACTGGCGCTGCTCGATGCAGGTGCACTAGAGTCGACAGACGTGCTGTCGGGTGAACCGTAGTCGTCATCGTCACTTGCACCTGCTGCACACCTCGTGGTCCCCCCTGCCAGCTGGCTGGGCAAAGGCGGTTTCGCCTGCCTAGCTTTGGTCGGTTGCCAACGGCAGCGGTGGGTGAAGGCCAGGTCTCACCCGGGGATGCAAAACCCCAAGGGAGTGGCAGCGACTCCCTGGAACTGTATGGGCCAGTTCCTGCCCCACAGCCGATGCTGGACGCGGAGGCAGGCCCGGACAGCCTGGGTGACTACCGTGGTTGGCTCTGGGAACTTGGCAAAAAGCGGTGAAAAAGGTTCCTTTATTAAAGGACCGCCGCAGTCACCCCACGCGGGCACGACTGCTCGCTGCCGACACGAAGGTTCCTGGACAACAGGATTCAGGGCCTTCGATAGGTGCTCATGATGGCCAATGTCTCTGGTCTTTAGTAGCGACCAGTCTAGGAGGCGCGCACTTGCTAGGACCGAGGAAAGAGGGATTGGCTCACTTCTTAGGGAAGCTTCTCGTTCTCAGTATCGGGAGTAGGGATGGTCGTACTCTATAAGGATTACTCCTTCCACCTGATGACTGCTGCCCGTATGGGGAGGGGTTCCCTGGTGGGTGAGTGGTTGGCGTAGGACCACATAAGAGGTCCACTGAAACCCTATAGGCCTTCCTAGGCCTTCCTAGTCACATAGGCCTTCCTATGGAGATAGGTGATTCAGGTGCACATAGGGATCGACGGATGCGTACAGGGTACAGTTTACCCCGTCTGTCGGACAGTTAGCTTTACCAGTATCCGAAACCGTTTGAGACGAGCGGGATTAGTACCTATGTAGGCTGGGCAGGGTCTCTTGAGTACTCGGGGGACCTGGTGGGTGCTAGCTGGGGGGCTGGTTGTGAAAGGGGTCCGGAGACTAGGTGTCACTCCGTCGCAGGTTCTCCCTGTTCTTCGATGTCGGAGCTCAGATGTTTGGAACCTATAGTGGGGTCCGCTGAATTCCAATTGGCACCGTCTGACGCCCATCCTGAGTTTTTAGGCCTATTTTAGGAGTCAGACATCTAAGGATTAGAACAAAAACCTTTGTGTCCCCATTATCACCCTCTTTCCCATAACCCATTCCTTATCACAACCATCCACATCCCTTATCCCAACCTTTCCTACCGTCCCAGGGGAGATGAGGGGAGTCTCCCCGGGCCCGCTCTCCTGGCTATGGTGTCCCTGTGTTGCATTTTTCCCTTTTATTTTCCACTTCGGTGGGTATTTCCTCCTCGTCAAAACTCTAGTTGACCTCGGTCCAGTTTGGTTATTTTTAATTGGCGTCACCCGTGATACGTATGTGGTACGGGGTGGGCTTTTATTTTATATTATAGCCCTTTGGCTTATTTTCGCGAGTCGCAAGGAGGTGCCGTCTGTTACGTCTAAACACACGACCATCTTCTGTTTCCACCTCGTAAGACCTCGGAGAAGTTCTTCTAGTCACAGTTCCTTTCGGTGACCATGTTGCGTTCCTAAGCCTTGCGACCGACCGTTTATCTAAGGACGATAAAGGTTTCCCGCTGCTGGTCTGGCGATGCTTCTTGATCGCCGTAGACTGCACGTCACCGAAGTCTGGTACATCAGATCTGAGACGTCTACCTTGAAGAAGTTCTCCGGGGGATCTGCCATGCTCAAGCGGCGTAGAACGGCAGGCAAGGATGCCTAGCCAAAAGTCTTCGCCCGAGTCTTCACTTTTCTTCAGGAGGCGCTTCACTATCTGTACACCTTTCTCTGCCAGACCATTGGACTGTGGGTAGTGCGGACTTGACGTAACATTACTGAAGTCGTATTTTCTTGCGAATTCTGCAAATTCGTAGCTCGAAAACTGCGGCCCGTTGTCTGTGCACACCTCGAGAGGCACGCCGTACCTGGCGAACATGGCACTGAGTGCCGCAATCGATTTGCTTGCAGTGGTGTCTCGTAGTTGCTGGACTTCGGGGAAGTTTGAATGCGCGTCATAAGCTACGATGTACGAACTGCCCCCAAACGAAAAAATGTCCACACCAACACGAAACCATGCGCACAATGGGACTGGGCGCATCATTAATGGCTCTTTCGATTGCTTGTATGAAAACTTCGAACAAGTAGAGCAACTCTGAACCATCAGGGAGATGTCGTTGCTGAGCCCAGGCCAAAAAACCAAACGCCGCGCTCTCTCTTTGCATTTCTGCAATCCTAGGTGCCCAGCATGGATTCGTCCTAGGATATCACGTCGCATGCTTTTTGGTATGACCACTTTTGTTCCCTTTAGCAGCATTCCATTCACGATGGAAGGCTCCCAGGAAAATGGCTTCAGCTCCTCCTTCACGCTCTCACTATTTGACAGGTTGGATATTACCGTGCTCAGGTAGCAGTCACGAGCAGTTTCGTGCCCCAGCTTCTGGCGCGTAGCATCCGTGACCAAGTAGCCCAGGATTTGCACAGCGTGCACCTCCACGTCATCGGCGGTGCCAGCGCTGTCGTCCAGAGCAGCCGGTGACGTCCTAGACAGCATGTCAGCCAGAATGAGGTGTTTTCCTGGTACGTACTGCAATAGGAAATCGTATTTCAAAAGCCTCAAGAAGAACCTCTGAAGGCGGGGTGGCATCTCACAAATCCCTTTCGCAACAATGGACAGGACGGGTTTATGGTCGGTTTCAATGATGATTTTGTGACCGTACACGAATTGGTGAAACCTCTCGCAGCCGAAAGAAATGCTGGGGGCCTCTTTTTCAATTTGCGCGGCGTAACGCTGTTCAGTTTGCGTTAGCGCACGGGATGCATAGGCCACTGGACGCCACTCACTACCATGGCGATACTGCAACAGGGCTGCGCCCACGCCGTCTTTTGATGCGTCGCACGTTATCTTGGACAGCTACCGGGGATCAAAAAAATTCCCCCGCATTTCCCCGAGGGGGAGAATGTGAAAGTGTGAATGCACGGTTGTCGGCCCGCTTGCGGCGCTTGCGCTCGGCCCCCGCAGCCCACCGCCTCGCCGCCTTCTCTTCCATCTCTTCCATCGGGTTTGTAGTATCACGTGTACACCACGCAGTTATCAAGCCGCTGTAACGCCGCTGAGTCGCCAACGCACGCCGCTGACGACGTAGTTTGAATGCGTTAAAGATATAAGGCGCGTCACTAACGCTGATATCACGTCGCGTCCGTGGCTTGGTCGGTAGAGCGTCGCGCTGCGGCCGCAAAGTCCGCGGATCGAAACCTGGCGCCGGATGCTGTTTCTTTATAGAGGAGCACTGCGGACGCCGACGCCGGCGGTGGATGGTTTGGGGTCGCTTATAAAGTGCATTCGCACTTAAAATAGCAAGCACGGGTTCGTGCTTAGAATCTGTGAAATGCTTTTTCCACTCTTTGCGGTGGTTGTCAGTCCATTCAAACACCGCGCGCTGTTTGATAAGCGCAGGCAGAAGCGCAGTCCGCTCAGACAAGCGTGGCACGTACTTGGCAAAGTATTGAGCACACCGAGCATTCGCTGAACGTCGCATTTGTTTTTGGGCTCCGGCGTTTCAAGCACGCTTTTTACAAGCTTTGGGTCTGGCGATATGCCTTCACGCCCTATTATATCCCCAAGAGACTGTATTTCCGTAACCCCGAACTTGCACTTTTTTTGCGTTTAACGTTACGCCTGCCTTTTCGGCTGCCTTCACGGTTGCCGACAGTCTCTGATCATGTTCTTCTTTGTTTGCTTCCCACACCAACACGTCGTCCATATACACATGAACACCGGGAAGGCCCTCATATACTTGACACATCGCTCTTTGGAAAACTGCGGGCGCTGAGGCGATGCCGAATGGCAATCGGAGGTAACGGTACATGCCAAATGGAGTAGCAAAAGTGCATATTTTGGATGTCTGCTCGTCAAGTGCAATCTGGTGAAAGCCTGAATTCGCGTCCACGCAACTAAACACAGTGGCCCTCACATCCTCACGTTCTCACGTTCCATGTCCTCACGTCTGGGAAGCTGGTAGCGCTCTCTTTTGATGTGCTCGGTAATTTTTCTCGGGTCCATGCAAATCCGAATTCTGCCGTCCTTTTTCTTGACAGTGACCAAGGGGCTTACCCAGTCCGTAGGCTCGTTTTCTTTGACGATGATACTCTCGCGCTCCAGTCTTTGCAGCTCGTCCTGAAGAGGCTCCCGCAGGGACAGGGGGACACGCCGTGCTGGCTGCACCACAGGAACAGCTGTTGGTTGCAAGACGATGCTGTACGGTTGCTTCAGGCATCCTAAACCCTGAAAGAGGTGCTTGAAATTTTTAACCGGCACATACTCTGAAGCACCTATAATGGCCACTGTGCGCTGGAAAAGGCCCAGGGCTCCACTCGCATCCAGTCCGAGTATGGCTTGACGACCATTTTTGACGACAAAGACCCGCACTGTGGTGGAAGCATTGCCAATGGTCACTTTCTGCGACGTTGCTCCGAAGTGCGCTATGACGCCTCCGTTGTAGCCCCGTAGCACCGAGCTGGTAGCCATCAGTTGCTCGGCAGCACGCAGTTTCTCGTACACTGAAAATGGGAGAAGGCTGGCCTGTGACCCGGTGTCTTCTTTGAGAGACACCTTTTTGCCCGCAACCTCAGCTTCAACCATCCAGTCTTTGCTTCCTCCCTTCCCAACGCCGACCTCAAGGATGGCGAAGTTATTATCAAAGTCGTCTTTGCTGACATCGGCAATTTTAGATGTTCCTGGACTGCACACAGCAAAATGGTGAAGCAAGTGGCACACGTTCCCTTTCTTTCCGTATGCCGGGCACTGGCGCGGTCTGCGGCGCCGGTCGCACTTTTTGCAGCGCTACTGGAGTGTTGCTATCCCGGGCATTTTTGCTTTTTGGTACAGATGCGGGCCCTGCAATAGTAGCAATATTGCTGTGCATAGCACCCCAGACCTCGCTCCTTTGCGTCACAAATTCGGCTACCTTGCAAAATTCTTCTACCTTCCCTAACGTTAACTGCTGTTCACGAAGCATTTTTGTGCGCAACTTCGGGTTATTCGTGCCAAACACGATTTGGTCCCGGATCATAGAACCACGCTGGTCTCCAAAATTGCACTTTCTTCTTGAGGTCTCGAACAAATTTTTCAAACGGTTCTCCGTTTGCTTGGTTCCTCGAGCGGAACACATATCGTTCATTGCACTTCGTTGCTCACCTCGGAAACAGTAGGCCTCGAACTTGCTAGCGACGGTTGCGTAGTCTTCCTTGCATTCCTGTGCTTCAAACGTGAAGGTGTTGAACACGTCCAAGGCGTCGTCACCCGCCACGCTCAGGAGAAGCGCCGCTTTTGCCGCTTTACTCCGAGGTTGCTCTTTCGTTGTGCTCGCCACGAGAAACAGGCCAAACTTCTGTTTTCATTTTTCGGAGAGGTTGCCGGTCAGTTGCAGGGTGGCGGAGCCTCCATCGTTGTCGTTGCCCCGATCCCACTTCTGACACCATGTATTGTAAGCGACGTGCGGCTCTTAAAGGATCGAGACAACTACATGATGGCGGGAACGAGAATGAAAGGAAAGTTTATTGGCATGTCGTTCTTTAGGCAAGAGCGTGATAATAACCAAGAGCATTGCGCGTGTCTCGCTGTCGTGATAAAGTTTAGGCACACAGCGCATGCCCGATAAATTAATCACAAACTTCGAGAAGCTGAAAAATGCTCCATGCGCCGCTCCAGCCAGCAGCGACAATGCTTGACGCAAGTTGGTAGGTGGACCGTTGGCATCCTGCGATTGTGAAGATATTTTTATTTAGTAGATGCTCTTCTTCTTTTTGTACCACTGTTCCTTTCACCTTTAGCAAGCAGCTGAACTCGTGCAGGTTCTACTATTCGTACGAGGATAATAAAATGCAGGAATGCCGAACAACTGGCAGGGTTACCTCAATTTTGCTTTTCTAGGAATGAAATCAATGCAGGGAATCTGCGCACAACTACAATAAAACCTTTCATTTTTCACCCACTTCACTGCTAACATCAGCTTTTGACTGCTCAAGCACACATACATGTTAGACATGTGAGCAATCTGCAAAACGTATGCCCACAAACTTAATCAGGCATCAGAAGTCAGCAGGAAACAACGTGTCACCTTTCAATGGCACTTTTTGTAGTTCAAAACAGGCAAATTGGAGAGAAAGACTCATAAATTAAACTATGCCTCATATATACCCTCATCTGGTATGGTTTTAAGGCAATGCTTACACCTCACTTCAATACCTTCTGCTGGTGGAGATCTTTGAAAACTCATTTCGGGCAAGTGGGTTGTGTTCAAGCTCTCGTATCTTGCCCACAAATGCTGGATTCCCCCATTCCAAAATTAACATGACAACTAAACAAGGTAAATGCAAGAAAGAATAAGCACACGCCCAATCAGGAGCACGGGGAGTATGCACGTCGGTTGCTTAAAAAAAGGTGCATTGAGCAGACTCAATGCTTGCACGCATCTTGGAGCAACAACGGCCTTGGCAGATGTGTCGGATTGGTTTTCCCCTGAGCTTTTCAGCTCATAACATCCACAGTGCTTTCAGGAAAAGCCCCAGGCCTTGCAATTAGCATGTTCCACTTAAGGATAAATGCAGCTGATACTTTACACTTTTCAATCTTTTTGTTTGTGGAAGAATGTTCCTTTATTGGTGGCCCAGCACTAGCGTGCGTAAATCTCAGCCTTCATGATGATTATGGTTGGATGTTAATGGCGCAAGGCCAACTGGGGCAAAGAGCGCCAAAACAGTGGTTAAATATGAAAGGTGAGAACGTAGACACTAAAATCAGTAAGCAAGAACAAAAGTCAAATCAATAAAAGACACTGAAGATGGCTGGTGTAGAAGGCCAGGTTGTGATGGTGCATGGTATGAAATAAGGCTTTAAAAAACTACGCGTGATAGGAAATGAGATGTAAAAACTTGATGTCACTGAGAAACTTAAAAGTGCACTGCACAGGAATCACGGGATCATCCGCTAGAAAGAGTGCTGGGTGTAGTGGAATGTGTTGTCTGTGGAGTTGAGGGAAGTGCTTGCGTCTTGTTGTCTGCAGTGCTTTGCATGTAATGAGGATGCGAAGTACGGATAGGCCCTCCCCACACCTGCTACACACGGGTCTTGGAGATCCAGTGAGCAGATGGGAGTGTGGTCGCGTTGCGTGTGGCCTATCCGTAATCTAGCTAGGGCAACTTCGATGAATCTGTTGTGTGAGTCACTAGGTATCGTCCTAGGTGTGGTTTTATTATGTGGTAATTGTTGTCTGTCCGTGTAACTCCAGTCGGCTTGCCATGTTTTGCGAAGGTGTTGTCTTATGTGTGGCTTGAGGTCAGTGTAAGGTATTCTTGTTATGTCCACTGTGTTTGCAAGTGCAGCAGCGACGGCCATGCGATCCGCGGTCTCATTCCCCGCGATTCAAGCATGGCCTGGAACCCAGCACAGGATTAGTTCAAAATGTTAAGCATATATGGACATTATGGCATTAAAGACAAGATTGACAATGTGGTTTTTCGTGGGTCCTGTGTGAAGACAATGCACGCACAACGCTCAAAAGAGTCTGTGAAGATGACAGATTTAGGGAATTTGTTTTTCCAGAATGTGCTGAACGGTGACTAAAATGCCATAGGCTTCTGCTGAGAAGATAGTGGTAAGTACGCTCATGGTTATGCAAGAATTAAAGTTAGGGACCATGAGCAGCGCAAGACACCATAGTTGAGGTTTTCGAAGCATCAGTGTAAAATTCGGCACATTTATAGTTATCCTGCAGGGACAAGAAGTGCTGCAGAATGGCAGCACCCAGAACGCTGTTTTTATCCATTTTCATAAAAGAAACATCACAGCAGACAGGCTGCAGTTGCCATGGTGGCATAACGTCAAAAAATGATGATGTGCATACATCTAAAAAACCCAACAGCAAGACCTGAAGCTTCCTCTCTCACCCTGAGTGAGTAGGGGCAAAGAAGCAGATGGACGATTCGAGAATAGCTGGGTTGCAGATGTATCATTGAGGATGGGTTTAAAAGGATGGTTACTCAATGATGAGACCTTAAAAGCATATAATAAATCTATGTATATTCGTTGATGTTCCAGGCACCATTTGTTGCTTTAAACGTACAGACTCTGGGCCGGGCTAGTGCTAACGCACCAGACGCAAGGCGCAGGCCCAAGTGGAGCACTGGATCAAGCATTTTTAGTGCGGTTTTGATGCCTACCCATACACGACACTACCGTAGTCTAACCGAGACCCGTCTAAGGCGGTAAAGACCCGGAGAAGCAGTTCTTTGTCTGCACCATAGGATTGGTGGGAGAGGACCTTGAGGATGTTTAGTGTTTTGAGGCATTTATGTTTAAGTGCTTTCATGTGTGGGATGAACGATAGCTTTTCAACAAATAGGACACCTAAAAACTTGTGCTCCCTTTTCACAGGAATAGGTGCACGGTTAAGCGTAATCTCAGGGTCCGCGTTAATCCCGCGCTTGCGGGAGAACACAACACAAGTACTTTTGGCCGGGTTTACTTTAAACCCGTTAAGGTCCGCCCAGCCAGCAAGTTTCTTAACACCGAGCTGTACTTGACGTTCGCATATTGACCGGTGACAGGATTTAAAAGATATTTGCACATCGTCTACATAGATGGAACAGGAAATGGTCGGCAGCAATGCCTTTCGGAGGGAGTTCATCTTAACTATAAACAACGTGCAGCTTAGAACTCCACCTTGCGCCACACCATTTTCCTGCAAATATACATTAGAAAGTGCACTGCCAACCCTCACTCGAAAGGTTCGTTCGGCCAAATAACTACAAAGAGTGTTCATCATGTTGCCGGAGGCACCAAATGACTTAAGGTCCCTGAGGATGCCGTAGCACCAGGCTGTATCATAACCTTTTTCAATATCGAAAAATACAGTAAGGCAGAACTGTTTATGGACAAATGCATATTTTATGTAGGATTCCAGTGCAACAAGTTGATCATTGGTAGATCGCCCCACCCTGAAGCCTGCCTGGCAGCCCTCGAGAAGACCGTTGTACTCCAGAAAGTACACGAGCCTACGGTTTATCATCTTCTCGAGGAGCTTACACAGGCAGCTTGTCAGGGCGATGGGACGATAACTTGCTGGAGAGGAAGGGTCCTTCCCCTCCTTCAGAAAGGCACAACTATGGCCTCCTTCCAAGACCTTGGAAGCTGCCCCGAAAAGCCATATTCTGTTGTAGAGGTGTAGGAGTATATCAAGAGTGTCTGCGTAAAGGTGTTGTATCATGGTGTATGTAATGCTGTCTGCCCCTGGAGCTGAGGGCTTACAAGTGGCAAGAGCAACCTTCAGCTCATGAAGTGTGAATTCAGAGTTGTAAGCAGAATTCGACTTGTTCATGTCTCGTAAGGGCTTCTTTTGCTGCAGATGTTCTGTGTTGCATGAAAGTATTAGTGTAGTGTGCTGAGCTGGACACGTGTTGGAAGTGTTGGTGCGAGTGTGTTAGCCTGCTCTTCCAGTGTGTCCCCTGTTGTACTAACCAGGGGCAGGCTGTGTGTCTGGTGTCCTTTTAGTTTTCGTATACGTGTCCAGACTTTGTGTGTGTCTGTGTACGAATTGATGGAAGTGAGGAAGGTGCGCCAACCCTCCCTTTTCGCCTCACGACGCACTCGCCTCCCAAAACGCCTTGGCCCGTTTAAAAGAAATGAGATTATCTGATGTGGGGTACCGGCGAAGGACACCCCACGCCTTGTTCTGGGCATCTCGCGCCCGCCTGCAGTCTTCGTTCCACCAGGGCCTCCTTGGGGTGCCGGACCCGCTGGAGGCCTGGGGAATGGACTTTTCGGCGGCGTCGAGGATGTGCGCCGTGACGAGTTGGGCTGCTTCCTCCACGTGTAGGTGTTTTATAGATGTGTGCTGTAGTTGAGATGTTAGTGTGAATGTGCTCCAGCTTGCTTTTGATTCATTAAACCTTTTATGGGAAGATGGACTGCATGGGCCTTTACCTATATATGTTAGGGAAGTGGGGAAGTGGTCACTACCATATGGGTCAGTGCCCACGCCCCACTCAAGACATGGAAAGAGAATTGCAGAACCAATAGCCAAGTCGAGATGTCAGTATGTATTATGTCCTAAGTTATGGTATGTAGGCTGCTTTTTGTTGAAAAGGCATGCTCCTGAAGATGTAAGAAATTTCTCTATCAGGCGACCTCGGGCATAGGTACGAGAAGAGCCCCAAAGAGAATTGTGAGCATTAAGGTCGCCTGTTAGAATGTATGGTTCGGGCAGCTGGTCAACCAGCGCCTCGAAGTCAGAGCTCGAAAGTGCATGATCAGGACGAATGTAGATGGAGCATACCGTTATCAATCTATTAAAAATTATTGTGCGTATTGCTACAGCCTCAAGGACGGTGTTGAGAGCGATAGGGTGGCATGCTAGGGATTTTCGGGCTATTATGGCTACACCGCCCTAAGAGTGTGTGCAGCCAGCCCTATCCTTTCTGAATATCATGTACCTATTTAAGAAATTAGTCTGATTGGGATTCAAATGCGTCTCCTGAAGACACATCACACTTGGCTGGTTCGAATGCAATATCTCATGGACATCATCAAGATTTTTAATGAGGCCTCTACAGTTCCATTGAGTAATATTTTCTCTTCCCATTATGGAGATTTAGAAGCTACTGAAGTCTGTGTGTATGTGTGTTCATGTGTCTTTCGGGGCTGTTACTCTAGGATTTGGCTTTTTGGGCCTTTCTGCTGCTGCCTTGGGCGTCGGAAGCCGCTCCTTGCGCTGCGTTGCAGGCAGGAACGGCCCGACATCCATCTCGTCGTCGGATGTCCGAGGGGTGCCCGACGGACCGGCCCCCCCGTACTTGGCCCCACTTCGGGAGCCCTTCGTTTGAGCCGCCACCGCCGCGGGCGTCGGGGACGCCAAAAGTGGCACGGGCGGTGCGATGGCGGTGGGAGCCGATGCGGGGCCCGTGGTGTCCATCACCTCGGTACCTTCCAATGCACTGGAGGATCGGAAGGCGGAGGCGGGAGTGGCACCGGTCCCAACAGAAGTGGTTTGCATCACAACCGCTGCTGCCTCAGCAAGCGGCGTGGTGCCGGGTTGGGCTGCGTGAGGCAACCCAGTGGGGGGCGGAGGCGGGACCAGGTCAGACTCGCTGAAACTGGTCCCTGTGGACACCAGACGCCCGCTCCGCCCCCCGGCGAGCTGCGTCGGCGTACCTCCCCAGGGGGAAGAGGCGCCTCTTTCGCGCCTCTGGGAAGGTAAGGTTCTCAATGACTTTCACCTTGATGATCTCCTTCTCCTGTTGAATTTCTCGCATGTTCTAGAGTAGGCCCCGTGGGCCCCTGGCAGTTAGCACACATGAGGGTTTGCGATGGGCAGTTGTCTGATGGATGATCGTGTTGTGCGCACTTGGCGCATGTTAGTCGACCACGGCAGGCTGTAGTGCCATGCCCGAACCGCTGGCATTTAAAACACCGGCGGGGGTTGGGGATGTATGGCCTGACGGGGCAATGAATGCAACCTGCATTTACTGATTCAGGAACTGTGGAATGGTTGAAAGTCAATATTACATGTTTTGTTAGGATTTCCTTGTTATCTCTACGAATCATGATACGCCTCACTGCTGTCACACCTTGGTCCTTAAGGCCTTCCAACAGATCGGTGTCAGTTTCATTCATCAGATCTGACTCAGAGACCACACCCTGGGAGCTATTAAGGCTGCGGTGGGGTGTGACCCTGATGTCGAGATCTGCAATGCGAGTTTGAGTCAAGATATTTGTAGCTTGTTGCTTGTTATTCACTTCTACAAGAACTTCTCCTGTCCTGAGTTTTTTGGCTTTGTAGGACTGACCAACAATGCCCTCAAGAAATTTGGAGATCAGGAAGACAGACTTTGTGGCAAGGGGGTTTGACGCATCAACAGATTCGATTACCAAAAACCTAGCATAGTTGTCCGGCTTTGGGAAACTCGTCGTTGGCAACGGAGGAAAGGATACTTCGGTGCGGCCCCTTTTAGGGGGCCGATCTTTGGATTTAGGAAATTTGGAAACCATATATCATAGTATAAAAGCAGGGAGACGGGGGTACTTTCTCCTTTGACCTTACCCTGGTAGTCAAAGAGGTCCCGGAGCTCCCTGCCGGGTAGACAGGCAGGGAGCCCATCGGCCGGAGGCTCCGACGGCCACCGTTACAGGTTTCTACCCTTCACCTTAAAAACACATCACCACGGTAGGTGACAGCTTATTTGGGGGGCTCGGGGTCCGCGGTATCGCCAGTACCATCACCAAGATTACTCAAGGTGCCCCGTGCGGGGAAATCTCAGCCTTCAGAACCCCAATCAGGCCTCTTTATATGATATAGTAACTGACATAACTATTTGGGAAAGTGGACTACAAGGACTGTCAATTCCCAGGATAAACATTCAGAAAATGACTGAAAACAGAACAACTGGTCAGGGTTTATCCAAAACTAAACTACAAAGGTAATAAATAATGTTTTTGTGTCAACACCGAAGAAATATGGCTTCATCGTAAAAATGAATGACACCAGGAAAGTCCAGGAAAGGAATGACACCAGGAAAGGAATGGCACATGGTGATTAACTGCTAAGCCCACATTATGACTGTGGGCGAAATTTAGAGTTTTCCAAAATCAACAATCAACGTTTCCATTTAGTGGCTACATGTTAGGTTATGCATAAAACACCAATAATTGTTACGGGGGAGAGAACATTCAACCAAAACTGTCAACCAAAACATTATTCAACCAAGACTGTGTTCTGTCGGCCAAACACTGTTGACAATGCTTGCGGCTCTTTTCCGGCTGAATGGAGGGACGTGATGAGCTCAGATCGTGCAAAGGTCTAAAACAGGATGACACATAATTACCACACATGCAAGAATAGAAATGATTGGGTGCACGAATGTTAGAACTCGGGCAACACAACATTGACCCAAAATCAATTCCCGCATACAGCGGCACCGTACACATGGTGAAGTGTCTTGAAAACAGGCGCGGAAAGACGTTGACTAACAAGAGAAATCGTCAACGTTCAAGCAATCAACGTCTTTCCGCGCCTGTTTTCAAGGTGAACCAACACCAACTCGCCCAACTTTCCATGGTGAAGTGGCTCGCAGCAAACGCAACGAAGCTTGCGAACGCGCACATTCGCTCGCTAACTATTCTCCCTTGCCACTCCCAAAACGGCACATGTGACAGCGGTGATTAACGAAGCCGTAAACGCTGCGCAGCGCGGTTTGGAAGACTAGCCGCCCTTGCTCTGATAAACTAAGCGTAAGACGTGGTTCGCAGTGGTAAACTCTGAAGCTGTTCAATATAGTGCTGCGGAATAGGAAACGTCACTAGGTCTAGCGCCACTGCGTTTTAGCACTCAATGCAAGCACCACAATCTACTTACGGACATCGCCTTTCTGGAGACGAGCCCTCTGGGTTCAACCTAGCCAGTTCAGTTGAGCGATTCACACACACGCGGGATCTTGTTAACGAATCCTTAAAGCGGCGATTACAGCTACAAACGACATCCGGTGACAAGAAAGGCGGCAAATGTGACGAGCAACTTACTTGACAGGACACCACGCAGAAGAGCGAGCGACGTTCAGGGGCAAGCGCCAAACGACAATACCCGTCTTCATGTTGCAAAGTTGTTCTCAAATACTTCATCGCGAAGTCGAACGCGGCAGACAACCGAAGACGACGAGAGAGAGATAGAGAGACAGAAAATTCTTTAATGAGACCGAAGAAGTCTCATTAAGTCAGCCCTGCATAATACTGGGCTTGCTACTTCAGATGGTTGGTGAACATGTGATGAGGGTTATATGCTTACATGAATAATACAAATAGGAAAAGGAAAAAACGAAAGAAACTCCACCAGACAGACACATCCGCACACATAAAAAACACAAGAAAAGTCAGAGGCAGTCACAGGCTGGAGCCGAGTCCAGAGTCTCTCAGAAAACGCACAAGAGCTTTAAAACCCCGCACCGCACTGTATTCCCTGTTGCAAGGGCCTAAAAATACTCCATGCTGACAGTTCTCGCCCGAAATAAACGTCGCGCTGTCGTTCGCGCCGAGTTGAAACGTGGCCAAACACAGAGCAGGTGTTCAGTGTCTTCTCGTACACCGCAAAGCGGACACAGAGGTGATGCCATCAGACTGATTTTGTTAAGAAAGGTTTTTTGTATAGGCTACTTTCAGGTGCAGGTGCACACTCTGTTTGCCTCAATAAACCGTGAGGTATTCGAAACGTACACTGCGGGTCGATAGCGTAAAGGGGGGCGTACTGCAGGTCCGGGTTCCGCCAGTGCTGCAAGTGCATGCGCCATCCGAGAGTTGTGGCTATTCCGTTGAGGTCCTCCTTGGATAAAGGGAGTTGTGCTGGTGAGCTCGTGGAATGGCCCTCGCGTGCGAGCCGATCCGATATCACATTGCCCGTGATGCCCCAGTGTCCTGACAACCACTGCAAAGAAATAGTGTGCCCGTTGCGGAGTGCCTCTGTGTGTATGACGTTGATTTCTTGTATCAGTTGGCCTTAATTACTTCCTTGCTTGAGAAGCGTTTGTAGCTGACAGCGGGAGTCCAGGAAAATTACCCAAGGTTTTGGAGGGCAATCCCTGACAATCTGCAGCGCAGCTCTTACTGCTGCCAGCTCGGTTTTTGTAGCCGATGTCTTGTGGCTGAGCTTTTGGCTCACAGAGACCCCCGAAGGAGGCACCCATACACCTCTGGCGAAGATTCAGAAGTAACGGACCCATCAGCATATACGTGGGTATGCCCGCCATAGCAGCGAGATATATGCTTAAGTGGGTAGTAGGTCAAGGCCGGTGGAGGCATCGCTGACTTTTTGCCGATTCCAGGCACTGTTGTTGTTATTGACCACATAGAAAACTGCCAAGGTCGTAACTCGGGTCTAATAGCACGTTGATAGTAAACCGGCACAAGACTTCTGGAACTATCAGCTAAAGCATGGTCAAACGAACCGGTAACATGGTGGAGGAAGACACGGATATTTTCTTGTCTTAATTGGGTGAGAGGCATCTCGCTTCACAAAGTGTCCCGGTCGTTGAAGTGCACTTAGGGAGTCCCAGGCAAATACGCAGAGCTTGCTCCTGTAGGGCCTCTAGTTGCTTGACGTTGCTCTTGGACAGTGAACCGAGGGTAGGCAGGCTGTAGCGAAGCAAACCAATAAAGAGTGCCCGATAGAGTCGTAGAACCGAAGCAACCGAGCAACCCCATACAGTGCCTGCAAGCATCAATAGGATGTGCATGAGGGGCCCAATTAATCATAATAACTGCGCTTGTTTAACGCCACACCAGAGATTACAATCGACGCTATACAGGCCACGGGGCGATCCAAAATGACTGCTCCGGCCGTGCCGCCGCAAGCCGTACTCAGCGTGTCAGCAGTTGGCAGTAGGCAGTTGACAGTAAACAAATTAAAACGACAACTTCATAAACAATTGCCTCTTGTACTGAATATAACAGTAACTTTGTTTTATTATTTATTGAGTGTGTAATAATAAAGAAGCTTATATTTTTTAAGTACACAAACACAAAACGCAAACTGAAGTTTTTTGGCGCTCGATATGAACGATAAAAAAGCAGCAGGTGGCAATATAACACTGTGCAATGAAATTTGGTAGTGTTTTAGTGTAAGTAATCGCATTATTATTTGAGGTCTGTTTATTTAGCGCCCGATTTCATGCTCCCTCTCTCCCCAACTTTTGTTTTCTTTTGATATCTTCCTTGTTCTCCAGCGTTGTTTGTGCAGGAGAGAATAGGTGGTCGGTTTCTTGCATTTGTACACATTATTGACGGTTGGTAACAATAATAATGTAATAAAATTGTGATTTCTCTGACATTATAAGTTCTCACTAAGCGAAGAGAATGACTCTTGTCAGAGGGGGCTATGATTGTGTTGGTGGGGCGGGAGAGGAACAGGGAACGACGGAGTGATGATACAGATGTCCCACTTCGAGTTTGTGCTGTGGTCCGTGCAAGGCTGAAGAAAAAAATGTGGGAGGAGGAGTGTTATTGTGTCGATGTTCGTAATAAGCAAGGGCTGTTATTTTTTCCTGTTTTAACGTCGGTGCCGCGGCTGCTATATATTGACTGTGGCAAAGAGAGATCCCATCGTAAACGCCTTCATTTTCGGCTGTATACTGTTCCATTTATTTGTTAGTTTCCGTTCGTGAAACAAGATTTTAATGAACAGTTTAAAAAATTATTCGATGCTTGTTTGTTTATTGCAAAATCAAAACCCTCATTTAAAGACTGCGCAGATTTGCGTCAGCAGTGTAACTGCATAATAATACGAGAACAAATTCTTAGGAAAATTCAATTTCGTTGAAGACATCGATGCCTTGTGTAAAAATTTTATTTATAGGGCTACAAGAAGCATTTAGTAGCGTTGTCTTCCCGTATACCCAGACATCGAAATACACCTTGTGATGCACTCGAAAAAGCAATGTAGTGCGGAGCGGGATCTAAATATTTATTGAGCATGTTTTATGCAATTTCGCACCCTCTACTAGCATATTTACGCCCTTTGGTTTAATAACCAAACCATAGGGTGCTGTGGTGAACACCCTAATCGGCCATAAAAAACAATCAGCACCCTTTTCGGCTGCAATTGCACCCTTTGAAACGGGTGTTTACACGTTTTATTTTGAAGCACCCTCATGTTAGGGTGCCGGAGCTAAATTAGGGCGCTTAAAAGGTGCCAAAAGGGTGTAAAATTTTGAATGCACCCTTTTATTTATTATCAGAATAAACAGCTAAGTACCGTCGTTGTTCCGCGTGTCAATTCAAATAGACCACGAAATGCGATCTTCGTGTGAAGTTTGCCCGCGAAATGAGCGGCGGTTCGCTCAGGTAAAGAATTACGTGTTCCAAATTCCAATAATCGTCGTACCACCCTGTATATCTATAGCAGAGCTGCGTTTCAACGGCCGTACTGTCGTGCACCGCGGACACGCGTTCAATTTCTGCTCTCAAGGCTCGCCAAGCTCAAAAACTGACGGTGGCCACAAAACCGTAAGTATTTTTATGAAAGACGATTGAAGTTACATCTAAAAACAGCTGATAAAAACTTGTTCTCCAGAAATTTTTAATAGTTTCCTACAACGAAAAGAACAAAAATGTAGCCGTTATTGTTTTCTTGGTCGTCAAGTGCCACAAGAAGACGCGCTGCAAGACAGCGCAAGTACGGGATGAGCGCTCCCAGCTACGATGGCGGCTTCCATGACGCCGCGTGACCGATGCGACAGATTTCTCTTTAGTGCATGACCAACGCTGCGCACCCAAAATTGTGTAGTCTGCGAGCAATGACTGTACGCGCGACCACATATATTCTCCAGCATATATTTTCAAGCCAAAATACTCGCTGGACTTCGCGGTGAGAACGACATGCATCCGACTAGTACAAAAGTAGCAGTATGCAAAAACTGGTACTCAAATTTGAGCTCCTGCAAAAGTTTATTTCGATTTTACAATGGCCAACTTTTGAAAATATGTGTTGTATTGCTCAACATCATTTGTCTTAGCTGTTCCTAAAAAGGGCGTGTGGTTCTGTTTCACTATTAAGAAGTTCCAGAATAGCGAAACCTAGCGTTAGGGGCACCATGAATATTAGGGAACCCCCACACATAGCAGACACGAAAATGCTTAGAAAAGCGTCTTCCCCAACAGCTCAATGGAGTTGCTCGGATGCAGGCAAGATTAGGGCCTTGCAACGCGCAAGTTGTTTTATTGCCACTTTCATTACCATTGCGGATGACAAACCCTAACACAGTTCTTCACCCCAATTTCACCTCCTTTCTCGCATGTGTAACTTCGGTATTCTGGTGATCGCCTGCGCGACGTGTTTATTCCCGTGCGCAGGGAGCGCCCCCCTTCGCCCGCTTGCCGCATCACGCGTGCATGCGCAGGTGCTAGTAAAACGCCACTAACCAGCCTGCGCGGCAGGTCCGAGTACAGAAGTGTAGGGCGTAGCATCGCGACAATATCGCAAAAGCGCCGATATCGGAGCGCCGCTTTCACAATAACCGCGCACGACAGCACTGCATTACGAAAATTCAGCCCAACCTGTAATAGAAGACATAATACACAATTTAGTAACGTTCACAAAGCAAGGAAAGGAAGTTAGGTTGGGCTGGGTCCCTAGCCATGTTGGAATCAATGGAAATGAGAGAGCCGATGCAGGTGTCGCGCGAGACCGGTAACGGAACAATAAAGCAAGTATAGATTCGTCACACTGACTGTATGAAATTTATACGGATTAAACTGAGATAAACGTGGCAGCCCTCATGGGATAAGGAAACTAACAACAAACTGAACATAGTTAAGTTAACTTATCTTATAGGTATCTTTCCTTATAGTTAAATAAAGTTATCAAAGAATTGGATATCCGCATTGGACACACATTATCCGCATTGGACACACACATCTCGCACATAACTTTCTTAGGAAACAAGATAAACGGAGATGTGAAGAATGTGACCAAGAACTCACAGAAGACCACATCTTACTCTCATGTATGAAATTTTAGGACTTGTGGAAAAAACATTTTAGGCTGTTCTACAACAAACACATTCCATTTCACCCCAGCCTACTCTTAGTAGAGAATGTTCTTGTTAGAATTTCCTCTCTTCTTACTGTTTTTAAAAGCAACACTGCTAAACCAGCTATAACGTTTTCCAAAAATTGGTTATTATCCCCCAAATACACTCATCCTCCTACTTGGTGCATGATATAGCCTTGCTACCGAAAACACTACACTACAAAAATTGTCCGTTGTGACAACAGAATCTTTAGTACAACTCAACCGTGATATCGTCTCTCCATCGACGAGTATAAGAAAATACTTCTAGGTTCGCTTGCATATTGCTCCGCGGCTGCTTTAACAACGGGCGTATTCAGAATCCCTACCTCAACGCAGCGGTGCGTGCGGCCTGCGGAAAAATCCATAGGGCTTTTCTGATGAGGCGAAAAGCGAAAAATGCCGTGTGTTCCAGATTTCGGCGCACGTTACAGATCCCCGGGTGATCAAAATTATTCCGGAACCCTCCTCTACGACGCTCCTCATCGCTTGTGTAGCGTCGACGCGTTAAACCAACAATCAATCAAAATCAAATTTCACAGGGCGGAGGCTCGGGCAAACACTTAAGGTGGGTCTGCACTACAGTGCGGCATGCTGCGTATCCAAAAAAATTGGGCCCATCTCCCCCGCGAGGGGGACTCGAGTAATGCGTCGCATATGGGGTGGGTGTATTGCGTTAACGTTTAGTGTTTGGGGAGTTTGGTGGTAGTGAATGCGTTGGTATCAGCAGCTTCTTGACGTAGTTTGAATGAGTCAAGGATATAAGGCGCGTTCGTAGCCCTCCCATTCTGTGTCGGCTTTGTGGCGCAGTGGGTAGAGCACCATATACATTGCGTTCCGCCCGCAGGATCGTGGGATCGAAACCAGGCGCCGGATGGTATTTTTTTTATATAGTGTAGGGGGAGGGGTGCGGACTACGTCTACGGACGTCAACGCGGGTGACATCGTGAGTTACTGAAATGCTCTGCATTTAAAATCGAAGGCTCGCGAAGAAGCAAACGCACACAGCAATACTCCACCTCAAGCCAACGTTCAAGCTCACCCAAAGACAAATGCCAGCAGCAGTTGCTGCAGCCAGCAACACCGTCTATGAGTACATGGATGCCGTCAATGAAAACCCGAGCCGTGGGCCGATAAGTCCGCCTATGCTTCGAAGCAATGAACCATAAAAAGCTAATTCGCGATTCGGAATCGCCGCATCGCCTGTTTAAAATAAAAAGAATGTCGAAAAGGGGGTTCGCCCCATTTATATCGTCAAGGACTCACCTAGTAATGCTGGTCAAAGAGCTACAGATTTAAATCCGCTACAACCACCTAAGTTTTATAGCCCTTGAGAAGCACCTTCTCACCTGTCGAGCCAGTTAGGAGGGGCAAGGCGATCAAATTTTGGGGCCGTGACGCTTAACCTTTAGCTATGAATACCGGTCAAGGTGGCTAGAATCGCTAAATCAAAAAGCAAGGCAAGTTCTATAGGGTCGCATTCTCTTACCCGGGCGCCGTGCCGTAGAGTATCCTGCCGACACGGTTATGCTCATATCGCCATTGAGTTGCGTGCATTTTAAGACAGGATATTCCCAAGATGTAGCCTAGCAAGACATTCCCTAGTAGAAAATTCGCTAGTAAGACAGTTAATTCCCTAGATATGCACTGCAACGCGGCCAAGGGGCCAGATCTCCGCCAAGTAAATATTCAAACCATTATTCAAGGTCAACCAACACGTTTTAAAAATATTTCAGGACGTTCGCAAGCGAGGTAGGCAGAAAGGTTGTTCACAACGCACTGGAACTACAGCTTCACAATCATAGCGATTTTTCACCAATACTACAATGAACCATTCCAGCGGTGGTAATTATTTAAGAAGAAGAAGACTGATGATGTACGGAAAAGTACACAACAGATCTGAACTTTTTTTTGAAAGAAACGGAATAAAAAAAGGTATATTTACTTTCAAAGTTGCTGCTCAATACTTAGTAACAAGGCGCTTACTTTAAATTTTAATGCCACTACAGCGTCGCAAACAAGTATATATATATATATGTATATATACTCGTTTTTAGGCTGTGATTTGACAAAGTATTTGCAGATAACAAAGCAGACGCTCAAGTAATATTTAAATAATTTCAAGATTGATTGGAATGCACATTGTTTGTATTACAAGCAAAGAGCTTTTACAAATCATTTTTCATTGATGCACAAATGGCACAAACGCTGCGCAGTCTTAACACAGACTGCGCACACTCAACCGCCCAAGGCCTCTTTTGACGTAGTATACCTATATACATTGTCTAGGATCAAGGTGCTTGGAATTAAAAATAACAAAAGCAATCTCTGGGTTTCGTTGTAACTAACAGGAAAGTTATGGTGAATGGGCTTGCCGTGTGTTCATTTTGAGCGACAGGTAAATTTTCTATACCTTCGAAGCACATTCCATTTTAGCTCTACAATGCAAAGCGACACCACTGTATGGTCTGTTGTGCCTATCTCCGAGCAATATCCCGTTCTCCCCAATCATACAGACCTTCCGTACTATCTTCTTGCACCTGCAGCTTACCAGAGTGGTAGCGTCTTCGCTCTTCTTTCACAACCACAGTCTTTCCTTGCGAAGAAGAGATAGGCATTGGTCAACCTGCTTTTGCCCTCATCCCTCTACATTTTTGTGGCACTGTGGCTGGCACAGAGTTTCCTACTAATATATCTACAGCCGAGTTGCCCTTCAACGGGCATACGTTCGTGTTCCACGGAGACGCGTTAAATTTGTACTCGCAAGGCTGGCCAAGTTCGAAAACTTCCTGTGGCTGCAAAACCATAAATATTTCTCATTAAAGGCAATTGAAGTTGCCGATAAAACAGCTGATAAAAACTTGTTCGTCAGAACTTTTCAATAGCTGCATGCAACCCACCCAAAAAAAAATCTAGTCGCTGTTGATTTCTTGGTCGTTACGTGCCACAAGCCGCGTTGCAAGACAGCCCAAGTATACGATGAGCGTTTGCAAGTGCTATGGCGCCTCCCGTGACGTCACGTGACAGCGGCAACAGATTTCTCTTTAGTGTATGACTAAGGCTATGCAATGGCCGTATGCACGACCGCATATATTCTCCAGCATATAGTTTCAAGCCGAAATACTCGCTCGGCTTAGCGGTGTAAAGGTGGTGTATCCGACCGGTATACAAATGCTAGTATTCAAATCCTGGGATTCAAATTCGAGCTTTTGCGAAATCTTATTGCTTTTTTTTTAATGACCGGCTTTTTAAAATCAGTGTTGCATTTATGAACATTAGTTGTCTTAGTTGTGGACATGGTGGGCACCGCGGCAGTGTCGCGATGCCGGCTAAAAATTCGTTTCTCTTCCTCATTCAGATTTTTCTGCTGTTCCTCCGGACACCAACGGGACGATCATCGTCAACTGATGCGCAGCTGATGAATATTTTGGACAATGACGGCGCAGAACGTGAATTGGTTCATCATTTTCCATCGTGGGAAGTACGGCACGGCATCACCCATGCCAGCACTGCCCTTCAACCGGAAGATACCATTTCGTCGCCAGCGACATCGCAACTGCCCGGTATAAAGCAAGCCCCCCAGGATTTCCCAGCAAAGGGCACGGTGGCAGTGTCGGGATGCCGGCTAAAAATCCGTTTCTCTTGCTCATCCAGGTGAGGAAAAATGTGGCAAATGTTTCCGCTCTAATGATGTTTGCCGAATACTGCTGCCGTGCCCTTGACCTTTGTATGAGTTGTATGAGTTGGCTTGTGACTTGAGTGCGTCTATGCGATTTTTACTCTTCCTGGATGGTGACTCTGAGTCCAACCCGGGACCGACTCTTGAAGAACTTGCGCAGCAACTATCTGCAATTGCTCAGGATATCAAGGTTATTAAAGAAGGCAAAACAGTGGACAATGAAAAACTGAATGAAATTGATAAAAAAACTAGAAAAACTTACTGGACTCGAGGAAAAAGAAACGCACTGCGTTAACAAAGTATCAGAATTGGAATGTAGCTTTGCAATTATGGCTAAAAAACTTGACGACCTCGAAAACAGGAGTCGTCGTTCGAACCTAATAGTACATGTTGTTGACGAACAGGATAACGAGACTATGGAAGATCTCGAGAAAGCTGTTATTAAAGAAATCTTTCAGGATGTGTTTAGCGTAAATATATCGGGTGTCGAGTGGATTCACCATCTTGGTCGATAAAAGCAGGGGCCTGATCACAAACCCAGGCCTGTAATAATGCAGTTGCTTGACTTCCGAGACAAAGAACATGTCATGAAAAACTTCCCGAAATTGAAAGGATCTGCGTTTTCGGTCAGCGAAGATTTTTCACAGGCTATCCGGGATGCTAGAAAAAAGCTGTGGCTTCCCACGAATGAAAACCGGGACCGTAACAAAACGTACGCCTTGTGTACGATAAGGTCAATGTCGACGATCATGTTTATCGTTGGGATGAAAGCCGTAATGACATGGTTGAGATAACAAAAAACGCCAACAAGAAGTCTGCGGCGAAACAACCAGCGAACGAAGTGCGCATTACCAGAAGCCGAAGTCGGCAAGTTTCCTTCTCGTGTATGCTCGCAGTATCGCCAATCAGGTTAGAAGCAATACTTTTGGGTCTATCGCCTGATATTGTTGCTGTCACTGAAACGCGGCTACATTCTAATATTTGTGATAATGACGCTGTCCCACCGGGTTATGCGATTGTACGAAAAGACCGAGGATCACGTGGTGTGGGTGTTGCGCTCCTTTTCAAAGAAGGAATATGCTTTTCTGTCATGCGGGATGTCGCCGATGTTGATGCATTGTGGTGTAATGTGTATCTCAAAGACAAAACCGCAAAAGTTGGTGTAGTTTATAGGCCACCCAATGCTGACAATACGTATCTTCAGTCCTTTTATGACTACATCCACTCCAATGTTCACGGGGGGACAAGCGTACTCGCCGGTTACTTTAACCTTCCCGAAATCGATTGGTGTTCTCTTAGCACCGAAACTAAAACGCCAAGTGTTCTAATAGATATAATGCTTTCACTTAATCTTCACCAGCTTGTTCGTGCACCAACACGCGTGCAAGGAGCATCGCTTCAATACTGGATCTAATGTTTGTAAGTAACGCTGTTCCAAAAAAAGAAACAAATAGACACACTCGATGGGTTATCTGACCACAAAATGGCTTTATGCGCACTGCCTTTGATTAAACAATCCAGGCCACATGGTCAAGTAAAACTACTACCCGCATTTAATAGAGCTAATGATGCTGCTATAAGGACATACCTTGCGCACGAGTACTGTGAATTTTCTGATATGTGCCTTTCTGAAAGCCATAGCATTGATGAGGTTTGGTTGAAATTCAAGTCTCATGTTGCGTATTGTATGGAAAACTTTGTTCGTACTGTGCGCAAAACAACAAAAAGTGCAACCCTTGAATTACGCGCGAAATGATCCATATTAACCGTAAACTTAAACGGCTTAGAAAAACTAATAAACACTTGACTGCTCCAGGCTATCATTCCCAAATAAACGCTCTGACTAAATCCCTCAAAAATAGTTCGTTCCGCTAGGCAACATTTCTGCAAACATATGCTACAGCCGTTCATCACAGAATCACCACACAAATTGTGGCAATATAATAATTCAATGAGCACTTCGCCAGTTTCATCAGATGGTCTAGAGGACAAAGTTAGGGCAGCGAATTTCAATGCTTATTTTTACTCAATGTTCACTACTGATAACAGTGTCATCAGTCCATGCATTTTCAGGTACACAAAGATGTAGCGCTACCAAACGCGCCTGTCATATCAGAAGCGGGAGTACTTCACTCCTTCTGAGCATAAACGAAAGGAAAATTGCCCCGATCTCCCCGCGACGGAGCCCTGGTGTGATGCGGCGCATCTGGGGGTTCAATTGGCGTTTCCATTGGATTGATTCTCTACATCGCGTGAAACGTATTGTGAACGCGTAGGACGCCTTCTATCACATACGAACGAGAGCGAGCGCTGACTGAACCGCCGCGGAGCGATACCCGCTTTATATTCACAGCGCTTAAAGGAAAGGAGACCGCGGGAGAGAGTCGCGCATGCGCGCACATGCGCACCGGAGCAGCTGTTAACGCAGCGTTAACGCAGCGAAGCGCGCGCCACCTGTCGTTATGCTAATGCGCCGGAGTGAGAGTGTTGCGCACAGCTGTGGGAGAGACGAACGAGGAGAGTCGCGCTTGCGCAGGTGGCGTGCGGACGGACGCCAACGACGCAGGAGGGACGTGCCTCATAGCAAGAGATGCACCGCAACTAAAAGCTGCGGTCCAGATGCTATTCCAAATGGTTTCCTAGAACTGTACGCCGAACCTGTTAGTAAATACTTGTGTCTTCTATATTCCAAATCAATCAAGGGTTCTTGCTTCCCATCTGACTGGAAAATAGCTAAAATAACTGCAATACCCAAATCAGGCGATAAATTGATCCCTGCTAATTATCGCCCTATTTGGATTACCTCTACCTGCAGCGAAATTCTCGGACACATTGTGCTAAAGTTTCTAACACATTTCATTGAATCAAACCCCATTCTTCCCCCAAATCAACATGGTTTTAGATCTGGATTATCCATAGTTACTCAGCTTGTCGAAACAATGAATGATTTAGCCCTAGGAATAAATGAGCGTCCGCAAACTGATGTAATTTTCATTGAGTTCTCTGAGGCGTTTGACCGTGTCTCTCACGTTAAATTACTTTTCAAGCTTCATAATTTTCTGGGGGATGGGCCGGTTCTCCGTTGAATGCCTCATTTTTAACAGATCGCCACCAATTTGTACAGTGCGGCAACCATCGTTCCGATTTGGCTCCAGTTGTGCCAGGAGTACCCCAAGCATCTGTGTTAGCACCTTTGTTGTTTTTAATTTTCATCAACGACTTCGCTTATCAAGTCGACGTTTCAATAAGGCTCTTTGCAGACGACTGCATTCTCTATAACCAAGTAAAGCACCCTGAAGACCAGTTGAAAATAAAGAACTCGTTAAAAAAGATAGCTCAGTGGTGCGACGACTGGCAAATGAAGATCAACATCGACAAAACAGTGTGCATGTCCATTACTAAGACAACATCACAATTAAATTTCTGGTACAATTTTAAGAATATGGAAATTCGAAGTGTAAACCACTATAAATACCTAGGCGTGACGATATCTTCCGATCTTGGCTGGACGGACCATGTCCGCTACGTCACAAACAAAGCATTAAACAAATTATTTTTGATCAAAAGGGCACTTTGTTTTTCCACCCACGAAACCAAACTTCTCGCATACGTCACGTTCATACGGCCTCTCTTGGAATATGCAACTGTTCTCTGGTTCCCTCACACCGCGTCTAACATTACAACTCTGGAGAGGGTTGAACGCAAAGCCGTGCGCTTTATCTACAATATATATGGACGCACCGACTCGCCAACTCAACTATTACGTCGGGAAGGGCTACCCACCCTTTCAAGCCGCGCACATCTTCTTCGACTAAAGTTTCTATATCAGATAATCCACAAATCATTGAAAATAAACCCTGATTACTTCTTGACCTTTCGCGACGTTATACTAACAAGGCAACGCCATTCTTGGGAATTCGAAGAATATTCATTTAATAACAACACTTTCAGCTACTCTTTTTTCCAAGCACCATTCCGGAATGGAATGCATTAGGCCCTGTTATCACTCAACAAACAACCATTGCAAAATTTTTTGAACTTGCTGAAAAAAGTGTGTTAGGTTGTGTATCTTGATGGATGGTGTTCATACTTACCTTGTATGCAATTGGTGTGCGTCATTACTATGTGAATTGCTTGAATACCTTGAAATCTACGCAATGTGATGCTTGTATGCATCTTGGTGTGTGCTTTTTTGAGTATGCATACTTGTTTTCATTTTACTGTATTATTTTGATTGTGCCTACTGGTAATGTGCACTTTAGTACTGCAATAATCCTGGTGATTTGCCTGCGCAAGTTGCGCATCTTTTCTGTAATCTATATGCTCACTACTGTAATAATCCCCCTTGGGGATTGACAGTATTGTGTAAATAAAAAGAATATAAAAATAAATAAACGGGGGGCGTGGTATTATATTACTGTTAGACAGTTCCCGAATAGCGAAACCGAGTGTTGGAGGCCCCACGAATATTAGGGAAGCCCGCACATAGCACGCATGAGGATGTTTAGAAAGGCGTCTTCCCCAACAGCTCAGATTGAGTTGCTCGGATGCAGGTAACATTAGGCCTTGCAACGCGTATGATATTTTTTGCCACTTTCATTACCATTGCGGATGACAAACCCTAACGGAGTTCTTCACTACGCAATGATCTTCTTGGTCGCATGTGCAACTTTGGTATTTTGGGGATCGGCTGCGCGACCTGTGTTTATTCCCGTACGCCGCCAGCACCTCCCTTCGGCCACTTGCCGCATCGCGCGCGCATGCGCAGGGCTGGTGAAACGCCACTCACCAGCTTGTTCGGCCGGTCCGACTAGAGAAGTATAGGGCTTAGCATCGCGACAGATATTGGATCGCCGCTTTTATAATCACCCGCACGACAATCCCCAGCACAGTTTCTTCTCTTCGCTATAATCCTTTGTTTCGCAAGTTTAACTTTTGTTCGCGATGAGTTCGATTCTGGAGAGCGATGACAAGTGGTTGCTGCCACAGCCTGAGCCATTCGGAGGCCCTTTGTGCCCCGTGCGGAAAGCACTACCGGCGTTTGTGAGTGTCTGTGCGTGCAGAAAAACGCTCCATAGTTTCCTGCTTCCTCCATTTCTTCTGAACGAAGCGCGAAATATACAAACTATTAGCTTACCGATAATCGAAGCCCACCACGTTTAAGAATCACTTAATAACCTCATCACATACCGTATAAGGCGCACTTCCCATAGCGTGTGGGCTACTTCCATTGGCGTGCCGACTGCTGTCACGCCATAATTCGCGGCAAATTTCAAAACAGCCGCCCACCTCCCGGTGTTTAGTGCGGACTAGCAACAGCGGCGTCCGTTAAAAATACGCTTTTCATAAAAATACACTGTCCGAATGACGTCGGCTTCATAACCAGGCTCAATTGCGACCACAGGATGCCTTTTTTTCTTGTGGCTCTTGGTTTTTTAGAACACCATCAGGAGCTTCCATGACACCAGTGAGCCAGTACAAGCATCGTTTGAGAAACTGGAGTTGAAGTGCGAGCTGGACAGTTTATCGGCCCATACCTAGACTTCACGTTTCTAAGAGCATGAAGAAAATATGCCATAAAGGCCTCCGTCAATTTACGCGGAAGCCTTAAGTAGCCGTTTCTGCGAGATTCATCCCTTACTGTGCCGTCATGAAAATTCCGGCGCTGTAAAGTGTAAATACATAAAGACACATGGGGGATTCGATGGGACTTGAACCCGGGCTTTCACATCAGCAGCCCGATACGCTACCACAGCGCGGAAGATCACTTTTTTGATGCACCACTAAAACGGCAGATATACATGCAGATATGTTAATCCGATTGAAGATGCATTCTCGAAAATGGTGTCGCAGGCCAATTTCAACGTCTTCTCGATATGTCCCGCACTACCGGAGTTATCCCAAATGGTAATGTCATCCGTGTAGTTGGAGCGCTTCAGTCCAGGGATCCTTGCTAGTCGCGAGGGCAGTGATTATGGAGTAAGGTTAGAAACAGTGGGTGAGAGTATAGAGCATTGAGGGGCTTCTAATGTAAGATAGAAAGGGTAGCCTGTGAAGCGGGAATCGAATAAGCGACAATGCGGTTGGAGGGGAAATCGCGGATGGAATTGTACATGCAGCGGCCGCTGCCCGTTCATGTTAATGTTTCATGTATTGGGGCATGGGCAAAGGAATCGAAAGCCTTTTCTGAGTGTAGGGCTAGAGAGCGAGAGGGAGAAATAAACGTTTATAGCGCGCAGTTGGTCTGAGCTAGAAGTTTTGTTCACATCCTCTTTGAGGCAGAGAAGGGTGTTTTGGGTGGAGGGGTGGGCTCGGATGCCAATCCGGTTTGCAGGCAAAGGTGCGTGATGTATGAGACGGCACTCAAGATGACTAATGCTCGAGTACCTTCCTGACACACGAGGTAAGCGACATAGGCCGTAGGTTGGGTAGTGTATGGGGCTTACTAGGTTTAGGAAGAAGACAATTTTTAGGGGCGAAGCTCCTAAAGCCGTGGGTCTGTCCATCCCTTGTGTCTCGTGGTACGTGACCGCCTAGTTCGATGACTCACTCGCAGGTGGCGCTACGTGACCGCCTAGTTCGATGACTCACTCGCAGGTGGCGCTGGTGTGAGTGACGTCATGATGACGTCACTCGCACTTGACTGACACTATACGCCTCGAGCGCGGCCTGTAGGGGCGCCACTGAAATCCCCCTAGCGGCCCGTTTCGAAAGCAGGCGCGGGAGTCGGCGTCCCGCTCCCCAGTGCCGCCACGTACTGCTTTTGTGGCCCGTTCACGACTGAGATTTACCGTCTGCGGGCGTTTGAAATCCATGTTTATGTGGAGCAGTCACTCTGTTCGCAAATCGGGGTGTTTACGAGAGTGTAAATGTTTCTGACGCGATCTTAGTGTGGTATATTCGGTCTGTATACAAGCGCCCGGTGTGTGTCACAGGCCAGCGTCGCGGAACCGGCATATGATGAAGCCCATTATAGTTACACTGACCTGAATTTACTAGCAGTGTCTCCGTAACCACCGCTTCCTCAGTTGTTCATGCTGCAGCTATACACTACGATTTAAATTGGTTTTGTGCGCTTACATATAATCAGCGGAGCACTCATACCTGACAGCACGCGAATTACGTTTGCCAATATTATACCTCAGATATTGATCACCACCATTTACAAGCCAGTCTGTGTTAATTTCGGGAATATTCAACAAACGTACGATCGACAATGCATAATTATAATCGGGGATCAGCACACGACAAAGTCGTCTTGTCGTGAGGTGAGCGCCCGCAAACATTCATCTGCTCCTCTGCGAGCAGCGCTGAGACTGGCTTAGAATATAATCCGCGTCCGCGACTAATGCTTCTTCGAAAAATCGTCATATGGCACAGGGAGCCTGCAGAATAAAGCAGAAACTGAAATCAGAGAGCCTTATGACATACCACACTCTTCCAACGACACCTTTCATCGCTTGTCGAACAGCCTACCCTGTATACTTCCAAAAATGCGTCCGCCGTACGATCAGCTGTTCGTTGAAGTAGAAAAACAAAAGGAAAGGGAACGCGAGATTTGTGCGTGTGTGATTACTAAAACGCTCATCGCTGGATTCCGCTCCGCATTTATACACAGCGTCCGCCTCCTCTCCCCCCCCCCTCCCCCCCCCACCGATGTCTCGCGAAGTAGCAGTGCATTTCGCGTATAGTTGGTCTAGTAAACCCTACCTGGCTTAACTTTCGATGAACGTCTTTAGCATGTCAGAAGTTGCACTGTTTATTTATTTCCGTTAGAGAATTATGTTTCTTAATTCCGCACTTCCACAGCATTTATTTTTCCGTGGTTCAATTAGCTTGCCTTGGTGTGTGGGCACATATTTAACGATGCACAAGCTTGGAATATACTTAACATTTTCGCATGGTTTATATTCTTATAAAAGACATAAGTTATTGTCCGGAATTGGGAAATCACATCCCCGAAACATATTTTTCAGCGACGTATATATTCGAAATGAAGCCGAATTCGTTCTCCACGCTGCGAAATGAAGACAACCTCACATTGTGCCAGTATCAGGTCTAAACGAGGCGACAGTAGAATAAATTTGTGCCTGATGTTTTGGAGGTGACAGGGGTGATATGTTGCTACCGTCGCCGACGCCCGGAAGAGCAACGACGAAGCGCGCAGCACCGCGTCTCCGGGTAGCGCTTGCAGGCGATCGCGTACTCTACGAAGACACAGCTGCTTTTTAAGTGACCTAAACGTACTCTTTGCCTATAGACGTCACCATAACGAGTTTTTTTCAGGGTGCGGAAAGGCGAAAAGAAGCGAAGCAGAACCAAAACACTGCACGCGGCCCTATCAGCCACGCAGCGCAAATCCCGTCAACGCCGCGGAGAAGCGGTGGCAGGCGGCGCAGCGATCGCGAAGCTCGAGGCGTATAAAAGGCAATCGCTGTTGACGCGCTTCCTCTTTCGCAACGAGTCACCGGATGGAGGAGGTGGTTGTTGACAAGGCTGCGGAGCGAAGGGCGCGCAGTGCGGCGGCAGCGCGCGCTCGCCGACAGGATCCCGCCGTGCGCGAAAGAGAGGCCGAAGCATCTCGTCTAGAAAGTCGCGCTTAAACCGCGCGTCGGCAGCTTCGGGCTGAGCTCGCTTGATGCGTTTTGCAGCCGCCTCGCGAGCTCTCACTGCATCGGGGTTTGCCTGCCGATACGAGCGCTTGCTTGCAGCCTCACGAACCCTACAACAACAACAACAACAAACGAACAAGAACAAAATAAAAGTTGATTTGTACAATGTACGCACACAGTCTTACGTCTTTTTTAATGATGTAATGGGCTAACTTTCACGGGAGAGTTACGGTTACCGATGATCTCCCCCTCTCGAGCTTCGCCCCACTTATCATCATTCATTCCGTGGATATGGCGTGATTTTTTTAATGTTTCCAAGCTTCTGGGTGCCGGCTGGTTTCCCATGTGTTACTGAAAAGAGGGAGCAGATCCTGCATACCCTCATCTGGGAAGCTTTGGGTGAGCTTGTATTGCCTTCCATCCCCACCCGGTTCGGAATCTTGATGAAGACTGTCCGCAGCATTGAGTAGCTCGGTCAACGTAAACAGAGTATCAAAAGGAGATGGTGAAACGGTTGGTGGGTCATCTTATCTGTCAGGGAAGTGGACGAGGCGCACATGATTAGGAAGCTCTGTAGGAGAAGACCCAGTCTTCAGCAGGATATGAGAGATGGGTTGAGAAGGGCAGGATTGGTTGGTTAGTAAGGACCCGGAGGAGGCGCTAAGAATGTTAACTGTGCATTCGAGGGTTGAGTTCATCACACAGATTCCACCAGTTGCAGCGAACAAGTTGATCGGCATATTCGGCCTCCTGGATTAAGGTATTTATACGGAGGCGCACTTTCCGGTTGTGTTTCTGGCTGCTCCAACGCCGAAGAAAAGAACGACGGGCACCCCATAAGTGCAGGAGGAGGGTGTCGACGTAGGGCGCCTCAGTGTTCGAGTAGACGCATTTTTAGTGTGCCGCTGACAAAGATTTTGTGTCTTTCGAAGCCAAGAATATGGGTCCGGCGGCTCTAAAGGGGGCACAGAGGCCTGTCTGACTGCACGCCAATGTGTTAATACGCCTTATACGCTCGGCGGCGTAGACCAGTGGCTAACAGGGTTATTTTCAGAGTGTGTCACTGCCAAGGAACTCATGCGCGTGTGACCATGTTGGGCAGCCTGGGTCTATGCAGAAAGCTAGGTCCGTAGTTGTGTCTCGAACAGCGCTGTGAGCAATGCATGTGGTGACATCAAGATCTGTGGTGAGGGAGTTCGAGTTGCGCTGTACCATTCCCGCTAAAATACGGCCACCAATCCCGATTCTGCGGTAGCCCCAAAGGGGGTGGGGACAACTGAAGTCCCCCAGGATTAGACGTGGTGGTGTCTGACGAGTGTTTGTGGGGAACAGTGAATCTAGGGGCGGCACCAGCTTGCCCAGCTGATTCTACACATTAACGATTTGCATGTGTGCGGTAAGACTACCCTGTGGGCCATAAAATCTGGGGAGGATGGGACAGGGTCAATAAGCGGAGTGCACGGAAGGAGAGGATGTTAAGAGGCTATAAGAGTGACAAAGCAGAGGGAGCTAGGTTCCGTGGAGTTCCCTTTGTGATGTACAACATAGCCAAGGATTCGCGGTAGGCAGAAAGCTTCTTGTAAGAGAGTTATGTCCGGGTGAGGGGCGAGTTTGAATAAATGTTCCAAGAAAAGATCAGTTTCCCTTTCAGACCTCGACAGTTTCATTGACACACTGAGGGAACAAATGACGACAGGGAAATATAGATGCTTGCCCACTAGTCGAATTCACCAGAGCTGATGTCGACATTCTCAGCATGTGCGTTTGGGTTGCGCAGATGAGTGGGGCGTTTACCAGCGCTGCCGGAATCGGCCTCCACGTTATGGGGCTGGAGCAGGCTGGAGGTCGATGCTGGAGTTATGATAAGGCGCGGGTCGTTTCCCAGTCCTCCCACATTGTACGTCTTTCACTGGTTGCAGGCGCTCTCCTAGGCGGTAACTGACTGGATGAGTTCCACTTGTAATGGAAATAAATCAGCCACGGTTTTGGAAGCTTTTCTACGGACAGTGATGCTGCAAGTCGCGGTGAACCAGGGCTGCGTGGTCACGGCTCACGGTGCGCCGACGTTCCGACCCGGTCATTAAATTTTGAGCTGGGTTGACGCTGAATCCGCAAAATTAACACTACATTAATGTATTTAGACTTATCCACCTGCAGACTTAAGGAACCGAACATTCGGCAAGTCGCAAGCAATAAACTTACAGGTTTCTGAACAGCTAGAAATTCTAGACAGGCGTGGAGCAATAAAATTAATTTTGGCACTTCAACTCCACAATCCAGCCGCTTGAGGCTAGGCACGTGCAATCACAGCGCAACAGTCATTCCGCACCTAATGCTACAGGTTATTTTTTTAACCTCCTTGATGCAACATAACAAATTTCCTTACAATGTACACAGTTACTACGCTGCCCTGTTTTATATGGGGGAAGAAGAAGACTGTTACAGCAAGGGTTTACTATTTCAGTGACACCCAGTACTCAGAATGCAAAAGAAAAGCTAATAAAAGTGTAAATATTTCCTAACGACTTGTAATTCTTACTTGAAATTTATTAGATTTTTGAAACTTGAAAAAACACTTAAAGTTTGCGTAAAATTTTTATAGGCATGCAAGTTTGGAAGCATTGTGCACATACTTTTTCAAAAAATAGCATTAAATTGCTCGCCAGTTGCACTTATTTTGAACAACCGTCAGTGTTCCAGATTTTACAACCGAGGATGATTTTACATATCGTACTTAAGCGATTAGTAATAATATAAATTTCTATTTAACATGAACATCTCTCTCTATTGCCATTGACTGCGCCCATTGTGCACTAGCTGGACCGCCTCTTTGCAGATTAGCGAAGTCTGGACTCGGCGAAGTACTGTTTTTTTAGGCATCAAATGCTCAAGCTACTGATGAGGCGCAGTTGTGCCGAAATAATTCCGCTGGTGCCAATTAATTTCTTCGTACTCACAAAATAGTGATTTTTTTAGCGCGATGGGTGTCCCACCTCGAAAAATCGCGCCTATCAGCCGAAATCCCAGAGCAAAACAGTGCTGTGCGAGCAGGAACAAAGAGGGTTGCTAGGTGGCGCTCATTTTCAGAGCATCGTCTGCTGCTGTTCCTCACTCCTCCGTTGCCCCTTATTCAGAACTTCAACCACTTTGGAAGTATAAGATGTAGCGTACATCCCCATGCCATGCAGCGTGGCTCTTGTACGAGCCAGTGAAGAACACAATGCGCGCACAGGTTGCACAAAGAACGACAGTTTAGAGAGGAGATGCTGACAGCCTGAGCCCCTAGAAGCTAAGCCCCTAAAACACGCTAATCATCTTGCCTGCAATATGCTCATCCATGCTCCTGTTGACGCCTGTTATGTAGACCCTGGTTCTCCGCCCGTTACTCCCCTCCTCACATAGCTGACCTTGCCTCCTGCTGTACTTTTCCTCCTACCCACCCCCAGCTTGCCCATTGTGAGCAAACACACATTCAAGAGGCATAAACATGCCCCTACCCACTCAACCGACTATTTGTACCTCACCTCATGTGGAAGGAGCCCCCTGTTGCAACAAATTGCCAGCAACAGCATGAACTTTCGATATACTTCATCAGGGCTCCTGCCGGCTGCTCAGGCTGTTGTAAGGTTGTAAGGTTTAACACACCGACGCAACGTAAGCGATAAGCCGCGCCGTAGTGGAAGACTCCGGATCAATTTTGACCACCTGGGGAGCTTTAACCTGTGCCGAAATCTTCTACCCGAGGGCATTTTTGCTTCTTTTTTTTGGTTGCTCAGATTAAGGCAGCCAATTTTCAATCCGTCCGCACCACCTGTCCTTCAGTCAATAAAAGCTCTACTAGCTGTTAAATTGGTACTAAAAGAAAACTTCTGGCAAATCCCTTACCTTTCGCGAGCAAAACTTCGGTTTTGTTCCAGTGTCCACAGGTCGGCCTGCTTTTTTTTTGCTTAATTAATTGAGCCTTTGCCCTGTTTGCAACCACTTTGGCATGGGTACCTGGAGGAATTGTTTTTCTCGTGTTCTTTGCCTTAAATTTGAGGCTGAATTTCCACGTGAACTACACAAAAAAATCCAGGAAACATGAAGTATTTAGAGCATGTATGCCGTTACTGCACTACCTACAAAAGTTGTGCAAAGATAAAGATGGAGGAAAGGTGATCGCTTAGATGGTAAGGTTTAATTTCAGAAAACAAATAAAAAATAAGCTAATTGCTCATTTTATACATAAACGTTGTCATTGTGCAAAATATTTCAAAATTGTGCGAACGTAAAACTTCAGTTGTACTCTGCTGTTGCTGCTCTGCTCTTGCTGTTAGCTGAGTGGTAATGTACCAAACTCTTTACCAAAGCAGTTCGAAACTAGCAAGAGCGTTTCTTTTTTTGTTTTGTGTGAGCATTTTACAATTTTTTGTTTAAACCCAGAATATGCAACTGTTTCTTGCCTTTCTATCAACCCACAAGCGGCATTCCCATCAAGCCTCAGCAGAAAGGCAGTAATGAGCCTAGGCTCCTACGCAGAATTAAAGAAGCACTTCGTGCATGGATTCCAAGTGGGCCTATACTGCCCCATTAACCTAAAATAGCTTAAAGGGGCCATGCAGACAACACAAGTTCACTTCATTAGGAAGATTGCGTCGTTAGAATCATACTGACACCACTTTTAATGCACACTTCACCTAAATAAGCTATACAATTCGGAAAAAAGGAAATGGCCATGCGACCCACTAGCTCATATCCCCCAACACAACCTAAGATGTCATATGCCCAGCTGTGCTATTGGCTGACGCCGGGAAATGCAAATAACGCAGGGCTTATGAACTTGCCAAACGAGCAATTTGCACTTAATGTAATGCATATTCACCTTACAGCAGTAAAAATGGTGGGGTAAGCAATGAAAGTTACGAAAATACACATAAACATAGAAGTGCCGATGCGCGCTACTGTTGGTACTAAGCGCACTACGCTGGTTTAGCTGCACAGCAGTCCGGCACTTCGGAGTTGTCTTAAACAACACTGGCCGATTGGCGCAAGCGACGCTGCCTTACATGATCCCATTTGTAGAACAAACCCCATATTTCATGAAACAAGCCAGGCGCAAATACGGTCAAAAAGTCCCCCGCATTTCCCCGAGGGGGAGAATGTGAAAGTGCGAAGGCACGGTTGTCGGCCCGCTTGCGGCGCTTGCGCTCGGCACCCGCAGCCCACCGCCTCGGCGCCTTCTCTTCCATCTCTTCCATCGGGTTTGTAGTATCACGTGTACACCACGCAGTTATCAAGCCGCTTAAACGACGCCGCTGAGTGGCCAACGCAACGCCGCTGACGACGTAGTTTGAATGCGATAAAGATATAAGGAGCGTTCCTAACTGTGAAATCAGCGTGGCTTCCGTGGCTTAGTCGGTAGAAGCGTCGCGCTGCGGCCCGCAACCGTCCTCGGATCGAAACCGGGCGGCGGATGCTATTATTTTTTATATATGTAGTGGCCTGGCTGGCGCGCCGAGAGAGCGTGTTGCGAGCTGGAGAGTAGGCGAGGGGGAAGAGGAGGCGCTACGCGAGCGCCCTCATGCGTCGGAAATCCGGCGCCGTTGCTAGGCACGCTAGCTAGCTCCGTTGCTAGGCTGCGGACGGACGGTGGACGCGTGATTCGGGGTCGCACTTAAAATAAAGCAGCGGCTGACAACACTCCGCGGCTCTGTAGGTAGCGCCATATGGGAGGACTGACGGTAAGGTAAGCAAGGCGGCACAGAAAAATTCACCCGCATTTCCCCGAGGGGGAGCATGGGGAAGTGCGAATGCACGGTTGATGCTATGAGGGGGGCTATGTTGAACTGTGTTGGCATTCGCCTCTTAGTTACATTATCACCCCCTTGTGATCAACTCTGGCTTTCACAAGAATCCATCTAGACTGCGGAACCGGCGACCGACCTCGACGGAGGCGCGCGCTAGGCCACAGAACAGGGAGGATTTTAGAGAAGCAAAGGTCTAGCTTTGCCTGTAGTGCCAGAAAAATCGTAGCGGCGGCGTCGTGAACTACGGAGGGAGCCCGCTTGGTGCCGCTGAAACAAGGCTTTGTAAACATGGCGGATGCTTTTTGCACAGCCCGCTTGAGCTCCTTAATAACATGGCTGCTCTCGCACGGCAGCCGCCGGCTCGCTGCCCCTGCTGGTTGCTGGCTGGCCGCGTGTTTACTTGCGCCGCGCTAGTGAAGTGATGTTACGCCAGGTGACCAGATGGCCTCGACTGGCACAGACCACAGTGAGCAGCAAGTGAGAACAAATCGTTTATTGACATCCGCAAGTTTACAGGGGCCAGGACATCATTTCATTTCGAGCGCTGCAATTGTGCGTCGCTTTCGTGACATTTTTTTTTTTTGCCATAACAACTCGTTCACTTGCGCTAAGATTTCGAACGAAGGGCACACAACCAGCACTCAGTCGACGATGAAAGGCGGCGGTATACAGCGAGCGTCATCAGTTCGCACGTGCGATGTGCCCACCTTCCGCATCCATCACATTGGAGAGCGGCGACGTTGTCATGCACAACCTTTTCTCAGCGGCTGCAAGTAGGACGTGACGACGTGCGCTTGGGGCCGGGATTGATCGCAATGTCTCCAGCGAGCAAGAGGCACAACGTGACTGTCGGGCGGCCAGGAAGGGGTGCGCACATGTGGCGGCATACCTTGGGGCGATGCTTCAGCGAGGTGGTGGGAACCAACTCCGTGCACAGCGCGCGAGACAGACTTGTAGTGGCGAGCACGCTCAGACGGGCGCATCCGTCGTGAGGAGCAACACGTACGTTTGGCGAGGTCTGGACCGAGGCGAGTCCGTAAAACGAAGAGTGATGCCAATAGCAAGAGGAGTCGCAGCCTGGCTATAAGCCTAGATGCGCCATCACAACAAGTCGATGCGGCGGTACAGCGGCCCCGCTAACACGGGCTCCAACAGGCTCACGCGGGTCGCTGAGCCTTCCCGGTGGCACGTATCACACTTACTGCATGTTCACCAGCGCAGAAATACTCAAGAAAACTAGATTTGACAAGACCACAGAAATAAGTTAACCGCAATCCAGCTTGGCTTAGCTGGCTTTCTGGTTGCGAATTCACAAGCGAAGGTGGTGCACCAGTCGGCTGTTCGTAAAAAGTTGCGTACATTTTGCTCAACAGATGTTTGATGCGGAACTTGTTAATAATCTTTTAAAACAACACATTGTAAGCGAACTTTGTTGGCTCTTTGAGTCACGGAATGAATGTTTTGTATTCTCTACCAAAAGTAACCTCTCGGTTGCGTCGTCTGGTGGACTTGATTTTGAAAACTGCCGCTGTAGGTTGGTGTCGATTTTTACTCCGCCTATAGGGAAACCAAGGAACGTCCAAGCTTCAGACACGGCCGGACTGGAGCAGCGGCGAGCGCGCACTTTCATACGGCCTGCGCACCCAAGAAGGAACCAATACAGCAGATTCTTTACAGTGGGGGCGCTTCGAACCAACCCTCTGCCCTTCCAACCCGCCTTTCTGTTCGTCGACGCATCGCCTCTCGCAGAGCAGCTGTGTGTTTTTGACAGTGCGCTTCGCTGCCGGCGGGCCGCTCAGCCCGACCGGAGCGTGAATAGCAGAATCACGTTTAGCTAAGCGATAACCCTGTCTCCCTCGACGGGAAATCATTCGCGTCACTGGTCGTGCCCTGTGCGTGTGCAAACCAAGACAATCGTCCGAAAGGAAAAATAAAAAATAAGAAATGATATTTCAGTCACGGAAAGTGTCGTGTTTATTTGCCTGTCTCACCATTTTCATATAATACAGTCGCTGATAAGATATGAAGGCCTCGCACATTTTTCTTCATGTGCCCCGAGTTAAAATGTTTCTTTCAATTTTTTGATTAGGCGCTTCCGAGTGATAATGTTAGGCTGTTTGACCCTATTAGACCGAAAATTCAGAAGGGGGGGGGAGTCGCCTATTTTAATGACGCACATGTAAATTTACACGGACAAGGTGTAGCCACGGCAGGGCTAGAGGGAGTGGCAAGTGCGCGCGCGCCGCCGCTCTACCCCCCGCCGTGCTGTAGGTCAACCGGCGAGGGTTGGTCCGCAGCGACACGAACTAGCGGCGGTCAAAGGTGGGAACTATACCCGAAGCGCAGGCCGTATGAAAGTGCGCGCCCGCCGCTCCTCCAGCCCGGCCGTGCTTCAGAGGCCTGGCTAGACTGAACTGCGCCGCACCTCGCGCGGTGAAATGCGAGAGCGCGCGACATCAGGCGAGCGCACTACGTCATCGCGCCGTTGCTACACACGCTCTCCCTCCGCTCCGCGCCGTTGCTAGGGGCGAGGAGGACGCGATAACACCTGTTGCTGAGCTGCGGTGGACGGACGGTGGACGAGTGATTCAGGGTCGCTTAAGAAGTGCATTTGCACTTAATAATGACGCACTAGTAGTTCGCTTGAATACCCACCCCCGTGACATCATGGAACACGTCACGAAAACACGATTTGGCGGGAGAATCAACATTTTAACATAAACTGATTAATTTCTCAGTAAATTAAGCATTGTTTGCTTCTGGACAAGTGCTAGGGGCACTATAAAACATTAAATCTTTCGAATAAAAACTTGTATTTCACCTGCGTGGCCCCTTTGCGTGGCTCACCTGCGTGGCCATGAAGGCAAAATACAAGTAAACGATGCCGTATTCACTGAGAAATTATTCAGTTTAGGTTAAAATTCTGATTCTCGCGCCGAATTGTGTTTCAACGACAGTTGCAATGACATCATAACAACAGGTCTTTCAGCTAAACTTGGTGTGGGGTGGTGACTTGTTTGCTGTTATACTCGGTTACAACTCAAGAACGGCACCACCTCATGTAGTGTATCACTCCGCCAAAGCGCCGGACCCGTGACGTCAGTGCGCGTGCGTTTTGAAAGGGGTTTGCTATGAATGCGTGACATCGTCTGCCTTGTCTCACGCAGTTTGTTTGTCGTCACTGGAGTCGTTTATAGGCATATTAAGTCCAAAAAATCACGGGAACGGCTCACGCCATGTTCAAAATATTCCCAGTAACGCCACTACTTGCGCCGCGCGGAGAAAACATCCGGCTACGGTGATAAGGCACAGCGGCAACTTCCGGTGCCGTTCTTAAGTTGTCACCTAGTATAGTCAACCTACATGGCGCAACCACACTACGGCAAGACGTTTTCTGCCTTTGGTTTGTTTGTGACCGTATTTAAACCTGGCTCGTTTTTGTTGATCGAGAAAATCATTTCGTAACGACAAATATGGTCCCGTAAGATACCGTCACTCGTGTCATTCGGCCAGTGCCGTCCGAGACAACCCCAAAGCCCCACAGCACTCCGCATCTAAACCAAGCATAGTGCGCGCAGTAGCAACAGTAGTGCGCATCGGTATTTTTGTGTTTTTGTGTGCTTTCATAACTCCCACTCTTTGTCCCACCATTCTAACGGATATAAAAGAATAGGCCCTAAATTTAGGTGCAAATAGCTCGTTCGGCAAGCTTATAAGCTCTGCCTAATTTGCGTTTGCTTTTGCCGGCCTCCGCCAATTGCAGAGCTGGCTGGTATGACAACATAGGTTCTGTTGCGGGAAATAAGGTAGTGGGCCGCGTGGCCATTTCCTTTTTCCTAATTATACAGCTTATTTGAGCGAAGCTTACGTTCAAATTGGTGTCAGCATGATTGCAACGAGGCAATCTTTTGAATGAACAAATCTTGCATTTTGTCCTCATGTCCCCCTTAAAGGGGCCCTAAATAGGCTTCCGAAGGTCGCCATTTCAATCGCGCAATCGCTAGAGTACCCCTTCACGACAACGTGTACCAAATATTACACCTCTGCGTAAAGCAGGGGCCGCACAAACACGAAAAAAAGATTTCACTTTCTCTCCTGGCTCACCAACCATACCTTGCCGCCACACTTGCGCGCTCTGACGCAGTTCTTTCCGGCTCTGACGCGCCTCTATGACGCACGAGACACTGCCCAGTGCGGCGCCGCGAACGCGAACCACAGCGACAGCGCTCACCGTGCAACCGGAATCTGGTGGGCGGAGCATTGGCGTCGAGTGCTAAAAAAAAAAGCGCGCGCAGGGCTTGGCGCAGCCAATGACTGCACGTACATCAAGGAGGGTGATGGATTGCCCTGTTTCTCTCGGTGGTCTTGCGCCGGGTCGATGACGTCGCGGCTTCCACAGTGCTTCGGAGGAGCTACTAGAGGAGGAGAGCCCCAGGCCTTATGGGTGGCCCCTTTTAATGAGCGATAACTCGGCTAATACTTAACAAATTTAAACAATTTTTGCGGGATGACGTTCCTTGGATAGTACTCGAGTGACTGCGCACGAAAAATCGTAACATTTGGCAGCCTATTTAGGGCCCCTTTAAGGAGGATGGTAGGATCATAATGGCTACAGCGGAAACAAAACTCTGACAAGAAAGGACACAGGACGGAGCGCTACTACTGAAAAGTTTATTCGTGAACACACATACACAAATACATGCACTCAAAGCTACCATCATCTCATCGTGTACATTACAATCAATCACACCAGCAAGATCGCGAGGAAACAACAAACACAACACTGCATATGATGACACGACGTGTGTACAAACCCAGAATAACGACACTGCACACTCCATCAGCTTTTTCGCAAAAAAGCAAACTCGGCGTCTGATAACATGACAGACGATTGGGCGACACATGTATTCCCTTCTTTCTTGATGCGGGAAGTTTTTTTGGCTCTGTTGTAGCCTGCTGTCTGTGTTTGTGAAGAACGATTATGTGTGGCAACTCAGGGCGGCACGTGCGCCCCCCAGGGTTGTGGTTGCCATCGATGTGAGTGTGTGGTGAATCCTGACGGCCCGTGCACTCTTGTAAATGTTTTGCCTATGTATTTTTTGCTACAATTGAAAGGAATTCTGTACACAATGTCTTTAAGGAACTCTACAAATTTAACGCCATGTTTTACTGCGCAGCCTTCCATTTTTCTGTCTTTCTTGTTCGCCAACCTCTCACAGTTGGGCAAATCTTGGCCAATTTGTTTTGGGCTGAGAACACGACACGCACGCCATACTTTGAAGCCACTTTCTTCAGGCGATGTGAAACCCCATGTACGTATGGAATGACTGCTAACTTATTAGTCTGAAATCCTGCTCCTTTTTCCCTGCATTGAGCCGCGCTGGCAACCTTCTGAATCTCGCGATGATTCTTTTGACACGCCAAAACAACAGATTCATCTGGGTGACCGCTGCTCTTAACCACTCTACCTGGGTGGCGACACATTTTCTACATAACGTTCGCAAGATTTATTCCACGCGGAGTTTACGCAGGAAAAGGCCACACCGTGCTTCACCAGCTTGGAATGGGCCAATTCATAGCTGAGTAAATCCTTGTGCGCGCCGTGTTCTCAGCCCAAAACTAATTGTCCAAGATATTCCCACCGGTGCAAAGGCTGGTGAACAAGAAAGAGAGAAAAATGGAAGGCTGCGCGGTAAAACCTGGTGTTAAAATTGTTATCAGACGCCGAGTTGGCTTTTTTGGGGAAAAGCTGATGGAGTGTGCAGTGTCGTTATTCTGGGTTTGTACACACGTCGTGTGATTATATACACTGTTGTGTTTGTTGTTTCCTCGCGATCTTGCGGGTGTGGTTGATTGTAATGTACACGATGTGATGACGGTGGCTTTGAGTGCATGTATTTAAACGTTTCCGCCGCTAGTAGCGCTCCGTCCTGTGTCCTTTCTTGTCAGAGTTTTGTTCGCGCTGTAGCCATCATGAACCTATACCAACAGGCCAAACTCGCACTTCTCTTGGGTGGTAGAAAGTTCAAATAAAAAAATTACACCCATCTCCCCGAAGGGAACCATGAGTAGGATGCGGAGCGTCATGGGGGTTCCGTTTGCGTTTCCGTTATGTTTGTTAGCCAAATTTGGTGGAAATGTAGTGAACCCCGTAATGCTCATATATCCTACTCATGGTTCCCTTCGGTGAGATGGGTGTACTTTTCCTTATTGCATGCGTATATACGCGAGTGAGACGAGATTCAAGTGGTATCTAAAGGTCTTTATTTAGGTTTGCACGTCTTCTTACTTTGAGTATGACGGCCTTATGGTCGCTGAAGTGCACAGTCAGTGGATCTCGTAGCAGCGGTTGTATGTAGTCGTCGCCGTTGCAGTTGGTAAAGACTAAATCGATACACGTTCCGTGGATTGTAGTTGGCTCTCTCGATACGCACTGCAGCGAGTGACGCGATGCCATGTACTGCACTATCCAATCGCTCTTGGTGATGTCGACATTAAAGTCTGCCACGAGAACGAATGGATGCACCGTGTCTGTACATTTCTTCTTGTAGTCACCCATTGCCTCGTCGATGTACCTTTCCACGTTTGTACGCGAGAGGTTCGGTGCGAGGTACATTGTCATTGCGCTGATGCTCTCACTTAATTGCGTCAGCACACTCACTGACGGGGCTGTTGCTTCCATCCTACTTCATCCGAAGAATCACGGAGTCAAGCGCAAGCATAACCGAAGTTGTTGTTGTTGTTGTTGCTCCTTTAGGTATGGCACATACCCAATCAGGGGATCGGCCAATCAACAGAGGATGGTTAAAATGAATGGAATTCTTTTCTAATCACGCGACTTTTAGGAAAGATAATTTAGACCGGTTTGAAAAATTTTTGAGGAAAAAGGAAAAAATAAAAAAAAAAACCTGAAAAATCAAAGCGAGGGTGACCAATCGCAATCATAAAGAGAATCGTTTTGAATTTTCAATGTAGCGCAGGAGGGCAGAGCATACATCCCGGCGGCAGAACCCCGTTTCGGATGCCCCGAACGATAGAATAGCCGGCACTGTTAGGGATATCCCCAAACTGTAAAGCGGCACCTCCAGGGACGTCTCAGTCGGGAAAAACGTCGGCATGTCAAAAGGAAGTGATCGACAGACTCGTCTTCGTTGCAATAGCTGCACAGAGCTGTTGGCGCCAGACGAGACCTGTGCAAATACCTATTTAACTTGGGTACTCGACAACGTAAGGCTGTAATAATCACCTCTAAGTTGCGTGAAGGGCACCATTCAGGTTTCCACGAAAATTTAAGATGATTAAATCCCTTAATGATAATAAAACCGATTCTTGCTGTACTTGGAGTTTCAGCATCCTACGGTACCTAGCTGCTGTTATTAAAGGTGTCGGCTCTACGACGTCTACTACAGGCCCAGAAAGTGCTATCCTTGCTAGAGAGTCGGCAGTCTCGTTGAATGTGATCCCTGCATGACCAGGAACCCAAAGAAGGTGAATTTCAGTGAAGTGAGGTGGCAGGAGTGACCGAAACGTCCGCAGAAGGGGAGTGTCTTTAGGGGAAGAAAGGGCTAAGCATACAGAAAAAGAATCGGAAATTATCATGGGAGATGAAATTGAAACATCCAGCTTTCATAGCGCCAGGACAATTGCCAGGAATTCCGCAAAGAATATGGGGATAAAATCACGCAGACGAACCGAAAAGGTCCAGTTAAGGGAAAGGGAAAATATTCCGATACCGGATTTTTCTTCTCGTTGAGAGGCATCTGTATAAATTATAGCACCTGGCTGCATAGAGGCCAAATAATCTTCGAGAAGGCGATTGAGTAGCCGGGCTGGTAAAAGTTTAGCATTTTTGGGGAAAATGTTCCGGAAATTGATAGAAAGAGGTGAACTCCTGTCAGTATATGGAATAACCTGATTTATTGCTACACCCAATGGAGAAAGGAAGCTCTGTATCAAAGTGCTTTGTGGACATAAGGACCTGGGCCATTGGTGCACCATAAACGCACTTGGTTCTGCAATAAAGATAAACTGCTCCCTGTTCACCTCAGAGCTATAAGCTCTCAGAAAAGTTTCAACAGTCAGAATCCGGAACCTATTAAGCAGAGGAGGAACGCGCGCTTCCAAGTAAACTACTGCATTTGCTGCATTCTTAGGCAACCCTAAACAGCAGCGAAGAGCCTGGCGCTCCAGAATAACCAGACGATGAAGCTTATACGCGGCGCACCCAGAGAATAACACGCACCCAAACTCTAAAATGGGGCGAACGTACATTCTGTATATCATAAGAAGGGTCTCTCTGCGCATGCCCTTCTTTCTATGACTGAGACTTCTCAACATCCCAACAGCACGTGCACCTTTGGCCTCAATGAGGGCTATATGTGGGGTCCAGTCAAGTTCACTGGTGTAAATAATCCCGAGGTACTTTAAAGAAGGAACCTGAGGAATTATGCACTGTCGGTAACTGAGAGTAATGTTAACAGGACCTGAGATTGGAAAAACTAATAAGGAACATTTGTTCACATTCATAGAGAGACAAATACTGTCCAACCAGGAGGCAATAATATTCAGATAAGACTGCAATAATTTGTAAAGAGATTGAATGTCAGGTGCTGATGCAAAAAACGCAATATCGTCGGCATATACATATGTAGAAACACCAGAAACCACCGGAATAGCGCTTACAAGGATGTTAAAAAGAACAGGGGAAAGGACCGCCCCTTGCGGTACGCCCCTAGACTGTGGCCGCTGTGAGGAGGTAACATTAAATTTTACACAACTGAACTGCCTGTCTCTCAGAAATTCACAAATCCAAGCTATGATATACCTTGGGAAGTTTAAGACTTGTAACCGGGACAACAACACAGGGTATTCGACGCTATCAAAAGCTTTTGCTACATCTAGGGTTACTAGGGCCGAAAACTGGTTAGTGCGACGGGCTAGTTTAATCCGGCTTTCAAGGTCCATATGCGCACTCCAAATCGAACACCCAGGGCGGAAACCAATTTGTCTTGGGCTAAAGATTCTAGAACTGGACACCAATTGCATTATGCGCTGCTGCAAAATCCGCTCGATTAATTTAACCACATTAGATGTCAACGCAATAGGCCTGACGTTTTCAATCAAGAGGCCCTGACCAGCATTCTTAAGTCCCGGAAGTATTTTGGCGAGACGCCAGACATCGGGGATCCATGCATGTCTAATAGAATAATTGATCATGTTAAGTAAATGATTGGGAGCCTCGTCAAATAATAACTTCAGCATTTCAGTTGTAATGCCATCTGGGCCAGGAGCTGCAGCAGTCAATTTAGTCATGACGTCAGCGAGCTCTGATAGCGTTACCTCTATGAAGTCGTCTACCACGTCTGGCGGAGTAAATGACATCGCTAAAAAGGGATGAAAAACGAGCTTGAAGCCCATCAGCTATCGACTCTAGGGACTCTGAGAGTTCACCTGAAGATAGCACCACAGAGTCTGTATTATCTGGAGAGGGTACTGCTTTCCGCGATCGAAGAAAGCGAAAAAGCGCACGCTTATTGTTAGGCTTGGAGAGACACAGAGATCGATCTGTGTCATAAGTCTGTTTAGCATTAGAAACAGCGCGTTTGAATACCGCTGAAAAATATTTGTAGTTGCACCAGTTAAGCGGGGATAGGTTATGGCAAAGTTTCTTCCAGGCCGCCTTTCTACGTCTAAAGCTGCGCGAACATTCTTCGTCCCACCAGGGACTCGGCAATACTGACTTCTTCGACATCACTTCAAATAATGACGACTGAGCTGAAGAGGAAAGGGCGGAACAAAGGCCTGTCGCACATTCAGCTTCATTTTGTGTGACCAGAGAGGACAGGGACTCCTTCAGAGAGGTTTGAAACCTTTTATAGTTAACAAAAGAACGGCTTGGCGGTTAACGGAACGGATGGGACACCCAATGTCAAAAACTATTGGGATGTGGTCACTACTCGACCCGCCATCAACGGTCGACCAAGAAGGCACTGAAACACCTCGAGAAGATATAGTTAAATCCAAAACAGATTGCGTTTGTCCCTTATGGTAGGTTGGAGAATCCGAATTTATGCATGTTAAGTTGTTATCTGTAATCCAATCCAACAAGCGATTACCGCAAGAATCCGTCCGGAAGCCCCAAGTAACGTGGTGGGAATTAAAGTCTCCTGCAAAGATAATGGGAGGTACAGCCGAAGCAATAGCCAAATCAAGTGGTTCGGAATCAACGACGCCACTAGGAAAGTACACGTTGGCCAATGAGAAGGGGAGGCAACCAGGTAGCTTTAATTCCAGCACTAAAATTTCACAGTCTGGGCGTTGAAGTTGGAAGGACACCTTCGCGGTGTGGGCAAACTTTGTAGATATCAAACTTAACAGACCGCCACCTCGGGTTGGCCTGTCTAGTCGAAAAGTGCGGTAATTATAAAGTCCAAATTTTTGGTTGCTACTAAGCCAGGTTTCCTGTAGCAAAATTACGTCTGGGGAAAATTGGGAGCACAAACAAAGTAAATCCGCAAAGCCTGCCGAAACGAGCGACAATTCCACTGAAACTTTTAGAACCCCTATGATTCAGAGAGACCGGCTGCAGCAACTGCAGCTTGTAATATCTGATTCTTGGGCTTTGAAACAGATTTACCTTTCTTGGATTTTGCTTTTGGCTGCACTTCCAGGGTTTCGGTACTAGGTGATCCGGAACGTTTACTAGACTGAAGAACAGTCTCCATAGGCCAAGCCTGAAGCTCCATGTCCGAGTCTGAAGAGGGCGAAAGGGGAGGAATATACTCGTTGTCGGCCGTAGGACCACGAACAGACGAAGTACCAGCCTCAGCGTAAGTAGGATGTTCCGAACCACGCACCGAAGTAGCGAGAGTAGACGAGACTTTAACAGAATCCGAGGCAAGATTAGCTGCTGAGAGCAGCGGACCTTCAGGGGCGGTGGAAACTTGCTGGATCACTTGGGGAGAGGAGGTACACAAAAGGGGAGCGGGCTGCAAATGTGGCGCCAGCTGAGTCACCACTGTGCGAGACACGCACTCGATTATGGTGGAAGTTAACTGGGTGATTACTGAAGAGACACCCTTCTCAACAGCCGCTGCTACAACGGAAGCAAAAGCTGGGTCAGCGAGGGAAGACTGTTGGAGCTTGGCAACGGCTTGTTCAACCGCTGCAACAATGGTATTCACTACGGCTGCATCAGCGAGTGATGGAGAGTGTTTGGCCGTAACTCCAGCATAACCATGTGTCCTTTCTTTGACAATTGTAACAGCATCCCCGCGCGAGCAGCGACGCTTACCCATGACCTCGACAACTTGGACTTCTTGAGCTCTCGCAGGGCAATTAGAATAGTCAGCTGGGTGTGCCGCTCCACACAAACAACATTTGGCATCTTGGGCAGTACATAGCTCGACAGAATGGCTCTCACCGCATGCGCGACACCGGGGAGACGATTTGCATGCCTTGGATGTGTGGCCAAAACGCCAACAGTTGTGGCACTGAAGAGGCCGGGGAGAGAGAGGTTCCACACGGTAAATGAGTGGCCATACTTTAATCTCCGATGGACATTGCGTCCCAACAAATGTAGCAATGACAGATTCTGTTGGCACCCTGTTTTTCTCTACAACACGGCTGCAACGGTAAACTGAGGTGACTCCCGCTACCGAAAACTGCTCTAGTACCTCCTGAGGTGTCATCTGAACATCAACACCTCGAACGATGCCCTTCACGCAAGCAAGGTGAGGGGGGATAAATGCACTCACCTGAACAGAGGTAAACATTGTACATTTCAAGAGGTCAGCGACACAGGTCTCGTCTGACGATCGGCACAAGACGCCACCTTTGCCAAACGGGCGAACCTCCGTAATGTGCTCGAACTTCTCAGTAGCCGCTCGAAGTGCCGCCTGTACAGCCCGCGGGTTTTTCAGCCGGATGAATCCGCCACTTACTGGCACCAAGGCCACGGGGATGCTGCCCACCCCACTGCGCTTTAGGGCTTCCAATTGCATGTCCTGCGGACGAATCGAGGCCGCCCAGGGGGAACTCCCCCGGCCAGGAGACTCAAAAGACATCCAGGCGCGGAAACCAGCAACCTGGAAGAAAAGAAAAGACCAAAAGAATGGCGGGAAACAACCGCTAATCCGCCTGAAGGTTGGCCGATCACCTCAACCAGGAAAGCGAAAAACCAAGCAGCTTAGAAGCAAGCGACCACGCAGACAGACACGTCAGCCTCCGTGCAGGCTTTTCCTTTCGCTGCACACACCTTGTTGTTGTTGTTTTTCCTCTTCTATGGCACGTACCCACGTGGGGGATTGGCCAAGAAACGGTGGTGTGCGGACGCCAAACCATCGCCGACGCCGAGGGACATAGCCCCGAGCATAAGACGTGGGGGATTGGCCAAGAAACGCTGGTGTGCGGACGCCGGACCACCACCGACGCCGAGGGGACATACCCCCCAGCATAAGACGCTCCACATCTAAAACCCACATTAATGCAGCGAAAGGCACATGACTGCCATTTTTGTGTGTCATCCTCTCGTACTAGCTGCCACTGTTCTAGCCACGAATCACACTGTGAAGAAGCAGAGACCGTCAAGAAGGTCAGGCCTTCTTGACGGTTTTAAACAAGGGTTTAAAACTTTTGTAATGCCTAATGTTTTCCTGCTCTCATTGGTCCCACGATGTGAGGTCATCGGGGCAAGTGGGAAAGTGAGAAGTGGTCCTCCGGATTTTGAGAAAAGGGCAGCACTCAATTTGCCTTAATCTCTAAATTTTAAAATTTAATAACTGTCATTTCTCCACGGATCTGAATTTTTTTGCGCCTACCTCTGCATGACACAAAGCACAGAGGTAGTGCTTGAAAACAGCCCGAAGTGTTGCAGGGGTCCCTTGAGAAAACTACTAATTTGAGTAATTGTGAACTGGGCAAAGAAACTTACATTCTTGGGGTCAGTTGCATCTTCGAGCTGTGGGTACCGATTTACTAGCTCCATCGCAACTTCATCGTATAGTCTGTCAGGGTACGTGGAAGTAAGCGGAGCAGAATAGAGTTATAAAAGTGTTTTTACTTAAATATTGCATGAGATTTAAATCACATTAATAAATAAACCAGTACAAAAAGCACGCTAAAAAACCTCAGCACGCAGACAGCTACCGTCTTTCGACTTTTCAAGCTTTTTATACCAATTTCATTGGCATTAATGATGAAATAACTATTTATCATCCTAGGCGATAAAAATTGGCCACTCCAATCACAACTGGACTGCCAAAAGGGACAGCAGGACTCTGCTGAAATAAATTTACTGCCCAATGGAAATTTTTACAGACCATAACTACTGGCCTGAGCGTTGTGCTTGCTGGTAGCATACACTGCAGAGACCCGGGCACAGCTACCCAGACATCGTGGCGCCAGTTTTTGTTGCTTGCCTACGACGGAAAAGACGTTGCCGGCCTAACTGCCACAGATGTTGCCAATTCAAGATTTCCGTCTGTCTGTCTGCACTTGCCTCAATTATGACACTTCTTAATATTGTGTTTGCACACCCCAGCATGCATCCGTTGCACTGTGTGCATGTACTATTATGAGCAATATGAAAGGGAACACAGGAACGCGTTGCAAACAGCCTCGAAACAGACTCGGAGTGATACGCGGATGGCGCTGTGAAAAACAGAGGGGGAAAGGAGGGTGCTCTTCCACTAACTGTCGGCACTCCCACCACGCTGGCATTTCTACAAAGCAGCAGTTTACGTCATTTCGCCGATAATATGGTATCGTCCGACAGCCGATAAGACGCACGGCTGGGATGGGAACAGTTGTTGGAACAGCGTCCCCCTTTCCAATTTGTTTCTGACGACGCCCGCTGCGTATCACTGATAGCTGGGTCTGAGGGTGTTTTCTACGGGTTCCTGTGTTCCCTTTCATATTGCTCATAATAGTACACTGGTGTGGCGCTACTACAGCTGCACTGATAAATTTCAAAGAAATTGATTGGTACCCTTTCTAAAAATATTTAGGCTCAGGTGAAAAGGAGTAGCTGGTACCCTATCTGGCACCAGCCTCTCCTTTTTTGTCGTGATAGAAAAATGTCTGCATTACATACATATATTACTGGGTTTAAGGCAGTGCAGCATATCTGTTGCTCAGTTTTTCTAAATACCAATCACAGATAGTCACACATTCTCAGGTATAGTTACAAAAGCACGCTTACGTAAGTAACTATCCAAAGAACAACCTGAGGAGTATCTCTGTGTATACATTTTTCGCCTGGGAATTTTCGCCTAACAGTAATAAGCATCCTACATAAATCCTGCCAGGGCATTGTAAGAGCAAAGAGTTACACAAAGCTGATTAGGAGGGAATCTACCCCCCTCCGTTGCGTCGGCATGAGAATCAAAGGTAGTGTCAAAATCTTATGAG
>CM023448.1:34116540-34250247 GCA_013339765.2 Haemaphysalis longicornis | reverse complement strand
CGTCGTGGCACGCTTCCAAAATTTCGTCAGAAGGTCCGGGGAGACACAAGGAAATTCGCTCTTTTTTCGGGGCTAAAATTTCTTCTTCACGAGGACGGAGTTTTCAGGCTGAATGCTGGTAAGCTGCGTTTGAAGGTCCTAGGAACGGCAACGTTGCATCCCTCGAGGTACTCGATTATGACGCGTAAGTCGGGGTCGGCACGCTGCTTGGCGGCTAGGTCGCTCTCCGTCACGATCCCGAAGAACGCGCTGTCTTCATCAGCGTCTTGTGGTGGTGGGTCGACGGGGGCGCGGGACAGGCAGTCGGCGTCGGAGTGTTTCCTGCCGGATTTATAAACGACTGCACCGTCGAACTCCTGCAGGCGCAAGCTCCACCGCCCAAGACGGCCAGAGGGGTCCTTCAAATCGGCGGGCCAACACAGCGCATGGTGGTCTGTTACAACCTTGAATGGCCTTCCATACACATATGGGCAAAATTTGTAAATCGCCCATATAATAGCCAGGCACTTTTTCTCAGAGGCAGAATAGTTTTTCTCCTCCTTCGACAGACCACGGCTGGCATAGGCGATTACCCTTTCGCAGCCGCTTTGCTTTTGGACAAGGACGGCACCCAAGCCTATATCACTGGCGTCCGTGTGCATTTCCGTTTCGGCATTTTCGTCGAAATGAGTGAGCACGGGTGGCTTTGCAGGCGTTTTTGCAGCTCGCCGAATGCTTTTTCTTGGTCGTTTTCCCAGCTGAAAGGGGTGCTATCTTTCGTCAAGCGCGTGAGTGGCTCTGCAATGCGTGCGAAGTTTGCGACGAAGCGCCGGTAGTATGCGCACTGCCCGAGAAATCTTCGCACGCCCTTCTTGTCTTTCGGCCTTGGGAAGTTCGCAATGGCTGAAGTTTTTGCCGGGTCAGGTAGGAGTCCCGCGGCGTTGACGACGTGGCCCAATAACTTGAGTTCCCCGTATGCTAAACGGCACTTTTCAGGCTTCAGCGTCAACCCCGACGTACGAATGGCCTCGAGTACAGACTCCAACCTTGCAAGGTGTTCGTCGAAAGTCCGGGCGAATACCACTACGTCGTCGAGGTATACGAGGCAGGTGTGCCACTTAAGGCCAGCTAGCACAGTGTCCATGACTCTTTGAAACGTCGCTGGTGCTGTGCACAGCCCAAACGGCATCACCTTGAACTCGTATAGGGCGTCTGGGGTTATAAATGCAGTCTTCTCTCGGTCTCTCTCTTCCACTTCAATTTGCCAGTAGCCGGTCTTCAGGTCCATCGATGAGAAGTACTTCGCGTGGCAGAGGTGGTCGAGGGCGTCGTCGATTCGGGGGAGCTGGTACACGTCCTTTTTCGTGATTTTGTTCAGTCGCCGGTAGTCAACACAAAACCTTAATGTGCCGTCTTTTTTTTTACGAGTACGACGGGCGCAGCCCAGGGGATTTTCGATGGCTGTATAATGTCGTCGCTGAGCATATCGTCGACTTGAGTCCGGATGGCTTCCCGTTCGTGTGAAGAGACGCGGTACGGTGACTGTTGGGTAGGTCGGGCTCCATCTTCGGTTATTATTCGGTGCTTCGCTAGAGGGGTCTGACGTAGTTTGGCGCTCGACGAAAAACATTCCTATAGCGACGCAGCAAAGCCAATAACTTGTTCCGTTGTTGTTGCGGTAGCGCCGGATTCACGTCGAAGGGCTGCGGGAGCTTGAAGGTTTCTACGGGTGTGCGTTCAAAGTCAGCGACCGCGATCACGTCACTTGCTTCTTACGCTTCTTCGAGGAATGCAATTGCCGCGCCCTTGTTTAAATGCTGGTACTCCTCGGTGAAATCAGTAACCAAAATGGGGGATTGGTGTTCCTTGAAGCGCGCAATGCCTCTTGCGACCGACACACCACCGTCGAGAAGCACCCTTTGATCAATGTCTACGATAGCGTCGACGTCAGGAGCAGCATCTTCACAGTAGACTGCGACCATCAAGCTTGCGCGGGGTGGCAGGGTGACATGATCATCGGCAATCCTTACAGCAGCACATCGTTCAGGGTTCGGTTCCGGCGTCATGGAGTGATTGGGGGAAAAAGTTATTGACTTGGTCTGCAGATCGATTATTGCACCGTTGGCTATCAGAAAGTCCATTCCAAGAATTACGTCGCGGGAGCAGTTAGGCAGAATGACGAACGCCGCAGGGTACGTTGTGCCGTCTATGGTGACGCGCGATGTGCACGTTCCACTTGGCGTCACGAGGTGGCCTCCTGCTGTGTGTATGTGCGAACCGTCCAATCTGGTCATAACTTTCTTCAGTTTAGACGCAAATGGTCCGCTCATTACCGTATAGTCAGCTCCCGTGTCTACGAGGGCGACTACGTCAAAGCCGTCGATGGACACCTTGACGTCAGATGCAGTCTTCCTCGAGTTCCTGGTTCGTCTGGGCGTCGTATCTCTGCTTGTACGTGTTGACGGTCGGGCACTGTGCATCGTCGTTCAACGGACGTGCAACGGACGTCTCGGTCAGGTCGGGTACGCGTCGCGCCGTGTAGCTGTCGTCGTGTTCAGGAGTCTCGTTAGGGCTAGGTCGGGTCGTCGGGTTGAGGGCATGCCGTGAATGATGGTCTTCAGCGAGTCGCTGCGTCGTTGGAGGGTTTTCATTTTTCCGCCGTTGTGCAACTTTACCTCCCGAAGTTGCTCCTTCTAGTTTCCCCCGCGTGGGCTGGGGGACCTTCCACGTGAGAAGTCAGCAGTGCTGCGGCGGTTCGGGGACTGCTACGGGTAGGGCGACGGTGAACGGTTGAAGCGGGCTGGTCCTCGGTTGGTGTTGGAGAGGTATTCTTCGATCTCAGCAGGGCGCTGGCCGTATCGGGGGCGTGGGGCGTCGACAGAGAACCCTCGCTGACGGAGAACTACAAGAGGCTCGCAAACCGAGCCTCTTGTAGGGACAGCGACGGTAGATGTGGTCGGCCTCTCCGCAGTGGTAGCACAGCGGGCGATTATCGGGCGTTCGCCACACGTCGGTCTTCCTTGGCGTCTGGTATTGGTCTACAGGGCGTCGGGCGGGCGGCATTGGACGGCGGTATGGCTCGGCCTCTTGACGCACGGGTTGGAGCAGGGCGGGGTTGACGAACAGCTTAGGAGTAGGTCATGGCTTGTGGTTCGCGGGGTGCTTCCGACGGCGTAGAAGTTCCCAGTGCGTTTTGGACTTCTTCTCGGATTACGTCCGTCATGGAAGCCACTTGAGGTTGCGGCGTCTTTGGAAAAAGCTCCCGAAGCTCCTCCCTGACCACTGCTCGGATGGTCTCTCGCAATGTATCGGAGCTTCCATTTGCGGCACCGATGGTCTCCGAGAACAGCGCGTTGACAGGGCGGTCGTACTGCCTCGTTCGAATTTCTAGCGTCTTCTCCATCGCGGCCGCCTCAGACGCGAATTCCGCAACTCTCTTCGAAGGGTTACGGACTAGACAAGCAAAAAGCTCTTGCTTCACTCCTCGCATTAGAAACCTGAGCTTCTTTTCCTCGGTCATTTCAGGGTCCGCCCGACGAAAAAGTCGCTTCATGTCCTCAACGAAAATCACGACTCCTTCGTTGGGGTTCTGCGTTCGAGTTTCAAGCAAAAGCGCAGCTCGCTCTTTTCTCGCCACGGTAGTGAAAGTCTTAAGGAACTCCCTTTTGAATTGAGTCCAGTCGGTCAAAGAGCTCTCATGGTTCTCGAACCAAGTTCGAGCAGCATCTTCTAAGTAAAAGAAGACATGCCGGAAAGTTTCTTCGTCGTCCCACTTGTTGAAGATGCGGACGCCCTCCAGCTTCTCCAACCATTCTTCGGGGTCTTCAGCGGGGGCTCCCCGGAACGATGGCGGTTCTCGGGGCTGCTGCAGGATATTGGCGACGTTGTTTCTTGGACCATGGTGTTGGTTGCGGCGTTCCTTCTCTTGGGCCCTTCTGGCAGAAGACCGAACTCGGGTAGCAATCCTTGCAGTCGGGGGCTTTCTCTGGTTGGACTGGCTTGGCGGCTTCGAGATGTCGTAGAGGGCATAAAGGCTTAGTCCCCTGCACCTCTACCAGATGTCGCGAAGACAAGGACGATGCAGTTGTCTTGAATGAGAAACACGTTTATTGGAGCGAACTTGTGCTCCCCTAACAACTCAAAAGAATACAGAGGCGGCGAAGCAGCGGTCAACAAAGTGACTTGCACAGGCGAGTGTCGTCGAATCGAATGCTCCGGCATCCGCACTGCAGTCTTTTTATCTTTCGGCGCGCGTGGTTCTCGAAACGTCGATTCACATCGAGAACATAGTAGATCCAAGAAGATTATTCTGGTCTGTTCACGTTAGATCGGAATGCTCTCCCTATAACGACAGATAACACATGCGACACAGAAAGAAAGAATGGAACACGCGCTTCCCTTGGCGCAGAGATAACACAGACCGGCGCAGCCGGGTGGTAAAAGCAAAACACAAATAAACAAACCCAATGTATTGTTCGCGGCAATATGCTTTACCGCAAAAATGTCAAAACAACGAAGGAGGATTTTTGTGTTTGCACTCCGGTGAGGGGCACCGTCGAGCGATCCATGTGTCCTCGCGGTTCAAACTTCCAAAATACCACTCTCAACCGCAACAGCCTAAAGCAAACTATATTGCGCAAGCTTTAGTATTGCGGCGTCATCAAAAATTCCCTAATTACTCGGCAGCACACTAAAATTTAGGCCAAGATCCTATATGCATATTTTTGTTTCGGGCGTAATGTGGCCAATATTCCTTAAGGACTGGTTGAGTGTGCCATTACTTAAACAAGAAAATTTATTTTGCTAACGACAGCGTATGAAAGAGCGGCTGAGCACAGGGGAAGCTTGCTTAACGTCCGTGTGTTTAACCCGCACTGCGCTCCAAGCTAACGATGAGGGTGTAGGATGCAGGCGGGTACGTGCCGTGTTTGTACGTTGATTGTTTTGCACGCAGATGACAAAATGAAATGCGGAGAACGCTTCTTTGAGCAGTTCACATGCGGAAAACAGCAGCTTTCTGTCTGCTGTTCATCTGCGATCGCAACGAGCGGACCAGTCTTTAGCCCACCCCGGGTCCATTGCACAAGTTTAACCTCCAGCGTCACATTGTTCCCCTTAGATGACAGTGATGAAATAGCAGGGAAACAAACGAGCCACAGCGCAATGAAAGACATGCGCAGGTTCCAGATATGTGAGTGGTTGTTTGAATAATTGTTGGATTGATTGATTGATTGATTGATTGATTGATTGATTGATTGATTGATTAATTGATTGATTGATTGATTGATTGATTGATTGATTGATTGATTGATTTTGGGGTTTTACGGGCCGACTTGCCGGCGATGAGGAGCGGTATAGTGGAGGATTCCGAAATTATTTTGACCACCTCGGGATCTTTAACGTGCGCCGAACTCTCATACACACACTCGTTTTTTGCTCCTCCAGGGGCGCAACGTATTGCTATGTTTATTTCCGTTAAGGGCCTTGGCAATACCCACACGTTTCTGATATTTTTTATGCAGGTTTATGTTGTTACATTGCGCCCGACACAAACCCTGTGCACCTGGCGACGTGCCGACGGTGGGGCATATTCACGCCTAGGTCAACCCGCCCGCGACAGACGTGCCACCACTTGGCCGGAATGGCGCCATGGAGTCTGCTCTCTGTCTCAAATCGCCACGGCTCTAACGAAGCATAATTTGGACGAGCGGTCCGGGCTTGACACGCAGCAAGTCCACGGCGCCGTCGAGTCGCCTTCCCTTTCCCTGTTCCGCTGGCTCCGCTGACGCAATCGCTTGGCCTACATTCCCCTGATTCAAAATCCGGACGGTGATAGTCCTGATTGGAGCGGTTAGAACTGCGCGCGGCTTCAACGATGCACTGGTGTATAAAACCAGCCCGGAAGCAGCAGCGGGACACCGGCATCTCATTGGAGGCGCTAAGTTGAAAAGTGTCATCGCCTTTCTGCGCCCCATGTAACCCTCTTGCTACCTTTGTTAATATTGTATTCCCATGATGACACGGCATTCTGGAACTCACAATTTTGGCAAGCTGCGGCTGCCGCCAAGCGGCTGATCACTTTATGAGCGAGAGGCTCGGCCGCAATGCTGTGTGTTCTCCTTCTCTCCTGGCCTAATCTGCTATCTGTTCTGGTCGGCGCTCTTCAATTCCTAAAGCCCACTTCTACCTGGACCCTGCTCTGTTATGTGACATTTTGGTGAGGTGCTGGGTAGCTGTGCATGCACTGTCACGGTGACAGGTTTCAGGACGCAGTACATTGGCTGGACAGCTGCGAACATGTGGCGGCATTCAACGAGCAAGATGATGCGCGGAAGCTCAAGAATGTGTAATATGCTTTCGAAGAGGCCGCCAGGACGTCGTTTGAAAACCATGAAGCTTCGTGCCAACTTCGCCAGAATTTCGGTGGGAGCTTCTCGCCTCCTACAGTGACAGCGAGCCGAAATAGAAGAATGAGCTCGCCCACCAGGTGGGAGAGCAGAAGCCACATGAGTCGGTTGCCATGTTCGTTGAGGACATGTGCCAGGTATTCATGCAAGCCGACAGTAACATGCCCGAATAAAGGAAGGTGCGTCATTATTGCGCGGCATAAAGGAACAGCCGCTTGCGGGGCTTGAACGTGATCCACCTGGCACCGTAGCTTACTTCGCCCGGGAAGCAACCACGATGGAGCACGGACTACTGCGACGCTTTGGCCAGCACGGTCGGCAAACTGGCCCTGAAAGTGCGAACTACATTCGCTGTCAACGGGTAATTGCAGCGCTGATAATCTTTTGTAGATTATCAGAAGCATCGTGCGGGAGGAGCTGCAGAAGCTCCACGTCACTGGTCACCAGCCAAACGTCGTCGCCTTTTCAGACGCTCACCGCCACGACATTTTGCGGGTGATGCAAACCTCCACATCATCGCAGAGCCCCCCTGTTCTTGTTATGAGGCCGCTCCCTACGTCAGAGCGTACACTCACGTGCCACGCACAGCTGCTGCCACGGTACCGCACTTACAACTCCAGCAGGGGCACCTGTTCCAGCAACCTTACAATGGTACTCCATGAACTGAACCAGGCCATTATTCACAGAAGGCTGCCTATTGCGCACAGCGGACAAAATGACTCTATGTTATCACTGCGGGCAAGTAGGACATGTTCTTCGAAATTGCCCTAACGGCAAGATAGTTCTACGGGTGTTGGGTGCAGATGCTCCACACCAGCACTATGGTTGACGTCGGTACGACATCCAAGAGTACTTGGCAACCCACCTACATCATTCGCCGCCCCCGCAACGCCGTGAGATTCGGTCACCCTCGCCCCAACGCTTTACGTCACCTAGATGCCCATTCTCTTCGGAGATGACCAGCGGTCGGACCCCCCGCTCTAACCGGGGAAACTAAAGACGGCCTCCTACGGAGGTGGGACTGCCGCTGCTTAGAAAGGTAAACATCCCCTACGTACCCCAGGAACCCATCTGCTGTCAACCCGACTCGACATCAGCGATCCATAGCGACGACTTCACAGGAAACTGTTCAGTACCCGACTCAACCTTAATGGTCCACACCGACGACTTAACCCCACCAGCTCCGCTGACGCGCCATTACGGCAGTAAAAAAGTTTCGACCGATATGCCGGCTGCGGTCGATAGTCATCCCGTGACGCCTTTAGTAAATACCGCCGCCGATTTCTCCTTGATTAGTAGCCAGCTAGCTACCAATTTGAAGAAGGTAACAAACACATGACAAGGTCCCCAGATTTGTACAGCTGTTGGTCATCTGGTAACGCCAATCGGCGTGTGCACGACCAGGATCCAGATATAAGCGGGCATTTTCCTGCGTGCTTGATAGTGCTACAGAAATTTTCCAAGCAGCTGATATTGGGATTAGACTCCCTTCTTGAGTACAGCAAGATTATTGATCTTCGAGAGTTATTCGTGATGTTCTCAACACAAGGAACTGTCCGAAATGACGTTGAACCACCCAAGGCTGCGTTACGCCTTTGCGACAAGTACGTAACAGTACCGTTCCGAGCTAGCCTGTTTGTCATGGTAGAATGTGAAGGCGACGCCACCTGCTGTATCGCTGAAGGCAACGTGTTCCTCTCACTACAGCGGTAAGTGTGCGTAGCTCGAGGACTTGTGGAGCTCCGCGACCACCGGGCTGAAATTCTGCTAACCAACTTCGGCAACGCGCAACATTGCTTAGTGAAAAAGACTGCGGTAGCTCACCTGGACGAACTATATGACTTTACCGGACAACATTCGTTCTTTCCGAAGGAGGCGAAGGGTCAACCAAATGCCTCGACAATGGCAATCCCTCAAGCTGCTTCCAACATAAGCATTATAGTTGATGTTATGGCGGACCTGTCGGCAGACCAAAAGCGCCGACTGCATATCATCATCGCTTCTTTTGCTGACTGTTTTCCTCCTTCGTCGAAGGTCCGACAGATGGCAGTTTCTAACAAACCGCGATGTTTCCGCAGAAGGAGAAAGACCTGTTCGCCAGAATCCGTACATAGCCTCCCTAAAAGAGCGAGAGCCAATGCGGTGCCATGTCAAAGAAATGGTGCAAGACGACGTTTTACAACCATCGATGAGTCCATGGGCGCCACTCGGGGGTGTGGCGCAAAAAAACGGCCCTGTCCGATTTTGCGTGGACTACAGTTGGTGGGACGAAATTACGAAAAACGTTTACCCTCAGCCTTGAATTGACGAGTCCTCAAATCAACTACGGCATGCCAGGTCGTTCTCCTTTATCCACTTACGCAGCGTGCATTGGCACATAGAAGTGGATGAGCGCGACCGCGACCCTTTATCACTCCAGAGGCGTTATACGAATTCAAGGTGCTCCAGTTTGGTCTCTGCTCTGTCCCTGCGAACTTCCAAAGAATCATGCACAGTCTACTGTCAGGCCTAAAATGGCAATCTTGCTTGTTTACTGTGATGACTTGTCATTTTTTACCGGACCTTTACTGAACCACTCCATCGCCTGCATTACGTTTTTATAGTGCTCCGTACAGAGGGACTGTGGCTCAAACAAGAAAAACTGTCACTTCGCGTTTTAATAGCTAAGTTCTTCGGCCGCGTGGTTAGTCCTGAGGGTGTCAGCCCAAACCCTGACAAGACGGCCGCGATGAACGCATTTCCGCCACCCACTGACAACTGCGCACTGCGGCGATTTTTTAACCTCTGCACGTAGTACCGGCGCTTCAAGGCGAGTTTCGGTAAGAAAGCTAACATCCTCACTTCTCTCACAAAGGACAACGTGCCATTTGTTTGGGGCCCTGAGCAGACTAAAGCTTTCGATGAGCTGAAGGCACGTTTTTAAGGTATCCTCATCTTGGGGAAGTTTGACGAAGATGCCGACATAGAACTTGACGCCGATGCGAGTAACGTCTGTCTCGGTGCTGTGCTAGTACTGTAGCAGGACGTTGCTTAATGCGTCATTGCTTACGGGAGTCGCACGTTATAACGCACTGAGTCAAACTATTCCATGACCCAAAAGGAGTGCTTGGCCGGGATATGGGCAGGCACAAAATTCCGCCCGTCCTTATAGCGCAGGGCGTTGCGAGTTGTCAGTGACCACCACTGTCTAAGTTGGCTTGACAACCTAACATCTCCTTCACGACGTCTCGCACGATGGAGCCTGTGGCTCCACGACTGACGTGACGGTCCTTTATAAGTCCGGAAGACGCAACTCCGACGTTGCCTGCCTATCAGTAGCCCCCTCGAGGCAGTTACTGTTTACTAGGATGACGATACACCCTTTCTCGGAGCGTTTTGACCACCAGTCCTCAAAGAACTAAAAAACAACCTAGAACATCTGCCGCTGATTAAGTACCTCGAAGGCCACAGCTCGCGCCCTCCACGGATGTTCCAGCGATCGTTATCGTTGTTTTGCTGCACAACGGAGTAATTTACAAAAAAAGAATTAGACCCTACAGGAGCCTCCCAACATCCTGTTGTGCCAACAGCGCTAGGCGACATCTTACACGCGTCCCACGCCGACCTTTCGTCGGGGCATCTGGGTTTCACCCGCACACTCGTAAGCTTTCGTCAGAAATACCACTTGTCAAAGTCGGCTCCGACAGTAAAGCGCTACTTCCAAACATGCCGTGAGTGCCAGCAGCAGAAGACACCGCCCTATAAACCCCCTGGTTTTCTTCAGCCTGTTGATCCACCGAGCAGGTCATTCAAGCTATTAGGGATGGATTGTTGCAAAATTGCAACAATTTTTCCCATGACATTCTGCTCCGTTACGGCTGCCTACCATCGTCATAACTGATTGGGGTACAGAGTTTAGTGCAGCGCTGGCAGACGAGGTAATAAAACTCGGTCATAGCGACCATCGCAAAACCCGTGCATAATACACGGACTGACGTAAAGGCCGAACAAGACAATCGGTGACATTGATTCAATTTTCGCTGATGTTGACCACAAAAACTTGGATGACATGCCGCCTTCCGTTAACTTAGCATACTATACGGGAGTTCAAGAAATGAGAAAATTCACTCCGTTCCGGTTGGTCCACGGCCACGAAGTTACGACTATGTTGGACGCGATGCTGCTTCGAGTTGAAACCCACGAGTTTAACCCCGAAAATAGGGAATACGCTAGCCATGCCGGAGCGGCCCGACAACATGCGGAACAACGCACCCGTCACCAACAAACGATTGATGCGCGCCGCTACAACTTACGGCATCGACAAGTAAGTTTCCAACCGGGTGACCAAATTTGGGGACGTTGAGAAAAACTTTTACGCCACTTCTTTAGGCCCTACAAATGGATACGCTAAGTAAGCGAAGTGACCTACGAAGTTCTTCCTGTAGGAACAGTACGGTCCAAGCATAGCAGTACACTTCCTGAAGTGCTTCATCTTGCGCGGATGAAGCCGTATCACTGACGCTGGCAGTAGAACACAAAATGTTTGTGTGTGGCGCCGTGTGGTTTTGTTTTGTGTGTTTTTTTACATTCCCTTTATATCTTCGTAGCATCCTGACGATGGCTTAAAGAAGAGAGAGTGTATTGCCACGATGACATGAAATTTGGGGGCTCACAACTTTAGCAAGCTGCTGCCACCACCAAGCGGCTGTACAGCTTTATGAGCGAGAGGCTTGGCCTGGTTGCTGTGTGTTCTTCTCCAGTCCTGGCATCGGCTGATAACTGTTCTTATCAGCGCTCTTCAATCATTTAAACAGCTTTTCACCTGAACCCGTCTTGCGGACATGACAGTATATAAATGCAGTTTCAAATCACCGTCGGCAGGGTGATTTCGTCGCTCTGCTGTATGCCGCGCCGAACGTAGACTCAATAGGCATCCTGCGCTGCCCAGGGGGCGCTGCTCAAGCGGCTTCCGGGCAGTAATTTCGGGTAGTACAAAGCTGTGCGGGTCCCGTAGGATCACGTGTTGACAGAAGCAAAATGAGTTGCACGCTCCCGATCGTTTTGCGGCATGGTCACCTGCCCATCTCCGAAGGGGCCGGTCTGTTCCGGCGGTCAACTTGGCATTGGGAGAAAAAACTTCGCAGCGCTAAATACGTTTACAGCGCTGACGAAATGGGCGGGGTGGTGACGGCGCTCACCCACTCGCAGGTTTACTGACCATTTGAATTGAAACTTCTAGTTTAAATTTACAGTCTAGGTGACGAGGCCTTTCAACAACAGCCGATAAAAAATTAAGAGGGACGCAATCGGCGATGTTCGCGCTTTAAAGAGCCAGCGAGTCCGGCGGACCGTTCGCTTGCTGGCGCACCGCTCTTTTGCGTACCTGTGCACTATGAGTGTGGACTTTTAATAAACAGTTCTCGTTTGCGTGGCCGTTACGAATACATCGTGCAGCGTTAGCTTGCCGTAGTGTTGCGTGTCTCAGTGACAAAATGCAGCGAGAGTCAGAAGCGTGAAGTCTGTTTTGCGATTCCGAAATTAGTGGCGGTAAAACAAGGTGGTCGGGAGAACTGACATGTCACTCGCTATTCTTGTTTGCTCTCACTTTACGTAAATACGCGCTTTCATTTTATATTACCAACTTGCACTTAATGGGCTAGAATGATGGTCAGCAACGTTTTGAATTGTACAGCCGAGTTTCATACAGCCGAAACGACGGAGGGCTTCCCGCCAAATCAGGTGGAAGGGGGGGCTTTGAACGCACACAAGAAGCGAATTGCCGATAATAACTGACAATAATCTGTCGAAGTGTGAAAATGGCGGACAATTCAACTGGAAGCGACGAATTATCTGGTCTTGCCCCGCTGTCTAACTTCATTTTAGGACAAAACTGGCCTGTCGACGTTGTGATTGTTAGCGACGACCCCTGCAGTAGAACATAATTACCAGAGTCAGTCATGATCGTATGTAAATATTCGAGGCCGTGCGCCGTGTATGCGGCTGTTATGTTATGCAAAATATAGAAATACACATCTCTGCATGCAGCGGGCGTGCGATTTGGTGCTTGTTTTGCGTCCTTTATTAGCGCGTATTATGTTTATTTGACGCTATACCCTCACCTACCCTACCGCTCGTAAATTGCGCGACGTAAAATGTGACGCTAGAATATATTAGTTAGCGAAAATACAAAAAATTTCTACTCGTTTTCAAGGCGGTGCCAAGCCAGCAGTGACATCTGAGTCGGCTGCGCAATTCTTGCGTTCGCTTCATGCTCCTGTCTGAAGCAACCTTTTGCAGTTACCAGCAGCGTTCCGTGTTTATGCTACTCTTGAACTTTCCTTTGTCGGCTGCACGCAAGAACAAAGAATGGTAATGGTCGTCAGGATGTTAGACCACCCGACCTGGCGAGATTGTCCCACGCCGCGACTACGGCCACAGCATTCTGAAAAGACAGCCGATAAATCGGCTTGTTTCAGCCGATATTATTTTGTTTAGCCTCTGCAACTACTTTCAGGGCTATTTCTTACAGTATGCAGTCATTTGAAGGGGCCCTGAAAGATTATTTCAGCACACTAAACTAACTACCGCAATCGTTAGATTGGGTCGTCAACGTCATCTGTGCCAAGTATTACCCTTTTACGCGCAGCGGAAAGCTCACACTTTTGTTGCAAAGTTTGTCGCTTTTTTCTCATCCTTCCGTTCGTGTTTTTGGAGGCCGCCATCTTCACATGTCTACGTCAACGATTTTCAGATGTTCGTCGTGAGCTAGATATCCTGCTATTGGGCGAATTGTTCACGCACTTCTGGCAAAGAGTTCAGTCGTCTGCTCAGCGTAGGCTCGCCGGCTGATCTGCCAGCGTAGTGCCTGAGTGCTTGGACATTTTACGACAAACGAAACAAGTTTAAACAAACTACTAACCGCTTGTATTGAATTCAACACGACATGCATATTCTCTTACTGAGTACGTTCCATAAAGAAAGCGTTGAAGCCCCGTGGCACTTTCGCGCAATCGCTGAGAATGCCCTGAGCCGAATGCCCGGGTTTGACGCACACATTTTATTCAACTTCAAAACAATCCAGAGATGCGTTTCGAACGAACACGACGTCACAACATGCGTTGCAAGTCTCAACCGCGATTGACAGACGATGGGTTGCCTCCTCCTGCCCGTCGTAAACTCGGTAGTCACCTCGCACGCGGTTTGCGTGGACGAACAGCAAGTCCCTTTACTCTGGCGCACACGCCGATATGGCGTTTAGCCACGCACACTGCACATACCCTATGCGAGGTTGAGGCGTACGTCGGTCGAGAAAGATAATCCAGACCATGGGAAGCACTATCCACCCACGCTTCTCCCGCTTTCAAGCGCTAACCTCTTTCGCTTGAATAAATGTTTCTCAACCACCACCACCAGAAGCACAACGTCGCATTTCATCACGAAACAAAAGCCGTCCACAACACACACACTATCGCGTCCCGCTATGCCAAACGCATCTCGCACTTCCAATGGGAGTAAGTGGTACGCCTGCAGTACCCACATGGCGCGAAGTAGGGCCCCGAGCTGAATAGGAACCACGGAACCTTAACTGACTTCTAGAGTTGTTTGTGCCCTGTTGCCAAGGCAACCGATGTTTGAGATTGTCAAAGAAATGGCGCTCGCCCCAGCGCTAAGAAGCTCAGAGCCGCGGTGGAGCATGTTTTTCCAACGTTTGCGCCATCCACCACGCGTCGCCCCAAGCTGAACTGGTCACAGGATTGAAGCGTTTTGTGCACGGGTTTTGTATCGGTTTAAAATGTCTTTTTCACATGCCGCTGGCAGGAATTATTACGGCCGAAAATAAGACACGGAACCAACGGGGCCACATCTTATACGGCGCTTTTTGGATAAACAGTGCGTGGTGCATTAAAGATTACGAGCGCACGATCCTTCCCATGCGGCTGTGAGTTCGCCGCCGATAGCAACTGCAGCAACGTACACCGCGTAAGAGCAAGGCCAGGCCGCCGCACACATGCGGCCAGATTTTTCGTTTGCTTTACCAGCCTTGAGCGGAGTGCGGGATTCATGGTGTCTACAAAGCTTGCCCGTAGCATACGGCAGTCTGAGCAGCGCCATAGCGGAAGTACGTCACCGCCTAGGAGCGCAGCATCTTGGGAGGGAAGGCTCGCTCGCCGTCAACAACAGAGAGTAAGTTGAAAGGAGGAGAAAACGCGGCGCGACGATAATGCGCGGTTTTTGATTTACGATTTCTCAGCTAATACTCATCGCTTTAACAAAATTCTTGCGGGAGTAGATTTCTAATATATTGCTTTATTTGGTTACATGTACATCCATGCATCAGCGGAAGGTATTTCAGGATCATTTTAAACGCTCCACAAAGCGAATAAACTAAGTACAACCAACTTCCACGCTAGCTTGAAATTGAAAACACATGGAGGGCGGCGAGGGTCGTCTGCTTTTGTACTACCAGAGGCATCGGCCACTAGGCGCGCTGCATGTCACCAAAACACCAGCGCCGCAGCCCTATACGCCTCGAGCACGGCCTGAAAGGGACACTGAAATGAATATGTCAAGCTCACGGTTTTGCTTGCACTGCGTAGACTGGCTCAAATTACCACACTTTTCATCGTTTATCCGGTTCATAAGTCGTTAATTAGTTTATAAAGCGGGAAAGAAGAAAAACTACCATGCGCTCTCTGTGGCGGCCGCGCCAACTAAAGCTGTGACGTCGCAAGGAGATGGCACCGTGATTGTACGATGTCCGAGGTTAGCATTTAAATAACTTTCGGTTTCGGTTCTGTAAAACAAAACAACATGTTGTTACGAATCGGCCAACGCCGCCGTATTTTTCCGCATCAGCCACCACGTGCGAAGCCACCACGTGTGCCACAGCCACCCGCGTGTCGGTGAACCATACTTTCGTGTCTCGACATGAAAGGTCAGACACCTCGCGTTGCAACTCGCATCCGGCGGTTGCCAGTGGCACGCCCAAGCATCCTTCACGGACGTGCGCCCCTCCGCCGTCAGGTGCCATCGCGTCGGTGAGTCACGCCTTGATATTCCCGGCTCAGACGTTTGGCTATCGGCGCGATCAACATTCGACAGCGCAGCCCCGGCACCTTTCAAAGACACTCTCTCCCCTCTCTCGGACTCCACGTGCTCCGAGGCTATGAATGACTCACGAACTATGGAAAGAGCGTTGGTGTGATGTGATGTTCGTGGCGTGGGGCTACTTGTTCTCGTTTGACCATTGTTGCTTTTGGGTATAAATAGAAGCAGCCCAAACACTGAAATTTATTCCTGTCTCAGCAGCGAATCCATGCGGTCGCTCTGCTCGAGTCCTGTATGGTAACCTCGCCCGTCGGGGTATTGTTTGTTTTTTTGGCTTCGGCTCACCTCTCGCTATGAAGTAAACAGATACGTTATCCTACTGCTCTGGACTTCTTCACGGCTGCAACAGCGGCTGGCCGCTCGCATTATACACGCTACCACTCGTATGTCGGAGGCAACGGAACTCGGATCGGGTGCCCCCGCCCGGTCGCAACAACTGGTGGCAGCGGTGGGATGAGAAATTCGTAACACCTGGAGCCAGCGGTGCGAGACCCAACACCACGGACTTCGAGGCGGCTTTAGACTTCGCAGAATTAACGGTGGTCTAGGGTGAGTGCGGGCCTTTGCTTCACTGAGTTTTACCAGGCTTCTGAGGATAGCTGGTAGGGCGTGTGTTTTTGTCGCGTGGGTTATTCGCGCAAAATATTTTTTTGGCCGTGGGAAAGCAGTACTCTAGACCGGCCATGAATTTGAAGGCGTTGAAGTAACCGCAGTTGTTGGAGCTTGCAAAAGAGTTGCGCTTGGATGTTACGGACGCGCTGAGAAAGCCAGAGCTGATACAGGCTATACTCCCTGTTGGGGCTGACGATGCCGAGCTTTCTGAGTGCATTGAGCTGATCAATGGCAGGGAGACCGCTAAACGGCAGACTGCAGAGGCTGAGCCCAAGCGTGAGGAACGCGAGGAGAAAAAGGGAGAACAGGAACTCGAGGATAGAAGGCGAGAACAGGAGCGACAGCGTGAGGTGGAAATGAATCATCTAGACGTCGAGGCATCTGGACCTAGACGTCAGAGTGGCAGCAGCGTGCAGTCTGCGGCGACTGAGCGACCTACGTTGCGAATGTGTGACCTAATGCGACCCTGCAAGGTAGGAGAAGACATTGGTCTTTTTTGGTTCCACTTCGAGCGTACGAGTGAGAGGGCCCAGTTTAGCCGAGACCCATGGCCGCAAAAGCTGCTTACGCTTTTGCCAGGTGAGGCATCCGACGTGATTGCCCGCTTGCCAAAGGAGAAGGCGGAGGACTACCAGAAAGTCAAGTCGAGCCTCCTGCGTAAGTACAGGCTCTCAGCAGAGGTATTTCGCTAGAAGTTCCGTGAAGCCGAGAAAGCTAGGGGCGAGTCGTACTCAGAGTTCGCCTACTAGCTGAGGAAAAATATGGAAGAGTGGCTTAAAGAGGCAGAGGCTTTCGAGGAGCACGACAAAGTAGTTGAGTGCTTCGGTCTTCAGCAGTTTTACCGCCGTCTGCCAGAGAACCTGAGACTGTGGGTGCAAGATAGGGCAGGGGTAAAAACTGTGGATCAGGCAGCTCAGCTAGCCGACGAGTTCGTCGCACGTCGATGTGCGCAGGGGCCGAAAGGCGGCCACAAGGAGTTCAGGCCGAGGCCTTATAAGTCAGGGCCGAAAGGCAGAGCTCCCCAGGTAGACGGTGGAGCAAGGGAAGTCGTTCTCGTGGATAGAGAAACTGGCCAAGATAACGAAAAGATAGCAGCAGACGCTGAGGAGCAGCACAGAAAGAAAGATTTCGAAGCGCGCAGACTGGCTGCGTGTTACAACTGCGGCGAGACGGGGCATTTCGCTGCAAGTTGTAAGAAAGGAAACTAGTATTCCACGTTCTAGATCAGAGTGAGGACAGCAGACAGTTTCTAGAGCCGTACGTACGTGAACTAGTCGTCAACGGCAAATCGTGCCGAGTTCTTCGCGACTGCACGGCGACGGTAGACATGGTCCACCCTTCGTACGTTGAACCGGATCAGCTAACGGGTTAGTGTGTTTGGGTGAAGCCAGCCGTAGGTGCACGAAACGTGCGTCTGCCGATTGCTAAGGTCAGCATCGGAGGTCCGTTTGGCGAACTTGTGACGCAGGCAGCAGTATCCCCTCAACTTCTTCCGGAGTACAAGTACCTATTCTCAAACAGGTCGGATCAGATGTTAAGCGAAAAGGGGTACAATTTTGAGAAACTGCCGAAGAAAGAACCAGCTGGGCTTGCTGCGAAGAGCTCTAGTAACGATAGCGTCGCCACCTCTGTGAGGAATGGCGAAACTCAGACAGGAAGCGATGAGTGGGCATTTCCGGATGCTCACGACGGAGGGCAGCGTAGGTACACTGTGTGTAAGGTCCCTACGGTGAGCGGAGATGTTTCGTCGCCATGTTAGAAATGCGTTAGATCACAGGAGGCCTTCAAAACGGCTGTCGACCCGAATGCGCGCAGTTCGCGAGATAGCGAGGTTTCGGTGGGATGCGGAAACCATGGGGCTACCGAAAGGCAACACGAGTCCGCTAAAACGGAGGTTGTTCCTTCGGACGGTAATGCAGAAACGGGCGACGTGGTGGGAAAGCCTGCCGTCAAGGCAGCGAACGATTTGCAGGGTTCTGTTGGGAGTCATGATGACCTCGCCACTGGGCAGGCCGATTCCGTCCTTCCACCAGCTCAGGTAGCTGACCTCGAGCAACGGCCAGCCAAGGTCGTAGAGATTCAGGGATCGCCGGCGGCTGAGCCGTCTTTTGAGACAGGGCAGCCTGGTTATAGTGTAGTTCTGGCAGTGCGGAAGGAGAACGGAACACGCTTCGTTCTTCGCGTGCTGAGGCTGTCGCTGAAAGCGCGAGCGAAGACAAACTAGTGACTGTTGGGAACTACATGTTGTTTAAAGAGCTCGTCGTTCCCGTTTCACTCCCCGCTGATGCTCCCGGTGATAGGCCAACATCGGCTGGGTTAGTTGAGGTTCCGGTGTCACCTGTGGCTGAGCCGAATTCGGGAACCGACCAGTCTAGAGAAGTGAACGTAAACGCGTTCCGATGTTCGCTTGCCGAACGCGTTCGCGAAAAGATGAGCAACTTGGAGACAGGGAAAGCTTATGCGCGTACTTGCGGCACGTGTTTCAGTGCAGGCACGCCAGGGGGTAAAGCCGTCAGCTCGCATCGCGCCAAGGGAACGCCACCTACAAGCAGTGCACGCCTAACGTATGAACGGGGGAAAATCCCGCTCGCTCCTCCGCGCGCTCGGCCTGTGTCGAACAAGACGACCGGTGCCATTTCACGCGGTCGCAGCAGAGTTGAGACAACGACTGCACCCAAAGAGCGGTACAAAAAGGGAAAAGCTCGGGCCAATGATGAGAGCTGAAATCACAGCTCTTTGCGCAAGAAGTGGCCTGTAGACGCCTGACTTTCTCAATTTTATTATTTTTCCTGAAGCAGGTTTCGCCCTTTACGATTACGTTTTTTTTTGTGTAAGGAACATTTCCAATCACGCAAATTGTCACCTTTCAGGTTTGTGCACTTGTCTAAAGTACTGGTGGGCTAAAAATATGACTAGTATAGTTTGTTATTAGCGTATGTTATCGCAACTAAAAGCCTGGTAGATCTTAAGTGTGGATTTGTCTTCGCATTTGCTGGCGATGAGGTTGTGTCTTCTGTGTTGTTCTGTTGCTTGCCTGATCAAGCCAGAGATGTTCTTGGGGAGCCACTACTCGTCCAGTGATCGGCCCTGTGAAGCTCCAGCATGGTGTCGTACAGCCCAGGCCTAGATTCGAGCGTCTGCTGAGCACTTCACTGCGAAAGCATCCCTCCGGACAACGGTTGAAGACCCTTATCCATCGGGATCTCGGACCCCGGCGGAGAAGCTGTTACAAATCGGCCAACGCTGCCGTATTTCCCTGCATCAGCTACCACGTGCGAATCCACCACGTGTGCCACAGCCGCCCGCGTGTCGGTGAACCATACTTTCGTGTCTCGACATGAAAGTTCAGATACCTCGCGTTGCAACGCGCCTCCGGCGGTTGCCAGCGGCACCCCCAGATGCCAGCGGCACGCCCAGGCAATCTTCACTGACGTGCGCCCCTCCGCCGTCAGGTGCCAGCGCGTCGGTGAGTCACGCCTTGACATGCCCGGATCAGACGTTTCGCTATCGGCGCGATCAACATTCGATAGCGCGGCCCCGGCCCCTTTCAAGGACACTCTCTCCCCTCTCTCGGACTCCACGTGCTCCGAGGCTATGAATGACTCACGAACTATGGAAAGAGCATTGTGTGTGTCTGTGATGTTCGTGGCGTGTGGCTACTTGTTCGCGTTTGACCATGGTTGCTTTTGGGTATAAATAGAAGCAGCCCAAACGCTGAAAGTCATTCCTGTCTGAGCAGCGAATTCATGAGATCGCTCTGCTCGAGTCCTGTATTGCAACCTCGCCCGTCGGGGCATTGTATGTATTTTTGGCTTCGGCTCACCTCTCGCTATGAAATAAACAGTTACGTTATCCTACTGCTCTGGACTTCTTCACGGCTGCAACAGCGGCTGGCCGCTCGCATCATACACGCTACCCCTCGTATGTCGGAGGCCACGGAACTCGGATCGGGTGCCCCCGCCCGATCCCAACAATGTTTGACATCCGACGGCATCGTTGGATGGGCCTTCTCCATATCTCAGTAATCGCCGTACCGCCCTTCTGCAATATTGTCGGATGTAAATTGCATGAGATAAGCCTCCCAGGACGGCTTGCAATCATAGAAATCACTAGCAGAGGCCTACGCAGTGAATGACGCCCTCCGCGTCACGGCTGACTGTCAAATGCTATGCGCTTTTCCCTCATATTCGGAGCTTGCCTCACTCATGCCTGTATTGTAAAAAGCGTGTTCGCAGCAGGCCAAGGGTGTGCTGATTCAGGCCTGTGCCCACTGCCCGCAAGCAGCAGCACGCTAACGATAAGTCGCTCGAGCCTCACTGGTTCACTGTTCTACGCTCGAGCGTGGAACAGTGAAATTTACGGCCCTGAAATGCTTAACTCAGTTTAGAGAACATCGGCTGAAAACGAAAAAATCAACTAGCAAAAAAAAAACGACAGACCCTCGTGGATTCGAACTCCGACTTGTGAAACGATAACCTAGCGCCTTAAACCAGTCGGCCACAAGACTGCGCCCCGAGGCTGGATATATAAGTTATATAATGTATAACCAGTTTACACTTTTATTTACCCTTATCATTCGAAGTACTTTAGGTGATATTTGTCGTATAGCGCCCGTGCAGTAAGAATCCCCGAAACTTTCACGATATCTCACGTCCAGCAATTGCATTTCTTGGACGGGAAAGCGTTCGCAGATGTGTGGTCCTGCTGCTGACAGGACCATGGTCCTGCTGTGTGGTCCTGCTGCTGCTGACAGGAAAATGTTTCAAAACGGGAGCCTAATCAAGCCACATGGGCTCACGTACATCAGCAAAATTATCGCTTGAATGCGCACAGCGAATGGTGCGGGCAATTTAGGTGACACAAACCATGCAGTCAATTCGACACGAATGAAGTAAATTAATTGCGAATGCCTAAATGAGCGGTTCGCCTCACGAAACGACTACACAGTCTGACGTGCGTCTACGGAAACTGTTGAAGACCGAGAAAGAGCGACTACAGTGCGCGTAGAGCATACATTCTTAGCAGCCCCCTCCGCCTCTTCGCTAACACGCAGCAAGCGCAACGAAGCAGCCACGTGATCCCAGGCGACCTATTTGTAAACAAAAATAACTGCGGCAATCAACATGTCCCATAGCAGTATAACAACTGAGGCCGCATTGCCCGCCCGGCCATTACTCCCTCGATTTGTCCTTTTCACCATAACCCCTTAGTGAGCGACCGCTGAAAAAAGCCGCCCGCATCTTCGCACGGGGGGAACTCGAGTTAATGCGTAGCATCTACTCGAGTCAAGCAAAGCGTCCCGTCAAGCGAAAGCCAAGCAAAGACGCCCTTTACTGAATTCTGCACGCGCGCTCGGCCGCTTATATACGTTGAGGAGACTGCGTAAGCCGGTCCCAGTCGACGACGTTGGCGTACTTGTAAAGCGGCGTGGACTCTAGGTGTTTGAGCCAAGCGCGGATGTTGCCTCGCCGGAGAACGGCGCACCGGTTATATGCGCAGTGCACCCGAAGGAGAGGAAACCGCGGAAGAGAGAGTACTGCACATGCGCTGGCCCCAGTGCGTCTGCCGCGGCTATGACGCAACGTGCCGCGGCTATGACACAACACAATTCAACACAGTCCACTTTATTCCAATCCAATCCAAGCCAAGCCAAGCCAATCCCATCCAAGCCAATTCAATCGAATCCAATCCAATGCCCCTCGCGAGAGAGTGTTCGCTATCGCCTCGACTCGACGCGCATGTTCAGTGAGAGTGTGGACGGTGCCGACGCCGACGCCGGACATCGTGCGACTAACAAAAGCTTTGCATTTAAAGTATTGCGTTAACGTTTAGTGTTTGGGGAGTTGCTGGTAGCGAATGCGTTGTATCAGCAGCTTCTTGACGTAGTTTGAATGAGTCAAGGATTTAAGGCGCGTTCGTAGCCTCCCATTCTGTGTCGGCTTTGTGGCGCAGTGGGTAGAGCACCATATTGTACATTGCGTTCCTCCCGCAGAGTAGAGGGATCGAAACCACGCGCCGGATAGTATTTTTTTTATATAGTGTAGGGGGAGGGGCGCAGACTACGACTACTGACGTCAACGCGGATGACATCGTGAGTTACTGCAATGTTCTGCATTTAAAACGCTAATTGCGCCAAACAGATCCGGGAGAGGAGAGACGCGCAGTTTTCGTTGTTTGATTTTGCCATGCTTTAGAGTTATGCTGCACAGCTGCAACACCGACTGTTTGCGTCTCGCACATGCGCTTCCGGACTCGCGTTCGTGATAAAACGTGTTTGCACTACTATACTCCGGACTGCGTGTAGTCACGAGTGCAAGCACTCACAAATACAGTATTCGAGTATTGTAGTCATGAGTACTGTCTACGCATGAGTACTCGCACTCATGAGTACTGATACTTATGTTCTCTGTACGTATGAGTACTCATATTCATTAGTAGTGTACTCATGAGTACTGTACTTAAGGGCACAGGGTAAGGCGAAATTTTGAAAAAATGACTTTTTGTTGTTCTTTGCAATTAGGAAAGTTCAATTCCTTGTGCACATTTTCCATATTCACAATTGCCTTAAAAAGTCTTATTTCTCGCTAAAAAGCCGTTTTCCCGTAAGCAAGTGATAAGTGCCCACATCCTCTTAAGAATGTTCTCAGGGTTTATTGTCATTTTTTTTTCATCAAAAAACTTCCAGTTTCAGATCAAAATGCTTTTCTGGAACCAGCTGTATTAGGAAATTGCTTAGCAGCCATTGCATAGCTGAGTTTTCAGTGAGGGCAATCCAAAGACCCTCTTGCACGTTTTTTCCACATTTGCCCTTCGAAGCTGCGCACAAAAAACCATTTCTTGGGCTTCACACTCTTATGATTGCAACATTGGATACTGTTCTTTCATTAAATGAAGAAGCAATACATGAGCCGGCATTTTGAAATCATTCAGACCAAAACCTGAGCTCAACACCACCATCAAGTAGCATAAAGAGGTTGACCACAAGCAAAATACTTTGTGAACAGATCTGTACGATGGTGCACAAAATAGTCAAGGAAGGACAGACGACCGGGTGAAAAGCAAAAAAATGACTTTGACAGTGATTATGAGGCTGGTGCTTTTTAAATAAATGACTCCAGTGGTGTTTATGGCAAAAAAGTATTGTTTTTCACCTCTTTTTTTACTTTGAACTCAATTATCTCAAAACAACATTTTTTCTTACATAGGTACCATTATTTCCTATATCTTCCAAGACAACGAGCTGATTTTTTCCCCCTGACATCTACATAACTTGTCACACCTACTGTAGTAGAATTGAAAATATGCACGTAACAGTTTTTTTGGTATACAACTTTTATTCTTAAAATAATGCCAAAATTTAGGTACTAACGGACAAAAAATTATACAAAATTGATTTTTTAAGAATGTTCATACTTCTAGTACAGTTAAAAGAGCACAAAATTTGAAAAGAAATGATATATAAGTTATGTAGATACCTTTATTAGATCCTGAGAAAAATGTACCTCAATATGGCCAAAAATGCATGGGAAGTATAGGGCTTACCCTGGGCCCTTAAGAGTAGTAGACTTATCCCACTACTCACTCACCATACCCACTTTTTAATTTGGGTTTGTACTCACTCGTCATCGTACTCACTCGTGAGTTTAAGTACAAATGAGAGAAAATGAGTGTACTCGCGAGTGAGCACGCCGACCTAAGCTTGGCTTGGATGAGGGGCGCACGAGAAGTGTCTGGCGAAATGGTGAGTGGAGAGCGGTCATTGTCGGTGTCCTACGTGTAAAGAGTGCAAGGGAGGCAAGGAAACAAATATGACCCCATAGGTGCACGCGCCACCTCCCCTCAACTTTCCTCAGACGCTCTATATCTGAACAGTATTTAAAATTCTTTATTTACATATTCCGTCGTCGCTTTTCAGTGTGCTAGTATTAAACATCGTCATATGCATTGATATCGACGTGTTCCTCATGTCAAGCATTACATGGGACAAGGACATGACAAACACTTGACAACGTCTGGTGTGAAGCGGCGACGGGTTCATGCACAATGCATGCGTGGTGATGCACGAGCTGTGGCTGTGTTGGTTGCTAGAAAAAGCGGTGTGCCCCTCGGTATTTCACCGATTTTATTTTGCCAAATCCGTTGCGCGTGCCGGGAACGCTTTCCGTTCACCGCGAAGCAGCACTCACGAGTGCAGGATATTTGCTTGGTATTTTTAACGTGTTACTCGTTACGCGCCACACATTACGGCCAGCTGGAAAAGCTCCGCTGTTAAAAGAAGGAAGACTAAATACTCGATGGAGGGATGAGATAAGGAATTTTTCAATCAAAGAGTGGTCTTGAATGGCGTGGGATAGGAACAGGTGGGGTTGTATGGAAGAGACCTTCGTCCTGCAGTTTACCTAGTGGGCTGGTGATTATGATACAAGGTACGTGTCATGACTCAATTTTGATGAGGTTCTGATTTGATAGGTTGCTTCTTTGTGTTCATAAAATCATTTATCGTACTTATTAATTTTACATAGGTTCTGCCACTGCATGACTATCTCACTTTTAGATACAATGACATATGGTTATACTTGAAACAGTAGACGCGAGCTCTTCGGTATCTAACAAAAAAGAAGCAGTGCCACACTTTTTCTCTAAAAAGGCGATTCTTCAGTTCGCTATAAGTGGGCAAAAGCCCAGCAAGCGTTGACGTGGCCTTGGAAAACGTCCACTCAGGGATCGTGGCACGCATATCGAAAAGAATTCCATCATCCACACAGTAAACACTGCCACAAACTGCTGGCCAGGGCCTCTATTTTTTATATTCGGGAGGCCGACATGACAGCCTCCCGGACGGAGTCGGCCATTTTTCGACGAGCTGTGAATTCCGGGGTCCCCCCTTCTGCTTTGTGCTCACGTTCTTTGTTTCGCCCTGCCAGCTCCGAGGACAATACGAGCTGCCCCATTCTAGTGTGCAGGTGCGGAGGGTGACGTCACGATCGCTAGCTCGGACGCGCGCGTACGATCGTGGGGAGTTGCCGAGGGCCCCGAGAAGGGGGAACAGAAAAACAACGGGGAAGACTTCGGAGTGGGTCTACGGGACGGCTGGGGGAGGTTATTTCAGTGGACGCAAGCGGTCGCTTGGGGCAGTCGGCTGGAGATTCGTGAACGTGCTACGCGGGGAAGGGTCCGGGGGTGACGCGCTTTAGCGGAAGTACGTCGGTAGGCTCGCGACGGAACGGTCCCCGCCTCGGCTCAGAGCTCGAGTACGCCCGTCGCCGCGAGTCCCATGGCCGACCAGCTTCTGCATCCCGGAGCCCCGAAACACGTAAGCGGCTGCCCGGCGAGGCCGGCTCTACGCCGTCGTGACTTTCCGCCGTTTAACTTTGCGGGGTCTCCTCCCTCGTAGAGACTTTCTTTCACCGCGCCTCGCCTTCGTAATTTGTTTGTTGCCTCGGATTGAGATAGCTGCCTCCACCGGGTTTCTTTCTTCCGGCGTCGCTTGTAGTTAACGGGTTGAGAGTTTTTCTGTGGGTTTGTGTCTTGTTTGTAGTAGTGTGTTTTGAGGGTAATGATGATGGAGGGCATCTTGCTCGCTGTGTACAGCTTGCCGAGCTGCTAGATTTCTTTTATAGTAAGTGCTGTGTCGAAGCTTAGTCAAGTGTTTGCCTCTAGAGTACCATGCGGATTGTTTCACTTGTTAGTATTTTTTTGGTAGTTGCGTTGTCGAGGTGTAAACATGTGTTTGCCTCTTGACTGTTTCGCGTGTCACGTGCGGCTGTCTCAGTGAAAGTTCGAGGTCAAAGGTTAAGGCCTAGGCCACGGGGGGTCGAGTGTCGTCATAGTGGCCACCCTGTGTATTTGGGTTTCTTTTGTTGTGTCACTACGTAGTTAGCGCTGTTCGCTAGCCTTCCAGCGCGCGCGTGCCCTTAGTGTACGGCTGATTAGTGCCTGCACGCACGAGGCCAATGGCAGTGTGAAGGTTTTTTTTTTCTCTCCTTGTGTGGGGCGCTGCCCTGTCGTCTTTTTCTTTGTGCAGTAAACATTTATAGTTCAAAACGTAGTCGAGCATTTCCGTTGTGATTTCATTCACCCCAGCAATCTCGGCACACGTAAAAACTCACGGGCCGACCACCCTCCTAAAATACAAATAACTATTGCCTCGCGCCCTTCTTCATTGGTTTTTGCTAGCGGACGCAATTATCCGGGGGAGGGGTCTGTGAAAAACACAAAAAAATTGACGTACTTTTGTTCGGAAAACAATAGTGGTCCTGTGTAATACGCTATCCTGTATAGATAGTTTCTAACTAATGCTCGGAGATTTAAACATGTAAAGTGACGTCAAAGGTGAAGAGGTGCGACTTTTTTATGGGTAGGCCGAAGAGATAACGCTGTTTCGAGACAATTTCTCCCTTGCGTTAATTCGGGGTTATTTCTGCTGTGTACATGGACAGAAAATAATTTAATTAGGTTATAGAGCAAATATTTTACTAAGCAGCGCAAACACTCACCGTCCCATTAACAACTAGACGGGGGAGTTGTTCTTCATTATATACCACCGAACGGCTGCCCTCCGACGATGTTTGCGACGTTTATGCTTTTTGGGAGATTTTATTACCTATAATAACACCAGCTATACATTGCGTTGGTAGGTAAGTCGATACAGCAACAAAGAGTTTTTAAGGGGAGAAATCGGAGGAATAAAATTGGGCTGCCCGGAAGTTCCAGGAGAAAAGACGGGAAACGTTTTGGCATTCTGCAGAATTGAGAGGAACGAAATTGAGGACACTTTTATTTTCTAGGAGCAGAACTGGAATAGAATTGCGCTGCCTAATCTGCAACAGTGGTACCATCATTCTAGGGTTCTTCCGGGCTACCTGAATTAAAAAAAAACATTGATTGAAAAGTACTTCGCAAGACCGAAAGAGTAAAGGGCTCAGTCGATTCGTGCGAGTGGCTACTGGACGTTTTTGTGATATTTTGAATCGTTGGTAGTAAACAACAACCATCGTGCTGCCAAGAAAAAAACTAAAAACCAAAATGCGCGGTTGGCCGCAGTATGCATTGCTGGCAAGAAAAATATTCAGCTTTCAAAGAACTATTACACATGCTCTTCCAATATATTGTTTCGTGATAGGTGTATCCTTACCGTGGGTTTTATTATGCGACATGGAAAACAGGGCCACGATGTAGCAGCAGTTGGCAGAGGCACAGCTGGTTGGAAAACAGCTTTGGACTCCTCTTCTTTCCTTCAGCTTGCTGGTGGGGTGTTCAGCCAAGCCGCCAAAGGCACACCGTTGGGTCCGTAACATTCCGCCCGCCTCAGGCGAATCCCTTTGGGCAATTCACCATGCATCACAAGCATGAAAACGCTTGGATACAGCAACATGTACGACCTGCATGATTTGGATTCTCAGCCAGATGATGTGAGGTGTGAAATAGCGTGCGTCACATTGTCCCAATGGTGCATACCCAGAAATTGTCCCGCGTAGTACGCCAGCAGTTTGTCGCACAGCCCACCTTTACGCACTGGTGTCCCCAGCTTTATTACATCATGGTTGGCTTATGCATCGTCATGACGGAGAATATAGCACCGTTGCTAGAAGGTGTCTGGGAGTCGCAAATTCTTAAGCGGGCAAGGCGACGTTCTTCGGTGAGGCAGCGTGTTCTGGCTACTGATCGCTCATCGTGCATCACAAAAGGAATTATGGTGCCTACACGGCTGCTTTGGTGCGTGCATAGACGAGGTATATGGGGCTGTAGCCGTTTTTTTTATCCTTCGCTGTAATATATGCGCGCGTAATTAAACGTAGGATATCGTTCCATGTTTTGCGGTGAGCGGCGATGTAGAGGTGCGTCACAAACAAATGAAGCGTGGGAGCTGTGACCAAACCGCATAGGAGCACCGTGTACTTGCACCGGCGGCAAACGAAGGGACGAGAACACGCATTCGCGCCTGTCGACGCCTATAGCTCACCTATGCACCTCTAACCACTTTTCTAATCTAGCTTCGTGCATTCTTCGCAGCATGCTGGTCTCGGCGATGGCGCTGATGGCAAACACACATCTGGCTACGTTTATGGCACACTCCCAGTGCACACAAACTGTCGGTGAAGCGGAGCTCTCACACGGGTCTTCAGCGGCAGCTTTTTTTATTAATATTGTCAGCTGTGTAAGCTATCAGCGCTATTGCCGACACCAGTAGGCAGCGAAAAATTCTCGAATTCAGATTACAAGAAGTGTTTTGGGATGTATAGTTGGGGTATGGCCTTCGCCAGGCGCGTATGCGTGTTCTCGTAATTTCGTTTGCCGCCGGCGCATCTACAAGGCGCTCTTATGCGGTTCGGCTGCCGCGCCCGTGCTCCAATTACTTCTGGAAGCACCAAGGCATTGTGATCATACCAGTTAATGTACGGGCACGGCACTCGGCGAAACTGATAGTTGACAGTCGGAAAAGCACGGCAGAAAGGATTAGGAGCAGTTGAACAACTTTTGCGATGAACTGTCGTCCACGGTCATGTAATATGATTTTAGTCGGCCCTCGCCGTTATAAACTGTGTCGAAGTAGAATGTGGGAGATTTCAGAAGCAATGGCAAATGGTGGAGCACTTGTCTCGGTGTAGCACTCGACGGTGTAGCACTCGGTGTAGCTAATCGACGCACCAAGCGAGCCATCTGTTTTGACTCGATAAGCCTGGTAAGGGACATAATAAAACACATCCAACTTTTGAAAAGGCTTTCAAGAGAATGCCTAAACGAGACCTGCCGGAACAGTTGCTGAATGCTTGTACCGTCGGAACTGGGTACAAGAGGCACCATAACGTTCGGTTATCTTACACATGCTCTGCGATAAAGACATTGTTCGGTGCGGTGCACCGTTAGGGCGAGCACCATGTGGCCAGATGTGACATCGTCATGCATAACAGTGAGGACGACGCTTGGGAGGCTTCTTGGGACGACAAGCAGGCAGCACCCAATAGCTGAGGAATTCCTCTCGTACGGCAAGCCATTATGAAGACAGAAACGGATTATGGGGTTGGGGTAATCTAAAGCAGCCAAAAGGCTATCGAAAGATTTGTCGCTATGTTGCTTCTTAAAAACGGTACGGTCAGAGATTAGTGTCGAGGTCTAAGTAGACGTTCGCCAAAGTTTTCTGTGTCAGAAGCTGTCGTTTTCAAAGGCAGCCGGGAAAGACAGTCAGCATCCTAGTGCTGGCACCCGCTTTTTAAGAAAAAGTGAAATCAAATTTACCGGGACGAAAGGGCTAGCGCGATTGGAACCCACAGGGGTTGGAAGGTTGACTAGCCAGAGCAGCGAACCGTGGTCAGTTATGATGGTAATTCGATGTCAATTAAGATGCGAGAGAAATATCTGTGTGGAAAAGGAACCACAAGACACTCTTGCCCGGCCATCGTATAGTTTTTTGAGTGGCCGATTGTGCGACGAAAAAGTGCAATGCCATTCTCACAATCTGTATGGCGCTGAAAAATCATAGCGCGATTCAAATTCCACGGATATCCGTGGGTACTTTTGTTGGCGCTGTTGGGTACAAAAGGCTAAGTATGAGCCCCGCGCTTAAGATGGGCTTGAGATAGCAGAAATGATGCCACACTCTGACCATCAGTTGAAGGTACCTCAATGGTACTTCAATGGGTACTTCAATGGTACTTCAATGGTACTTCAAAGGTACTGCAATGGGTGATTTCATTGTTAAACACAGAGTATAGAGAGGAGATACAACCGATACAAGGGGTGACGATTTACTTGAACGTTCCCTTAGGCACGACCTTTCTGTTATAAATAGCCCTAACTCACCTCCGACATTCGAAAACAGTACAGGTAGGAGTTGGATCGACGTAACCAGTTTAGGGCAAGCGTTATTACCAGAAGTTATTCACTGGGAAGTACTCGAGGAATACAACAGCAGCGACCACAAATTTATTAGTTTACATATATACGATATCTTTAACAAACCCAAGTATCGTCTCACCCTGAAAGGTGAGAAACATGTCCTAGAAGATTTAAAAAATGACCCTTGGTTCAAAACCGCTAGAAAAGGGATTAAAACAACAGAAGAAATCGAATATGCTGTGAACACATTGTATCATAAAATAGAAAACTTAGTAAGTAAACATAGCAAAAAATTTCAACCATCCCACGCAAAACCAAAACCGGGGTGGACAGTTGAACTTGAAATCGAGAGAAAGCCAGTAAGAGCACTAAGAAGGAGGTATCAAAAATGGCGAGGAGAAATCAGGGAACAATTTAAGCGCGAGTACAATAATGAACACAAAGCTTACAATAATAAATTAGCCACAGCAAAAAGAAAACGTTGGGAACAACTTTGTTCACAAGTTCATAAAAATTCATTCACATTACCGTATAAATTAGCCAGGCGAACAGTAAACCAACCAATCATCATTTCAAGTTTAGAAAAAGAAAGTGTAGGAAAAACAAAATCAACCGAAGAAACAGTTGAGCATATATTAGGAGAGTTATACGATGTCGACAAGGTTTGTGACGAAGAAGAAATTCTTCTTGAAAGCGATAGCGATGAAGTGTGGAGGATCCAAGAGAGAAGCACGACCCAGCACCCGTTCTCGTAAGGCGATGGAACCAACTGTGAGCGAGGCAGTGGGCGCAGCTTCGTCTTCTTCTTTACCCCAGCTATCGTCCTCTGCCTGCGCTCATCTCATTTATTTACAACACACTCCCCCCCGGCCATAAAGCCAAGGACTGGCCTTCAAGCTGACCCTTCGTATGGGGCGACTGAATGTAGTCCCAGGGATCAGGATGATGTCGGACTGTTGGTGCGGGCGGTGCTTGAAGCGATTATTCTCATCTGATGCTGCGTCCCCCCAGTTGCTGTGGCTCCCTGTGCAGCAGGATCACGCGCTTCGCACCACAGTTCTTGGGGTAGCCGCCGGGGTCGTAAGGGAATCCGATAAGTTTGGGTATCTTTATGTGATTCTTGATAAAGAGCCCGTTCCAGAAGGTACGCTGCTTGGTCGGCGGGCAAACGACTGTAGCTGGGGCAAACAGAAGAAGTTTAGCATAATTCATGGTGTTCGTGTGACTGTCACCTCCGGTTCTCAAGCTCTCTAGTTGAAGTGACGGTGATTTCGCGCTGTGCCGTATTCGACACGGTCGGGGGAGGCGCCAGATTCGGAAGCGGGATGCTGGCCGGAGCTTCAAAACTTGCGAAGGAGACGATTTGGGCAGGCATCTGTAGACTCGGTGAAATGTTCGGCGTCTAGCTGGGATGTCGTTGCGGTTATCCACGACGTGACGCAAGGCGTGGCTACTCATCTCCCTTCGGGTTGGTGGGCGTCGTTTCGCTTCCTCCCGTCGCGACTCCAAATGGGTGGTTTCCTGACCTCTAGGAGCGTCATCTAAGTGCGTGCTGAGGGTCGTGTCACCAGGCGACGATATCTTGTGCTGGCAAGGAAGCCCGCTGTGCTTGCTGTCGCCAGAATCACTAAGCTCCTTGCTCTGTTGCGGGCGCGGATATGCCTTGCGAGAAGGGGTAAGGGCATGGTTGTCGGTTCCCGAAGGGGACGGCAGGAACGCGTCTGGCTTATCGTCACCCTGCGTCTCATTCCTGTCTCTCGAAAGCTGCAAGCTCTCACTGTCGGGGAAGACGGCGAGGCTGGTACTTTGAGGGCAGATCGGGACAGTCAGTTCGCGCTGGATGAGGTCCTCCGCTTCAACTGCGCACGGTTTCGTTACCAGAGACTCACCGTGAGTGGCGTTGACAGCAGAGTCACCAGGCACCATCCAAATGGGCGAACTTATGTTGGCTGTGTGTTCGTCGTGCATGGTGGGCTCGAGCTGCTGTTGGCGCGTTTCTGGCTGAACCGTCGGAAGAGAGACAAAGTGGATGTTTTGCGGTACGTTGGGAACACCCATGTGCGCTCGATTGTCACTCCTCCAGGTGGTTCGGACGTAGCCACCGGCGGCTGAATTCACAGCGGCTTTGCCGACCGGGTGGAGCAGCACGCGCGTTTGACACGAGCGCATTTTGTCGTCAAAATGCTGGGATACGGCAATGTCTTCCTTCAGCTTGTCGCCAGTCAGGTTTCCTTGAATTGCAGCGTCGAGGGCCCGTATCTCGCTCGGCGTGTCGTGGAAGTGGTAAATGTTGGCGGTCAGATCGGTCATGTGCGGAGCCGGGTCCTGGAGAAGGGCGTCGATTGCCGTAATGAGCCCTGTGATTTTCTCTCGCAGGAGCCTGCGGCGCAGCTTCAGGCGTTCCAATGGAAGGGGTGGCATAGAAAAACGAGGGTCGGCTTGGGCACGAGCCATAATTGGCAGCGGTCGAGGGCAAGGCCTCCTGGATCAAATAGCGCGAAGGTTCCAGGCCCCGCGAGCCTCGCAGCCGCTGCGCCGTCAAAGTCAGGTCCGCTCGTGCCTCGAATCCCGGGTTTCGGCACCAAAATATGTGGAGAAAGGGACGAGCCGCGAAGACCCCTCCCGATGATGCCTTTAATCGAACACACTTCTGATGATGATAGTGGAGCGCGAGAGAAGGATATCCACTTATTTCCCGGGTTTTGGATATCGGATATCCCGGGTTTCGGAAAGGATATCCCGGGTTTCGGCACCAGCGTGTGGAGGATCCAAGAGAGAAGCACGACCCAGCACCCGTTCTCGTAAGGCGATGGAACCAACTGTGAGCGAGGCAGTGGGCGCAGCTTCGTCTTCTTCTTTACCCCAGCTATCGTCCTCTGCCTGCGCTCATCTCATTTATTTACAACAGAAGCGGTTATCACTGAAAATAAAATTAACGCAATCATTTCTGAATTACTTAGAAATTTAGCTCCTGGACCAGATGGCCTACGAGCAACATTTGTACAATGTCTATATAATTACCAAAAATTATTCTTTCTTGAACTTTACAATGCATCGATCAAAACAGGATACATTCCATCACGGTGGAAGGAATCAAATGTAATCTTAATACCAAAATCAGGAGATAACCAAGGAGCCAACAAATATAGACCCATAGCGGTCAACTCTATACTAGGAAAAATACTTCAGATAATAATTAAATACAGAATATAATACTTCTTAACCAAGAAAAAACTCCATAGTGCAAAACAGTTCGGATTTACCCATAACACGTCTGCAACCATCGCTTTAAACGAGTTAAAAAAGAAAATTGATCAAGCAAGATTAGATAAAGCGGTATGTGTTGTCATGCGTCTTTGCACTATAAGGAACACATAAAAATAGTTTGCAACACATTGAGCCGTGCTTGTTTCACCCTCTATCAGGCACGCTATCATGTTCCTGTATCGACGTTAAAAGCCATTTATTTCGGTACTTTTCACTGCCACTTGACCTACTGCGTGGAAACATGGGGCAATACTTATCACTCGTGTCTTGAACCGGTTGTGATATTGCAAAAACGCGCGCTACGAATTATGACGTTTTCCACATGCACGGCTCATTCGGCACCACTCTTCAAACAGCTTGAAATAATGCCGTTTTTACTTGCACGCGATTTCAAAATAGCTTGTGTTACCCGGAACATCATATCAAACAATACCCCCTACCATCATCAATATTTATAACACCGGTCAGAAATACTAGAACTCAATCGGATCACAATTTCAACATTCCCCCGGAACATAACTGTTATGGGAAACGTACACTGGAATATGTCGGAACTAAAATATGGAAAACCATACCAGTTCATGTCAAACAAAGTCAGAATTTTTCAAGTACACTAAAAAAGTACGTGCAATGTAAGGAGCTTACATCGCTGATTTAATCACGGAAGCTTTACTTTATAATCAGCTGTGTACGCAAGAAATCATTTATTTTTCATAACGTTTTTTCAATTATATGTTTTCTGGTATAATTCCTGTGTTTAATATCTGATGAACTCTGTACGTGAGTATTGTTTCATTGTGTTTTTCGAGATATTTTCTTTGTGTCATGCTATAAACCGTATATTTTGCATATGCTATAGTTTGCTTTTTTGTATTCTTTCGTTTCTACATGTTGTGTAATTGAGTGCTTGAAATGCTATAAATGTATCAACTGCATGAACCCGGCACTAGCAATACTGCTAAGGGCCCAGATGATCTCTTCAGTCTTCTGTAAACCCATGTTTGAAGAAATAAAAATGAAATGAAATGAAATTTCTTTAGACATAAAGAATGCATTTAGCTGTATCAAATCATCTGTCATTTTAAACTTTCTAAAAAAATCAGGGTGCCTGAAAAATCTGATCCTTTCGACTCATAACTTTTTAAAAAATAGAAAAATTATCTATACCACGGAGAAATCAAGAATTCAACTATCTTAAGTCAGGCACTCCCCAGGGGTCACCTTTAGGTCCATTACTCTGGAACATAACAATTTTAGATCTCCTAAACAGCAAATTTCCTAGCGATGTATATATTCAGGCTTTTGCCGATGACATAACCTTAGTAATAAGAGGCAATTTAAGAAATAATATCGAACCAAAGGCAACCGAAGCGCTCAAAATAGTAGAAAACTGGGGAATAGACAAAGAACTTATATTTAACACGACAAAATCAAAATTCACTGTAATAGGGGACAAGTACATTAAAACACCTCCTATTATGAAACTAGGAAGCAAAAATCTTAAATTCTGTAAAGAAATTAAATTATTAGGCGTCTATATAGACAACAAGCTCAGTTTTATCCCTCATATTAACTATGTAAAGAAAAAAGTAAACCAAATAATAAACAGCCTAGGAAAATTTACAGCTTACAACTTGGGGCTTACCAGCAAACACCTACAACAAATTTATATCAGAGCAATAGAAAAAATCATAGTTTATGCCGCTCCAATTTGGTATAAAAAACAGGTATTAACAAGAAAAAAACTAAGAAGTATTCAAAGAACAAGTCTCCGTAAAGTTACCAAAGCATTTAAAACAGTACCCAATCCGGCCTTAAACATCATAGCTAATGTCCCACCAATTCATCTGACGATCGAAAAAGAAATCGAAACATTTAACACACTTTTCGACGGAGAAATGTTCATCTAGAAAAACCGCGCTTTTACGGGAGACCAAATAAGTAACAAAGTAGATACATGGCAGCTGCATCCAGCAGATAAGATATCTTTTACCTATCTTACCCAACCAATTTCGCAGGCAGATTTTGCAGTATTTACAGACGGCTCGCAAGATAAAATTGACATAGGAGCAGCTTTTATAATTCTAGACAATTCCGGCAAAATAGTAGAAACCAAACGATACAAACTTCCGGAGTACAGCAATAACTTTGAGGCAGAAGGAATCGCGATTTTAAAAGCACTTGAATACCTCCAAACTAGCTTTAAAGGTAACGTACAGTTGTATACAGATAGCCTATCAACCCTAAAAGCAATTAGCAATCCAAATAATCGGAACCCAAATATATTTAGAAAAACAGAAATGCTAAGCAAACTAGCAAAACAGGTCAAAATACCGTAACTTTTATTAAAGGTCACAGTGGCAATGTCGATACCGAAATAGCGGACGATAAGGCTAAAAAAGCCGCAAAATATAGCGAAAAAATTGACTGGCCTATTTCACTACAATTTATCAAAAACAGCTCCATGTTAAACTAAGAAAACATTAGAATGTTGAAAGGCAACAAGAAGGAAATGAAAGCGACACATTCCAATGGATAAAGAATATTTACAAAATTCCGGACCACTTTCCCACCAATTATTACACGTCACAGTTTGTCACTGGACAGGGTAGATTTCCGTTTTATTTTCATAGGTTCGCCATTGCAAAAAATAACATATGGAAATGTAACCCAGGAGCAGACAGTTTTGATCACTATTTACAGGACTGCCCAATAACAAAGAAACACAGAGAACAACTTTTTGACATTCATCGAAATTATCTCGTAAGAAGGAAACCAGAGCTAATAAAACATACAAAAACATTAAAAATATTAGAAGAAATGACAATACTAGTTAACGCTAATATTCAACAATACTAACCCCTGAAATATTTTGTCACAATTTCACTCACACGCAGAAACAAAGTCAGCGGCAAATAACGCGATAATAGCATTTAGATGGTTTGTATTTACCATTGTTCTTCAGTAAGTCATTTTCTGTGTAATTTTCTTGTTTAATTACCTTTTTACGTTTTTTTATTTTAAATCCATACATCCATTTTCAATTTTTTAATTTACCGGTTATACCTCGGTGGAACGGGAAGGGTTTCAGTTCTTGAGCCCGTTTTAATAAAGTTGAAGGTAACATTCTTCTTTAGAAAACACGTCATTCTATTGTATTGAGAGAGCTTTTTATTGCACAAAAAGTAAACCAACAGCTATCGTTTTCTGTGGAGCTGTTCTGATACCTTCTTTGTCAACAAGTCCTAGCGCAAGGTTTGACGCAATCCGAACAGGGATTTCGAAGAATGAAGGATGAACCCCGGGTTTTTAATCCGTACATGACAATTACAAAGGTAGGTTGTGCTGAATGATTGCACGGGCGAAGATCCGGATGACGTCTACGTAACCCATACGGATTTCTCACCTTAGACCTCAAAGAAGTGTCCACAGAACGCTCAAATGTGGCAGGAGCATTCAGCGTCAAAAAGGCATTAAAAGAAGCTGGCAATGTCCCTCGATGGTGAAAAAAGCGGTTTTTTATTTGTCGCCTGGGTTCATCAGGATGCTAACAGCCAGATATATAAAAGAAAGAGAAGTAAAGATGCCGAATGAAGAGATCCTCCTTCGTGATCGTGGTTTCGTTGTCGACCGAGCAAGGCTGGTGGCATAAATCCACAGATTCTGTGAAGAGGGCAACTAGAGGTTCCTTCGTGCAGTATTCCTTCGTGCATTAGGTTCCTTCGTGCAGTACATGGTCTATGATGCAGTTTGTCGTTATTTCATTAAATTAGCGGAGCATCCAACCTAAACGTTTTTCTTTGCACACTTGAAAGGGGTATTGTCCACAGAAGCTTTAAAGTGCCCCAGTCGGATCTGGACACATGACCGTTTCAGGAGGCATGATTGTGTCATTGCGTACACGGTATCTGTCGTCATCAGAAGCCGAGTCTTGAACAAGAGAGATAGTGCAGACCCTTACAAATAAATTGGTCCGTATGGCAGTCAACTGTGACATCTCTCTATTTTAGGATGTCGAGAACTAGATTACCATTCTGTGTAGAATGCGAGGGTCATAGCGAACTGTGTCCGAAGCATTTGACCGCCAACGAGACATTGACTGAATGACGCTAGTAGACACAAGGAATCACCAGCGACACCACAACAAGTTGTCGTCTTGTTTTACTTAAGGATTGCCTTATTACCGAAAACATATTTGAAAGCTAGGCTGAAACAGAAATCGTTGCACCGCTACAAACCAGGCCATGGTTGAAATTTATTGGATGAACACTTGCATTGATTTTGCAACTACAGGCGTACTTTCGTTTGAAGCTGTCCCGTGTGAGGCATGTTTGACGACAGTCGCCCTGCGGACTCTCCCTCTTTGGCCTCGCCTGCCAGTTTTCTGGCAGCAGTTACTGGTACCGTGGAGAGGGAGATGTCGCTGGCGTCCGGAGGTGATATTAGGCTGCCGTCACTAGCCACTCAATTCTAACGCGGTGGAGGTGGCTGTTCGGAGACTGAAATCGGTGGCCAGCGAGTATCGCATGAAATGCGTTAGTGTTTATTGCCACTGTGCTGCTCATGCTCATACCGCGGGGCTTGACGAGGGCAGAAGCAGAAGCGGCAATTGTTTCCAGGAAGACATCAGTTGCACCATACCGGGAGTTTTCGCGCATGGTAAGGGACGTTTTTGTCTTACACATTTCTTAAATGTTCGAAATGCTCATGATCAGGATAGTACTCCTCAAGGTCAATTTATTCTCAAGTGGTAACAGGTTACGCTTCTCATGAAGAGTGTAAAAACTCTCTTCACAGGACTGGGCATTCCAAGGCGAAACGATGTTGGCCTGTAGGTCTTCAAGTCGGCAACCATCCTGAATGAGCATTGCGCTACCAGGACGGCACCGAGGCTCGTCAGCCTGTGAAGAGTTCTTCAGTAAATGGTGTCAGTCAAATCTACGGATTGGCTTTTATCAAAGCGGGCTACGGTGCCGAAATTCGAGATTTTGATGTTTTCAGCGAATGTTTAGTGCTTCAAAGGTTTGGGAATGGTGGGTGCCGTCTGGTAACGACTGGAATTTCTGGCGGACTATCACGATATTGTAGACGTCTTCCGCGATCTCTTTTAACAGATTACGACTTTATCTTCCTCCGTCATGCGCGGATCGACGACGCTCCAATTCTTCCGGACATTTTTCATGTATCTGCTGCATGTTTTTCCTGGCACTTGCACGCTTTGGAGCAACGTGTGTTTGGCCCTCCTTTCTTGCAGTAGGGTCGCTCAAGGCGATTGAAATTTGCTCTACGAAACGACATGAGGTTGTACTCGCGGCTTTGTGGTTTTCAAACCAGGTTAAAGCGGTCCATCTTCAGAAAAATACAACTTTGCGAAGTGGAGCAGCGGCGTACCAGTTATTGTAGCAGCTTACCTGCCGGTGTGTGTCAATCATTTTTCCACGTCCTCAATGCCGTTTACAGGAAATGTGCGGCGCTCTCGTACGTAGTGCCTGCCGGTCATGGCCGTTGACTGCACGGAATAATCTTCGTGGGTCATCCCTGAGCACAACCGTGGGCACCCCTCTATACGAAGGTTTTATCAAAAGTCTTGTATGGCATTGTTATTCAAATTACAATGACCAAGTTATCCTCAATGATAGTGCCGTTTCTTAGATAGTTGGTAAGACATATGGGGATTGAGCCTTATCAAATAAAAACAGTGTACATCTCGCTAACTATTGAAAATGCACCTTTACGGTTGAATATTTGGTGAAGCTTGTTAAACTTTCGAACACCAATAGCTCTAAACATCTCGGCATAACGGCTACAAATAACCTAACCAGGTCAATGCATGTTGACAAAGTCTCCGCATCAACATCACATACATATAACAACCAATTAGGCGGGATTACACGACTTACATTTTGCAAAAAAGGGGGCGGAAGAGAAACATGGCACTGAAAGAAAGCAATGCAACAACACATGGAACAGTGGATAAGACAACTGCAAATCTTTTCACATCTCCAGGAAGATATGCGCGTCAATAGAATCTGTCGACAGAAGGGCGGCAGTGGTAGGTTGTTCCACTTACTGATCGTGCGTGGAAAAAACGAAAATTGGAAAAGATTAGTTTTGGCGAAATATGGAGTTAAGGCAAGAGCATGTGAACTGCGACCGCGCCGTGTTGCCAGGAGACTAATGTAGGGGCTGGAATCAAATAAGAGCTTCCGGTTAACTAATTGATACAGCAATTTTAACCGAACTGATTTACGTCGGGATTCTAATGTTGGGATAGAATATCTTTCCATGAGGGCCGAAACGGAGTCTGTTCGCCCGTACATACCATAAATAAAGCGGATGGCTCTTCTTTGAATTCTCTCGAGGCAATCGATATTGGTTTTCGTGTGAGGATCCCACATAACGCAAGCATATTCGAGTTTCGGTCTAATTATTGAAGTATACGCTAAGTATTTAATTTGAGATGGATCATCCTTGAGTTTGTGTCGTAATAAACAACGTTTACGGAAAGCTGCAGCGCATATGTTAGTAATGTGAGAGTTCCAACTTAAGGTACTGGTTAATGTTACGCCGAGATATTTGTGTTCATATACTTGCTTTAGCTGTTGGTCACTAGCACAATAAGTAAATTCCAAAGGGTGTTTCTTTCTAGTCATTCGGAGGTATACTGTTTTGTCATGGTTTAGTTGCATGTTAGAAGTTTTGCTCCAAGACGCAACATTTTCGAACGCTGAGTTTAACGCAAGTTGATCCTCGATGCTAATAATTTCGTTAAAAAGGATGCAATCGTCTGCAAAAAGACGTATTTGGACCGGATTATTTATAACATTAACAATGTCGTTACAAAAAATAAGGAAAAGTAAAGGTCCAAGCACACTTCCTTGCGGTACGCCAGATGTAACGGGGAGAGCGTCAGAGGTGCTTCCATTTATGTCGACGTACTGGCTGCGGTTAGTTAAATAGGCAGTTACCCAAGAAACTATAAACGGTGGAAGCCCAATTTGAAATAATTTGTCGATTAATTTGTCGTATAGAACGCGATCAAATGCCTTACTGAAGTCTAAGAGAATGAGGTCAACCTGTCCTCTCTTATCTAGAATTGAAGAAGCGTGGTCAACAACTGTAAGTAATTGAGTGATGGTTGAGAATTCCTTGTGAAACCCGTGCTGAAATGGCGAGAGGATTCGATGGGTATCTAAAAATTCCGTTATGAACTTAGCAACAACGTGCTCAAGTAGCTTACATGCAGATAATAACGTAGATATGGGTCTGTAGCTAGGAATTAAGAGTGGGTCTCCTTTTTTTGGGAATAGGTACGATACGCGCTATTTTAAAATCAGAAGGTAGCGTGGCTGAATGAAGAGAAGATTCAACAATAAGGACAAGGAATTTCGTCACAGTTTCCGCATAACGCCGCAGAAATGCGTTGGGTATGCAATCGGGCCCATGGCGTCGATTTCTTTTTTAATCGGAGTAACATATTTAAGACACCATTGTGCGAAACTATATTAACATCAGGATAGGAAGCTACCGTATTACTCTCTTTCAACTCAGACTGCGAAAATACGCTATGAAAATACAAAAAAAGTGATTCGCGATGACTGGAGGATTGGTCAATTTAGAGCCGTTGAAGGAAATTTCAGTGACGTTTTCTTTGCGCTGTCTAATAAAGTTCCAGAATTTTTGTGGTTCCTCTCTTATGAAGTTCGGTAAAGTAGTGTTAAAGTATAAACTCTTGGCACGAGTAATAGCATTGGAGAGGGCAGTACGAATCTCGGAGAGCTGTTGAGGTGCTGTACGTTTTTTTCGCAAGCGCTTGGCTTTGCGTTTAAGGTGAAATATGGATCTAGATACCCAAAGCGTATATTTGGCGGTCTTCTTAACTTTATCGGGTACAAAATTTCGCAAGCAGAATAAACACATATGTTTAAATTTATTCCAAAGGACCTCAACATCATAATCAGCGAAATTAGACCAGGTATTTTCGAAATACTCAATAACTGCTGTGTCATTAGCTTTCGCGAAGTTTTTCACATTTCTGAGAACTGGGTAACTTGTTACATTTTAATAAAAAAGAAAAATTGACACAAAGACAATTTTGTGATCTGAGAAACCGTGTTCGACAGAGACGTCGGACTTTTCGAAAGATCTGGGCAGAAAAAAAAGGTCAGGTATAGAGGATGAATTTCCCAAAACTCGTGTTCGTTGCTTAACTACTTGGAGAAGGTTGTGTGTAAGCATTATGTCAAGAATATCATCACTGTGACAAGAATCGGGTTTTGTTCTCAAGCGGTCCCAGTCCCAGTTGGGCAGATTGAAATAGGTCTGGGTTGGTGCGTTTTACGGTCAATGAGATGCCTACGGCTGAGGAGTGACAGTAACATTCATGTGTGGGTTTGCAAGTATGAGATCGAAGCGCTCGAGCTATTAAATTGGTGTGGGAAAGAAGCATGTCGCTCGCTTGTAGCAACAAAAGCGGAAGCTTAAGGAGCGTCTGCCCAACAGCAGAGTGAATGAACGCGAAAACTAAAGAAAGCCGCTGTCGCCACCGTTGCCGCCTCAAGTTTCAGCTGGTCGTGTAGCTGCGATCCGTCAAGGATAAACAGCAACTGGCCCGCTTGGAACGCCGACGCCGTCCAACCTCAGTCGTGCCGCTTAAAGGGCGTTACCACTGACTTCTTCGACGGTATCTTTCACTTCTTAACATCCTGTTATGACCAATTGCGGATTTATGCGTCTCCGAGTTGGGAGAGAAGAGCGGGGGGTGGGGCACGCTCAGATATAGGTTTCATACCCCTACTGATGACGCGTGCGTTGTCTTGGTGTGACGTTCGACGTGGCCGCCAAGCAGCCAAATGCGACCGGTCCGGTGTCACCTGTGGTACAGTGGATAGGGTGTGCGTGGTATACAAACGATAAGATGCCTAGGCTAGGAAGTGTGCTCTGGTGTAAATTCCAAGCAACCATGTTTTGTTTTGTGCTCTCCCTGAAAGGTGTGCTGCGTTGCAGATCGTCCTTCTTCACAATGTGTAAGGACACTAACTTTTTGAATAATAAAATCTGTCAATAAATCAGGCCGCGTTTCTTCACAACTTGTGATTTTGATCTCTATACTAGAAAGAAGTATTGAGGCATCATTGGAAAGTGATATAAAGGTAAGAAACTAAGAAGAGAAGTCCTAATCAGGGTCAGCAAGAAGCACCAGCTACCAATCTCCTCACCAAAAACTACATGGTCGATGTCGGCATCAAAATCACGTCGCTTTGCAGACGTAATAGATCAGAGGGCTTGATCTCTGATCCAGATGGAATATATAAAACTCAAGCACAGCTGCTCGAGAGTCTGTGATCAGGACGTGACGGCATTGGGGCGGGTGAAAATATGCTGAAGCAACAAAGAAATACCGACGTAAACTTTGTCTTAACGGCTGACTGCTCAGCACTGCCCAAGTCACCCCTTGCAGGCTGCATTAGATGCCCCGTCCGACACTACATAACGAACCCGGGCCGTGTCGTGTAGTGTCAAAAGATCGCACAACAGAAAATTCTTGCCGCCTCATAATAGAGGCCGCGAAATGAGCCGCGCATGACCATTTGACTGAAAACCGCGAATGGGAAAACTTACCCTCAGCAAACTGCAGACACAACACTCGGCCTTTTGAATTTATAGTTTTACTTTGAAAAGAAAAGAATTATTATGACGTTATTAAAACCACATTTTTTGCCCCTTTCCAGAGGTGCGGAAGATGTTCTTTTTCGTTTGCATCAATTGAGCAGTGGCGCCCGGTATCAGCAACAACAATGTTCTGCGAGGCGCACTTCGTCTACCCCCCCCTCCCCCCCATCGCAAGGTTGCCTCCGGCCGCCTTGCGCATCACCACGCCACATCTGAAGCCCGGACCGATAGTGGCTCTAGCCAACTTTTTGGGGCGCAATGTCGTTTCCACCATTCCAAATGCACCCGCACCAAGCGTAACGAACGGCTCTGGAGCAATGAACATGGTGGTGCTCACAGCGGTTCCCAACCCCGCTCACCGGCGGTGCCACCCATCCAGTACTTCACGCCCGCGGTAGACGCAAAGGCTGTCCAAAAAGACGCGCAGTTTATGGAGGCCGATCTGTCGAAAAGTAGTACACACTGGGACTACTTGTTCGTCGCGGTTTCTGCACGTGCCGCTGCATAAGAAACTCATGGCGAAGTTGATGCCCGCAGAAAAAAAATGATCATCCACTCAATACAGACAGTTAACAAGAAGGCTGTGATGTCAAGCCTGTACAGCTGTGGTGCACAGCTTCTCCGCCCATCCTGTCTCTTTCTTAATGCCCCGTCTCTCACGCGCAGTTTTCCACACATGAAATGCAGTTCCAACTAGCCCAAGCACACGCGGTATAGCTTCTGTTTACGCGTGTGTTTCTCCCATTGGTTCACTTATTCCGTTTTCGTTATAAGTTGCGCGTTCGCGGTATTGCCTTTATTTATTTTACCCATTTTCTGTCACTGATCGTAAGCTGCATGCTCCTTGGAAGAACGTAGAGGTGTGGCCTACCCATGTGTTCTTATTGTGGCAAGGTCTTCGCCATTGCGACATTTACGATGCTCCACCTGCGCTACCTGCTGCGCCAGCCCGCAGTTATTGTTTATCGCAGCCTCACGCAACACCTCCGTGCGCGCCCGCTCTCCAAAGCCAGCCCATCTCTACTCATACTTCTGACTTGTTTACAACGTGTTCTTTCCGCACGATTACAGGGTTACGAAGGAAGCGTTACCCGCCCACGCAGGGCCTCTATCAAACAGCTATATAAAGCTTCACCTTGAGAAACCATTCGAGGAATCATTACCACAAAGGCAATGAACACACCCATTCGAGTCGTTCCTAATGGTTAACAATGCGAAGACAACGCAAAACGCAATAGAACTCCAAGAGCCTTGTTAAAAGCATGCTCCCTTCCGTCTAACAGGGGCGATTGGCTAACGCGAAGCTTGCTCGTGAGGGATTCCTTTGTGGAGTGAGTTCATATATTGGTTCACATAAGGTTTGCACTTGAATTCGCTTACCTTTCACTTTGACTTGTGTGCAGTTTGAACTTTTCATCGTAGCAGCGGTGATTTTGAGTTTTTGCCAAGTGATTTCGCCAGAAGAGAGCTTGGCGTACATCCTCCATTGCGAGAGTACATTACTTTTCTAATTTTACACATCCATACACACCTCTCAATAACCCAACACTTTTGGCCGTGTCAAAGTGGCGCAAGATTGGACACCCGCCTTAATAACGCGAAGGGCCCAGGCTCGATTCAGATCAGCGAGATCCCGACACCTTCGCGGCACAGGCCTGCATCCGGGGAGACCCCCCGATCTTCAGCGATGGCTGTGGGGGCCCCACCACCGCTGTCTTCTGGACTTCATCCGGGCAACGGGTGCAAACTTGTACCTGTAGCAACTTATGCCAAAGGGCATACTGTCCCAAAAAAAAAGATCACTGGAAGTGTCATTTTCTTTCACTTCAGTCGCAATCATCATCATTTTCACAAATGCTTGGGCTTAGTGTAGTGTTGTTTGGACGCCCGATATGCCATTAAGAGGCATAGAAGCTTTCTATGACTGAGGCTTTGGCAGGTTGGTTCATTGTATTGACGGATGGATACAGCGCAAAATTGGACAGACAGAAAAAAAGCACCGCGTTGCCAGGTCTTTCTTGTGCCTATATGATTTGTGCTATTGCCATGCTTTGAGACTTGGAGGCTTTGTTGTTAAATGTAGGTTAAAAATATGAGTCACAGAATACGACGAATCAGAGAGGTACAATTTTTCTGCATTGTACAGGTGTAAAAGGGAAATGCAAAATTAATATCAACAGTTACGTAGCATTCGGAAAAGATAGGACGATGGCACATACCCCTGTGACGGCGTAGCGATCATTTCTGGAAAATCATTCGCGTGTCACACCACCAACTTAAACAGTGTCCAGGAAGCTATAGGGATCGGAATAATATTTCTCAATAATTTATTAACGGCGTGGTCTATTTGGAGTCACCTGTCTATTACTTATAAGGTTCAGGTTTCAAGGCTTACATAGGTCAGCCGCCTGGACCATTCATCCTATAAGATGACATAAATGCACGTAATGCTGTTTGGGGCTCTTTACAAACGGATTCGCTGGTTCGCCTCACTGAAGAGCTCAACATCACCGAGAACCTGTATACGAGAGCCTGCATACATACGTGTCCACTAGTGCCCACTAGCCTGAGGTGCTGGTGATCAATACCCCAACGCCGATGCCCCGAGACTTGGCTGATGAGCATTCACCAACATCCTATTGACCCAAATCACGTGCCTTTTGGAGCAGCAATCCGCGGCCGGCGAGCTCCTGAAAAAGACTACAAGGGACATCACTCTTCACAACATGCTGAACACGGGGTAGTGAGGCCGTCTTATTACACCTACGCACCTCCGGTCATGCTGGCTACGGAGAAGTAGGGAGCGTGTCTCTGTGCGTGGATTTCAGAGAGACTTCTATCCTTTCCGAGGGGTGGGATTGATTATTTCTGGTTAGAGAGTGCATCTGGGTATACATTTCTCTATCGCTCACGTGGCTTTTTACACATTGAAAAGCAACCAAGTAATACTCCTTTACATGACTTAGAGATGTTTTCGAGTCTATCCGTGTATCGTTTTGACTAAAGTACTTTTGAAAATCGTTTAAAAAATTAATGACCTTGTTCTTGATCGTACACGCTATAATTACACAACAGCCATTAGAGATGACGTAGTCATTTTTGGCGCACATTTGAGGAGCTTCTCGTAAACATTTAACACAGGCTTTACCACATAAATGAAGCCAGTCTCATCACTATAACACTACAAGATTTGCTAGGCCCGGAGAGCCCCCGCCTACACATTGCTCACAAAAGAATATCACCGGGAATGCCGAGTGTCGTTCCACACCAGCACCACAGCAGCCGAGATAGTTGTCTTGCACTTGTCTGCGGGCTTTCTTGTAGAGGACCCACAACCAGCGGCCACCAACTTTTATGAGTAGTCGCCGGCGCTCCTCCCGAGGAAGGCAGCCGTGCCACTAGGGTGAGGCGCCCATCTCAGGTGGCACCACTTCGTAAAAGAAGGCTGCAGCCTCCACCTACGGCTGCACCCTCTGCACGTTAGCATACCAGGGAGTGAGGCCTCGGATAAATTGGGCACAGCACCGCGCGACTTCAATGTGGCCCTACTCTGCTCTTACCTTACGGGCTCTAAGGTCAGGGATACTATCAGGTGAAACATGGCAAACACTACCCCTCAGACCCGTAGCCACGATTGAGTGAGGTGCTACGGCTCCTCCACACCCGTGCTATACCTAAAACAGAGCGGTCCCTCGTCCACCAGCACTGTGCCGTCGTTTCAACAAAGCATCACGCCACCATTGGCAAAGGTGCAATGTTGCAGACACCTGTGCGTACTGCCCGAACCCGTGTCTTTGGAGAAAATCCTCTGCACCTGCTCTACGTAGGCAGGGCCGGTTCCCACCACACACGTGTGTTTCGCTACCGGCGGCTGGCGAAACCATCGAATACAGCAGAGGACATCCTGCATCTCCGACGAATGGAGAGTCCTTCACCCTCCTCATCAAATGCCTTGTGGAGGCTGGTTTTAACACCTGCCCTGAACTGTCGAAGGCGACCCCCTCCATGTGTTCATGGTACGCCTTGTGTGTGTGTTTACATAGTGGGCTGTGTATACCCCGCTACTTTTGGAGCCGGCACTCTTATGTGAACACAGCCTACTATAACTATGATCGAAATATGATTGCGTTAAGAGGGTATGCTGAACATACGAAGACAGACCACACTGGTATTCTTTGCCTTTTAGCGCAATTTTATTTCCATCATAGTAGACCAACTACCCCATCAGGTTGCTTTGGTACTGTGACAATTTCAAATATTCTTGGCGTTTTTTAGAAGCGAATTTTTGTGTATTGCCTGTCCTTCTTCCACTACCATGGAGAGGCATGTGCCCTAGGTTGAGAATCAAAACATCGCCATGTAAATACTTTTCGCTTAAAAACGATTCTTTTCTCGTTTCCAGCCTCTCTGTCTACATTTTCGGTTTGTTGCCTCAATATATTCTGTTAACTTTATAACATTCCTAGTATTTATTACAACGTTTTTCAGGTAACCCGGCTATATACTGCACCCTGTGGATAAAAGAAGGCTATCAAAAAGACCCACCAAAGTGTTGCACTGTTATATACTACGAGAAGTGCAAATACCATAATTATTATGAAGGAGCGTACGATAAAATGGTTTGTGCAGCGAAAGATTCTACAGAAGAATCTGATTAACTTTCTTTTCAAGCATCACTCGACGTCTGCCTGTATCTGTGGAAAGGGAATGGAGTGGTAAATAGACAAGGCGGTGGCTGCAACACAAAACAATAGGAGTCATTCCTAATATACAGACAATAAACTGTTTGCTACAGTTGTTATCTATTTATGAATTGGAGAAAAGAGACTAAATGAAGTTGGCCATTGTGCCTGGTTTTATGAGTTTGGCAATATTCGGGGAAATTCGTTGTTGTGGTCCGCTATAAAAACTATTGCAAAGACCATGAAATTGCTCTTAAGAGAGATTCAAAAGAACGTGCTGAAAGTGGTATTGAGCAGCTAACGTAAACTTTCTACAGTACACTCAAGACCACTGCTCCAAACAGCCAGGTTATATTTATTGGTGATATGAATAGAGGTTTAAAAGACAATATGACGAAGAATTGATACCTCGTGTAATAAAAAGCATCTAATCGTTCGCACGTCATTTTTCTTCAGCATACTCGACCTCTCACGACAGCGGCAGCGAACTGGATTTCGATTCTCACGGTCCTGTATTGCCAATCCCCAACGTAACCGAAAACGATGTTGTGTCCGCCACCCGCCAACTCCCATCGAAAAAGTCGGCAGGTTGTGACAGCATCCCTTGCTTCATCGTGAAGGGTTGTTGCACTGTTTTTGCCCCTTTGCTCTCTCACATCATACGTATGTCACTGGTTGAGCAACGTTTTCCAACTAACTGGAAAATTGGTTCCATCTTGCCTTTGCACAAATCCGGAAGCGCCACAATCCCAGCAAACTATAGGCCAATCTCTCTTCTGTCTTCATTTTTCAAAGTCTTCGAAAAGATCTTGCATCGATACCTTTTATCAGCTATGCATTCACTAATTCATTTCAACCAACACGGCTTCATGCCCGGAAGGTCGGTAGATTGAAATCTTGCCTGCTTTCTAAACGACATCGGCCCTCCAGTACTGTTTCGCCAACAGGTAGATACAGTATATTTTGACTGTAGCAAGGCCTTCGACATTAATATTCACGATCTACTACTTCGCAAATTGTCCGCATACGGCCTTTTCCTTGAGTTCTGCCAGTGGTTCGGCAGCTACTTAAGAGGCAGGTCCAATTGTATTAGTTATAAAGGCGCTACTTCCCGGCCCTTCCCGATGACCTCAGGGGTACCCCAAGGCTCGACACTGGGCCCTCTCCTTTTTTAACATTTTTGTTAATGACATACACCCCGCTATTAAGCACTGTTCGCTCTCCCAGTATGCCGACGATATGAAGCTCTATTGCACTATTTCTTCACCTTACGATCGTGTACTGCTGCAAAATGATATCAACGCAGTTTCTGCATGGTGTGACTGCAACCATTTAAAACTTAACCTCTAAAAAACCATCCTAATATCATACACTCGCAAGTCTTCTCCGCTCACTTTTACGTACTTGCTGCTCGGTGAACCTGTAAAACGCGCTACCGTAGTGCTAGATTTGGGCGTAATGATGGATGCGAAACTGCTCTTTAACACGCATGTGAACTATCTGACCAACTCCTGTCTCCGTACGCTTGGCGTAATTTCCCGCGCGACCAGGGATTTCACCGACCGATCATGCTTTGTTTCACTGTATCGAGCTCTCATTTTGCCCAAGCTCGACTTTCCTAGTGCAATTTGGAATTGTTTAAGCCCTTCGTCCTCCTTTCAACTAGAAAGAATTCAGAAGCGCTTTACTAGAACCGTGTTTTCTCGCCACTCCCCTATGAGCCGATATGAGCACGGTGGGCTTCTCAAGATCTTGAATTTAGATGAGCTATCAGCGAGGCGCTCCAGGCGCGACCTGGCTTTTCTGTTTAATTGGATTCACTCGAAATTTGACTGCCCTTGCCTCGTAAGCTCTGTCCATCTGCGAGTGCCAAGCAGACCACTACGGCCGCATGGATGCTTTGATGTAGACAGATCAATGAGTTTGGCACCAGCCAGCCGGTGCCAGCTCACCTATAACAGTCTGTTTCTATCTCCTATAGACGTTTTTTGCAGCGATTTGGTACTGTTTAAGCGCTCTCTGAAATGTATGATATTTTGAATACGCATGCTGTGGAGAGGTCGCTCCTGCACTTCTCTCCTTGCTCTCGTGTTTCCTCACATACAACGCTACCTTGCCCATCTTCGTACGTGTTCGTACGTTCCTTGCCATGTTCGTACGTTCTCCTGTGCATACTCCAGACACATCCTCCGAGCCTTTACCGTTCAAAAATGTTTGTGTCTCCTTTCGATAACACTACACTTTTGTATTCATCTATCTGCACTTCAACATTTACCAATTTTTGATTCATACGCTGCCCATATTTGTACTGTTTGTATTCCTTGTATCCATGCATCTATGTATGATGCCTGTTCGTATTCTTTGTACCTATGTATGCGGTGCATCACCCGAGAAGGCCCTGTGCTGTTGGTGGGCACTTCAAATAAATAAATAAAAGCATGACGGGTGCAGTGGAATGTTCCACCTGTACAGCTACTGAGAGTGTTTGCTTCTTGTTTCTTGGGAATTTTTTGTTGAATAAGGTTGTGGATTACGGATAAACACTCTTCACACCTGCTAGATAGGTAAGACATTACACCACCAAATATACACACATAGGATACACAAGACGGAGATATGAGCTTTTATGTACTTTTTGTAATTTTGTGGAGCTTCAAAGTCGTATCATCGAACATCAACTAGCTACAAAGCTCTGTGAAAAATACATTGTGCACGTGTGAGTGCAGCATGTCTGTGGCTACATTAGTTTCCTAGCCAAGGCATCTTCTTTATGTCCTTTGTGTGAGTTGGAACATCGTCAGAAGTTTTCTACTTCTGTATAAAATCTGCTGTCTGTTGGTGCATTTAGTGTGGTTGCCTTGTTTACAAAGTTGCTTGATGATGTGTGATTTGAAGTATGTGTCTACTGTTTGCAACATACAGCAGCGGCAGCTATTTATCCTTTATCCCCATGGTCATTCCATTGAATCCCAGAGTTGCCTGGCCCTCTGCACACAGTCAATTCAAGATTTGAGAGATATGCGGTGAGCAGGGTTAAAACGGGACTGGGGATATGGATTTTAGACGGCTTTCCGGTTAATAACGCGAATGCCACACTCAGAGAGTAGGCCTAGATAATTGATAAAAACGTCTAGTGGTATGTACATACTTCCATCTTCCTATGCATTGGTTGGGTTCATGTGCAGGCAGCACAAGACAAGACGAAGAACTTCTTGATGGTTTGCTGGAACATACTGCAAAAGAATATTTTTCTTGTAGAGACAAGATGTGTTGCAGAATCTCAGTTCTGGGCACTCGGTTGTCATCCGTTTAAACGAAAGACAAGTCACCTAAATAGAGAAATCTGCAATGGAGCAAAAACGTCAGTAAAATATGTCTGGAAGGTGTCTAAAAAGGATATACCAAAGTTGAGACCATATATTTTGCCATGTGTGAGAATGAAACAGGAATTAGTGAATGAATTAAAAACGCTACCTTGTGGATGCACCATACAATACTTTTGTAAATTATATGGAGTGACTCCTGATTATTTAAAAATATTTAGTGAGTCAACATTGGTTCCCTTGTATCTAGGCACCTTTTGTCAGAATTCCGATAGAGGCTTTGTAAAGAGTTTTTGCTGAAAACTCCACACACAAGCAAATACTCAAATGAAGCAGTTATTCGAATGCTTTAGATCAGTATGTTTTGTGAGCCATCCAGAACACTCCGGTAGCCCAAGCGATTGCACACCAAGCGAGTAAACATAGGTAACAAGAATATGCAAGAGGAGAATTTTTAGTGGTTTTAAGCAGGAACGTTTCAGTTGCTTGACGTGAGTGACAAACGAGAGTTTTAGATGCGAGATCATCTTATGGTCTCGACATGTCCCGCATCAGCGTCCGCCCTCACACTGCGCATGCGCAACTCTCCACCTTACATGCACATCTGCGCGATACTACACTATAAAAAAAAGAAATAGTTTTGGTGCCCGGTTTCGATCTCAAGACTATCTGGCCGCAACGGGAGGTACGCGGTGCTCTTCCCACTACGCTACAAATCCGGGACCGGAGCAAGTGCTACGAACGCGCCTTATGTCCTTGACTCATTCAAACTACGTCAAGAAGCTACTGATACTACGAAGACACGCGAAGCTGAACGTGAACGGAAACGACGAACTGAAATCTTTAGAGGAGGATGTTGAATTTCCCGTGGGAAAGCTGTGGCGGGAAGCGCCACGTACCTTGCAGCTGAACCAGCCCCATCCGCAGCGCCTCTGTGGCTGATTGTGGCAGGATGCTCCTAGGGATTGACCAACAAAAGAATCCATCGCGAGATAGCTTCGCGTTCAACCACCGTCGTCATCTTTCCGTTGGGGAACCGCCGAAGAAGGAGAAGACAAAGCTGCGAAGGGGAAGAACATGATGGAGAGTTTCGGCGCCTCGAGAACCACCGCCTACTCACCGTAACACAACAGTACTTGCGTGCCTGTGCCAACGGTGTGGAATCGGACGCGAAATTCTTTCTGGCGCGAGTAAAAACCAGATCACTCAACGTAACGGCAACACAGTTGAACCACACAGCACCGTCCCGATGCTTCGCTTCCTCACCAGTGTTCCCCACGGGAAGATGGTGTAATTTTTTTATTCATTGTCTACACCTGAAATGTTCATTCCTTTTTTTCACTGATCGGGCAGCCATTGAGTTCATTTTCAGGGGCAAGTTGAACACCATTTCCCTCTTATCTCGAAATCGAGGCTGGAAATAAAGTTCGTATCCGGACAGGCTGAATAAGTTAAAAAATATTGGTATATATTTTACATGCTAAAGACGAGACTGATGGTGCGAGCATCTTTTGAAGCGAATCGAAGTTTTCTATAAGCAATGTGGAACAGGAAACTACGCCTTGGGGGGACGGCATTTTTGCGCAGGTTAAAGTTTTACAGAGCTAATCCGACGCTGACAACAAATGTTCATTCACACATGTAACTACCAAGAGTGTTTAGCTTATACCTATTATACCAAAATGTTTATTATATTTAGAAGGCAAGAACGCAATTAGGTTTGACAAGTTTTTCGATATCGAAAGACATTATACTGACGTATAAGTTCAATATCAGGACATATTTATCTATGAAGGGCAAAAGTCTGATGATTTGAGACAACGCCACATCCAGAAGCCTGCCTGGTAGCTATCAAGAATACCCCTGTACAGTAAATAGTACACGTCTTTTATTTCCCATCTTGGCGGGAGGCTGCACATGCCGCTTGTCATAGCAATTACTAAGTTCTTTCGGTAGAAGATATGCCCTTTCCATTTTTAGCAAAGACGCTACTGGGGCCTACCTTCAAACCTTAGGAACGTGCCCCCAGAGCCATATTTTATTTTATAGGTTCAAGAGTGTATCAAGTGTGTCTGTGTGAAGGTGATGTGTCATGGGGTATGAAAACACCGTGCTAAAATTTAAGCTTTCATGCCTCCTCATCGCGATTATCCCTGTTATCTCTAATGTAGTACTGGTATGCCTTACAAATTAACCTCATTTAAAATGTCTTCTCTACGCTTTTGCATTGTTTTGCAACTACAAATTATTGTAACGTTTTACCGCAAATTTCGCTGAACTCTTCGTTTTTTGTGGAAATGTACTACTTAGCAGTTTGTAACAAGGGTTGCAAATGTTAGCCCCAGTCATTCTGTAGATTGATCGGTGTAATGTATATTTGGGGGTATTTTTCGGTTTGATTCCTGCTGTTTGCCATGTTAGGAATCAGTAGCGACAGCTAAGATGTTGATAGCTTTTACGGTAGGCTGTGATCACGTACGCAATAATAATTGAAAAGACTTTTATAGTTGTCAACCAATCTATCAATCAATGTTTCTTATTGCGACAGGTAGCAGGCGGAGGGCCTTAGTTCTGGCCCAAGAGAAAAAGCAAAATCAAAAGCAAAGAGGCGACATAAGATGTGTCACACACACAAATGAAAATACCAGTTGTTACACTGAACGGCAGTTACACGCATTGACGAAAAAACATGTACACGCACACACACCACACACACACACATACACACACACACACACACATACATATATATATATATATATATATATATATATAATAGATATATATATATATATATATAAATAAGGTTAGTAGAGGACAGAGACAAACCAGAAAGCCGTAGATAATAAAAATAAGTTCTGACGTTTCAGGGAGAGGACTCCCTTTCTTCAAGAGTACAAATAGGTTCGTTTCAGAGCTATATATATATACAGAAAATGTAGCAAGGGTGAGGGCAAGGTAAGAGGAGGGAGAGTTTGTACGAATGGATCATGGTTGGTTGGTAAGCAAAAGAATGAAGAGAGAGCGGGAAAAAGAAATTATAAAAAGGATAAGAACACAGTCACGCGGTACGAAATTGGAAAAAAAAGAGAGAGAGAAGAAAAAAATATATAATAAAAATAATAAAATAATAAATAACAAGGGAATTTTCCTCCCCCGTGGCAACGGGGGTGAAAGAGGGGTCAAAACAAGATATGCCCATGCCGGTGTTTGACATGGGCAAAAAGATTAGTCACGCGGAACGAAGACGTTCCAAAGAAGATATGCACACAAACGCCGAACATCTGCCCATTCACACCCGTTCTAGGAATCCAAGTAAGGTCATTGAAACAAAGGACACGTGGCCTCTGTTGGTGAGAGGCAGGGGTCGCGCCAAAAAAAATAACCAGGTAATTTTCCCCTCCCTCCTGGCAACGGGGGTGAAAGAGGGGTCAAAACAAGATATACCCATGCTGTGTTTGACATGGGCAAAAAGATTAGTCACGCGGAACGAAGACGTTCCAAAGAAGTAATTCACACAAAGGGCGAACATCTGCCCATTCACACCCGTTCTAAGAATCCTGGTAAGGTCATTGAAACGTGAGACACATGGCTTCTGTTGGGGGGAGGCAAGGGTCACGCCAAAAAGCAGTAGGACAGGTAGTTTCGACTCGAAATGAGTGTACATTGATAGGAAAAAAAAAACAAGGTCAAAGAAGTCATGAAAAGAAAGAAAACAGGCAGGTGCTCGCGTGTGACGCGGCAGCAAGTGGTATTCATCTGCCTTGCGCATGGTGCCAGTTCAGGGAATGCCGAGGCGGTCAGCAACGAATATTAGAAAACAACAATACAAAAAGAAAGAGGACACCAAAACAATCACACACGCTCACGTTCACAAATTAATTACAATTGAGAATATCAAAGCTAAAAATGGTACTGCAGCCTTCTACCCGAGACAAAATGTCCAGACTTGTTCATCAATTTGGTTTAGTGAAGCCATTGTTCTAAAAACGTCGTGCTAGCACGAAACTATACCCAACTACGGCAGCTCGCCAACTAATGGGAGAATATTATTGAGGGAAAGAAAGGAACAGGCATAACACTAGCCTGAGAAGTGCCGCCGAAATGTTAATCGGAGGAAAGACAGGTTAATTTCCCATAACTTTCATTTATGCCAAGTGACGCTGATTTAAACTTATAAATAAGGTAAGACTCATTAACCTCGCGATCGTGATGCGTTTTAAAACTAGATTCAAGAATTGTGGCCTTCAGTTGTTCAAAAGAATGACCAGGAGTGTTACCATGCTTTGATAGAGGCAAAGAAGGGCAGGTTTTTGCATGAGAGCGGTGATTGTTAAACCTCAAACGAAAGGGTGTTTCAGTCTGGCCAATGTATTGTTTGCCGCAGAGGGTGCCTTCCAGCAGGTATACGACGTTGGCGGAATCACAGTTAAAGTTCCCTTTTACATTAACATAATAGTTTCAAGCTGTGCTGGCGGCGCGCTGTGTGGGGGTCATTTGTGGGCATACCTTACACCGTGGTTTGTTACAGGGCATGCAACCAGTAGTCTGTGGTCGGCTGATGCTGGATTTAGTGAGAACGTCGCCAAATTTTTGCTGCGTCTATAAACAACACGTGGTGGCTCGGGGAATATTCTCTTTAAGCGTTCACTTTGAGCGAGGATATTGTGATGTTTCCTTAGTATGGAAGCAACTTTCGGAGAAGAGGCCGAATGGTTCAAAAGGAGGTTTGTTGTTGAGTGGGTTTTGGAGCTTTTTTTCGGAGAATTTCGGTTCGGGTAAACTGGTTAGCTCGTGTAATCGCGTCGTCGATCACCTGCTTGGGTATTTTTGATTTAAGAGTGCGGTTTTAAGTTCTCTGCAGTTAGAATCGAAAATCCGCCTGGCTTGTGCAGATTCGCCTAAAACGGTGAGATTGGCTGTAAGATATTGCAGTCTTGCAGTGCCTGACATGGCTGCTGTGGAAGTGCAAATACTGGCGCGTGTCCGTAGGTTTCCTGTAGAGATTAGTCTGAAGTCTGCCCTGAGAAACTGTGACAGTAACATCCAGGAAATTTATGCTGTTCGTAGAGTAGGAATGAGAGAGGGAGATGGTAGGTAGCGCAAGGTTAAAAATCCTCAATAAACGCAACAAATTCCATTTCACCGTGCTGCCATATCATGAATATATCATCTATATACCTTTTGTAGTACAATGGCTTTAAACTTTGGGTGCGAGGAAGTTTGATTCTAGACATCCATAAAGATGTTCGCGTAGTTGGGTCCGATTTGGTTCCCATTGACGTTCCGCTGACTTGCACGTAATTGACACCATCAAACTCAAAATTGTTAAGTTCAAAGATAAGGTGAAGGAAAGTTTCAAGGGTGAGAGAATCGATAGGTTTGTCACCCACCGACCCTCATACGCACATGATACAGCGGTGGTCCCATCGGCATGCGGGATGTTAGTGTACAGCGACAAGACATCTAGGGTAACAAGTAAACAGTTGCGGGGAATTTCATTTTCATGATATTCTGAGAGAAAATCATTTGCATCCTTAATGAAGGATGGAAAGCTGGGGGGAATGTCGCGAATGAGAGAGTCGACATACCGCGAGAGGTTCTCGGTGACAGTACCAATGCCAGAGACAATGGGGCGACCTGGGTTGTTATTTTTATGAATTTTAGGAAGAAGGTAAAATCTACCGGCTAATGGGCTTAAGGGGATAAGAGAACGAGCAGTTGTTTCAGTTATTTCCTGATTTTGAACAAGTTCAGTGAGTTTTTCTTTTACAATTAGCTTATAATCATTAGTGGGATCGCTAGGGAGTACTTTGTAAAACGCAGATTCTGATAGTTGTCTATGAGCCATGAGCCTCGTTGACATAGTCAGTTTTGTCGAGGATCACGATGGCGCCTCCTTTATCGGCCGGTTTGATTACTATTTGGGGGCAACCTGCGAGTTCCTCCAGGGCTTTCTTTTCCTTGTTTGTTATGTTACAGCGCAAAGGGATTTGCTTTTGGTATGCTGCTCGTACATCGCGATGAACGGCTTTAATATACATGTCGAGGCATGTATCGCGCTGCGTGGGAGGGGTCCAGTGCTTATGGCTAGGTAATGCCATTCGGCCTTCGTCGGTTGGAGGACGGTCATGGAAGTACTCTAGCAGTCTCATATTTCTGGCGAAGTTATCTAAGTCATTAAAAAGTTGAAATTCGTTGAAACCGCCAGTTGCCGGGCAAAAATTCAGACCTTTTGACAAGGCGCTCATCTTATCTGGTGACAGGGTAATACTAGAGAGGTTCATCACATTTCCGGTGAGATTATTGTTAGTTTCAGTAGCCTGGGGAGAGGTTACAGAAGCGGAAATCAAAATTTGGGTTTGCGTTGGCAGACTCGCTAGTACTGGCACTAATGAGAGCTTGTGAATGGTTAGTATTTGGCGCGTTTAAGGGGCAATTTTTATGTGCATTCCCAGATAATGGACAGCTATTAGTAATGGGGCTAACTTATTCTTGCGGATGTAGTCATTGCTAGGGATATTATCTCGGGAAATTTACGGACTTTTGTTTCGGATATAGCGGATGCCTTTTTGGATTCGTAGCTGCGTAGAAGGCCTGATTCTCTTTCGCTTAGATCCTTACTAAGAATTTCCTCTTCCTGGCGGAGGGAATGGGACATAGTCTCGTAGTGATCTAGAATTATCTGCGTTAATTGCAAGGATGCGTTGTCTAGTACTTGTTGTCACTTTTTTTTTGTTGGAAGGGGACAATTCGGCAGAGTCCGGTCTCAGTCCTACCGTCAAACCCATGGGAGCTACCTCGGCAGACAAATACTGTGAAAGTGCGGAAACGTGCATTTGGAACGTATGCGTTTTTCAAAATCTTTCTTAATTTTACGAACTGTTTTGATACTGGGTAGGAAGCTGCATTACCGGGTTTTTTGGAGCCTAGTCACTTTGTCGGCGCAGAAGACACTTTCTTGCGGAGGTTGTAGGCTGGCTTTGGGGCGTCCGATAGCAGTGCGGATCCGCTGCTGGCGTTTTCCAGTGGCTCGGTTGTGGTTGAGGCTCCGGTGGCCGTTGTAGTTCCCGAGGTCGGGCGCCGCAGGCTCTTGGCGCGGCGCACTCTCGGGGTTGGGCTGCAGGCGATGCGTCGGTGCTCCGAGGCCGTGGTCGCAGGAGCACGGACGGGTTGCAGGCTGCGGCGGGTGTCCGGGGACTCTGGGTGTGAGTCCCTGGCGCTCAGCTGAAAGTCCGTGGCTACGGTGGTTACGGCGGCACGCGGGGCTGGCCGGTTAGACCGTGTGTCCGGGGACGTCGTGGAGGGGGTTGGGCTGGAGGGGAGCAGAGGCAGCGGTGGGAAGTCATGGTCGTATGAGGCCGCTGAGCGAGCTTGGGTGGCGGTGCATGCGACCTCGCGCCACCCACCCGGCGGGCCCACCCGGCGGGCATATTTTCACCACTTTCTTTTTGACTCCAAAAATTCTTCATCTGTTTCTATGACCCACCACAACCTCCCCTTTGCTTTCCGAGGTTTTCTTGACTGCCAACTCTTATTTTCTGTCTTATTTCACCGAGTCCCTCATATCCCATTTTCTCATTCGCTACATGCTTAGCGAGGGCCTCGGTTTTGGCAGTCTGGTGCCAAAGATAGCTTAAGAGGGTTCAACGCTGGTCTACCACTCTCGACATGTCTTAGACACTCGAGTCACGGCCCGGGGGTAAAAAGAAGGTCCCCTTCACCCCGACTAGTCCGAGTGGTGCTGGCTACCACCCCCAAGTGCAGGAAACAAAAAATACATTAACATAAATACCCGAGAGAGTGGTGGGGAAACAGCCCCGCCGGTAGCGTAGTGGTTATCGCATTAGGCCGGTATTCTGGAGGTCGTGGGTTCGGATCCCACCTGACGTGCATTTTTTCACCACTTTCATTCTGACTCAAAAAATTCTTCATCTGTTTCTGTGACCCACCACAACTTCCCCTTTGGTTTCCGAGGTTTTCTTGACAGCCAAACCCAATTTTTTGTCTTATTTCACCGAGCCCCTCATTTCCCGTTTTCTGATTCACTACATGGTTAGCGAGTGCCTCTGTTTAGTTATTTATTTATTTATTTTATTTAGGCATACCGTTAGCCCCAGTGGGGCCGTTACAGGGTGGTAGACAACAAAAGAAATAACACCTACGAAGCTTCTCAGCCCGATACAAATACGCATTTTTATACACAAAACCAAGACGAAATTTGGGCACAGATACCATTTGCACGCTGTGCCAAGCTATAGCGACAATGAAGACGAGCAGCACGTGTTCAACAACGGGGTCTCATCGGCCAAGCAAGATCCCCGCATACAAGAGGCGCAGCAAGTTTTCTGCAAGGAATGCGCAGGAACTACACCAAGAAACATGTGTACAACGCGTGCGCAAGACATAAGAACACGGAAATGCAAGAACACACAAATAAAACGTTACAGCAGCTATCAATCACTTATAAGTAATGGCGAAGCAGGGACGACTTAAACTGATTAACCGTGACTGCAGAAATTGCAGCCTGTGGAAGTGTATTCTAGTCTTCTATTGTTCTCGGTAGGAACGAATATTTAAAACTGTCTACCCCGGAATCATTTGCGAGAAACTGGCCCGCATGGCTACCCGTGACGGTGCGAGTGTTCCTAAATTTTAAATGCGGGCTAGTGTCTAGGTTTAGGGAAGTGTTTTTTACCATAAAAAGAAACTTCAACCTAGCTATTCTCCGTCGGTCTGAAAAGCGAGGTAAGTTAAGATAGCTTTGCCTGTGACTAACCGAATCAGTGCTTTTAAATCTCGACAGAATAAATCTAGCTGCTCGCCTTTGTACTTTTTCCTTCTTATCAATCTGGTATTTCCTACACGGATCCTATATAATACTCGCACATTCTAGCGTAGGCCGCACAAGCGGCAAATATGCCGTATGCTTTGCTTTGGTCGATGCCAGTTGTAATTTTCTTAAAAACCACAGCTTCTTTTCTGCAATGCTGCACAAGTGATCAATGGGAGTTTTTCAACTTAGGTCTTCAGATAGGGTGACACCCAAGTATTTAAAATGCGTTATTCGCTCTAACTCAAGCCCGTGTAATAGGTAGGAAAACGCCAACACATTTTTACGTTTTTTGTGACTGTCATGTACGAGGTTTTGCTATAGTTAACTTTCATTTTCCATGTTTTGCACCAGTTGCCGAGATTATTCAGTGCAGCGTTTAAAGCGAGCTGATCTTTACAATGAGTTATTCTTGAATAGAAAAGGCAATCGCCTGCGAACAGGCGCAGCTTAATATTAGGTGAAACTGTTTCTGCAATGTCGTTGATATAGCACAAGAAGAGCACCAGGCCGAGCACGGAGCCCTGGGGCACACCAGAAGTCACACTTAAAGTACGGGGTTTCACAACATTAATTTCAACAAATTCTGTCCTGTTTGAAAAGTACGATTTAAGCCACTCAAACAACTTATTTACGCCGTGGCGTACTAGTTTATCTATAAGCTGCGCGTGGGGAACCCGATCAAAAGCCCTTCACATATCAAGGCAAAGTGCATCAATTTGACCCTTTTCATTTAGAGATTGTGCAAAATCGTTGGTTTTTTCTACTACACGAGTAATAGTTAATAAATTCCACCGAAAACCATGTTGGCTAGGGACCACAATATTCGAATCCTCACGGGACTTGTACAGGCATTTTTACACGACACGTTCCAGTATTTTACAACATATGTATGTAATTGAGATTGGTCTGTCGACGCTGCATTTTGCTCCAGACTCATGAAGAGGAAGTACATTGGCAGTTGACCAGTCACCGAATAATGCATTTTAATCTAGGGATGCTTTGAAAATAACCGATAGGTACTTCGCAACCCACTCTACGTAACGCTTTAGGAATTCACTCGGTATACAATCGGGGCCAATAGATTTTTGTGTATCCATTTCGAGAGAAGAATCGAGAGAATGCCTTCCTCTGAAATAGCAACGTCCGCCATGGTGCATAACGCAGACAAGCCCCATGTATCGAGATCCGTTTTCGGAAATTCTGGGCCGAGAACACAGAATGAAAGTAGTCGTTGTATATAACAGCAATATGCGCACTGTCAGTAGCAATGTTTCCATCAGCATCAAGATACTGCACATTCTCTTTAGGCTCGGGAAGGGGACGCCAAAACCGCAGGGGTGAAACTTTCATAAAATCGGAAAGCGTGTTTGAATAGTAGTTTTCCTTCGCAGCTGACAGCTTGAGCTTTATTGTTGACGAAAGAGACGATATCTCGCTTTGATTTTTTTCTGCAACCCTTTTTGCGCCTAATTTGCGTTTTGAGTCGAAAATTTCCGAGTCAGCCTTGTGTTCCTCACAGTTTTTTTATGTACACTTATCCGTGAACTAACTTTTAAATACACCACAATTTTGAGCCTCCCACGTTAAACGAATCGAGATATTTCTATGGTCATCAGCAGCTAAAATCTTTACCGTGATTACCTTTCTTTTGACATTGGGTAAAAGGAACTTCTTTACAAAGATTATTTTTGATAGAAAAGGCTGGTGAACCGGTACTATCTTTCCTATTTCCTATTCAATACCATATTTAAGACGGAGTTGTTGACCAATTCCTATTTACAACTTGTAATCCCACACAATTTAAACAAAATCGTTATCCACCACCTGAAACGCACAAATCAAAACCCCCCACATATTTCAATCAACCTTTTCACAAAATGCTAACATCATCATCTAAATGGCTGAAATCTCTTACCGTGATTACCTTTCGATTTTATCACACGCCACAAGCTGGGAAAACACAAACTTCAAAATTTAATACATCACAACAATACAATTTTTTAAGATCAGAGAGGCCTGTGTGAACCGGTACGGCGTATTCCTATTATTCCTATTCAAAAATACCATATTTAAGATTGAGTTTGTTGTTAGACCAATTCTCGTAGTTTCATTTACAACTTGACCAAGAATGAAGTCATTATTAAAGGCAATATACAACAATATCCAAGCAGGAAATTATGCTTTGACAAAGATAATCTGGAATGATAATTTTTTTGCAACTTAGGCTCGATGGTCCTCACCGTTTTCAACTCCTAAACAATTTTCCGTACAATATTTGCATTATCGGCCCTGGCAGATAACAATGCCCTTCAACACAAAATGGAAGAGAACTCTTGTTCTGGTGATGGCTTATACTCGCCCAGTGTACTGCTTTTTTTCTTTTAAATGCAAGCCACATTTCACTAGTGATAGACACAGCTTTACGAGGCCTTAAATATAAGATGTAGCGACTGTAATTCTAGAAAATTTGAATTTCTTGCGGAGCTCTTGGTGCGCATGCTAAGAATGTTTTAAAAAAATTAGTCAAAGTCAAATTTCTTTTTCTTGGTTTAGGTGCTACGGTGATGTTGCTCTCAGAAAACGCATCTTGTTCTTGACAACGGCTGCGTCCGATGTAGAATTGATTCCATCTGTTCCGTATCACAATAAATTTAGAAAGAATTAAACGGACTGATTGCAAATGGCTCAAAGAAGATTTGCTTTTATCACGATAGAAATGCTTTGGCCTCATAGCCGTACTTATTATTAGGTCAACCAGAAATAAATACATCCGAACCGAAATACCAGACACAAATATAGAAAGTCCATAATATGTGCGTTTTTATGCGAACGAAATCTTCTGGGGCACATCGCCATTGTAATACTTTGAATAAAGCAAGTACAATTATACCTCATTTATTTTAATACCACGTTTTGGTGCTCACACAAACGCCAAAGTGAAATTTCAAACCAGTTGAATCTGTAAATAAGGCTAATTACTTTTTAGCACTTATAGCGTTGGACATAAATAAACTTGCGGCGTATGTGCTCCTTTTGTTGCAAATGTCGCCGAAACACGATTGTCGACTGGCACCCCTGCCAAGTAAAGGCCTCTGTTTTCTTTTCCGCTCACATATCTTTGTGTTTCTTCCCGTCTCGTGCCTCCAAAGATTACACGCGAGAGGTCTGCTCAAGTCAATTTCAATTTACTGAGCTCTACTGCACCAAGTCGGGTGTCTCGATGCCAGCGCTGTCATGACGCTGAGACGCGCGTGAATAGAGGTTATACAACATTTATTGAACCACAATGCCATACTTCCCGATCGTTACAAGCGAACGTGCATCCCATCCAGTGGAACCTTTCGTGGGTATGGCCGTTTGATTTCTGAAATGCGCCGAGGAGAAAGCGCTTCCAAAAGTGCGCGACGGTTTTACACTATTGATTAGTAATTTTATTTCCTATCGCAATAACATAAATCTATAAATTTTTAGTAAAGGAACACTGAAAATTTCACTCATGTGTTGACTTTCTGCCTTATATTTGCGTAATATCTTTTTCTAACGTGGAGCCCTCCTCCGTGGAATTTGCTTTCGGTAAAGCCTGCAGCGCGCTGTTCACACATTGATGTGCTTAAATTTGCAAGGTACTTACTTTAGGTGGCTGGCTATGCCACCGATCCGAACTTGTCCCCTTCTGTCCGCCGCTTTTCCTAAACAGACCCTACAGGGTGCACCGCTTCGCTATATTTTCTGCGTTATTTTAGGGACTGGGAGGAGCCCCGCGCACTAAGACTACAAGACACGGGTGCCAGCAAGGGAGTGTACATGTCACGCTTGCTTCACCCGATAGAAGAGAATACCGAATCAACTCGCTCGGAGAATATGCGAAGGTTTCGATCACCAGACAGGAAGGCGGGGGCAGGCACCCTCTTGGTCGTCGCGTAGTACGGCAGGCTCACCTACAAGACATTCGAAACGTCATCCAAAGGGATTCGTTTCCAGGCGGCTCGATTGGGTGGGGGTAGCCTGTGTACCCGGGCACACGGACCACTCGAGCTTGCAATATCATTTGTCGCGCCATCAGGGATGTTCACAAAATTCCGATCGAGCCTCCACGGCCAGAGAAATGTTGTCAAGGTCGGCCATTTCATGGAGACGCAAAAGCTTTCGCTGCTAGCGCGAGTGCGCCTAGCGCCGCCTTATGGCAACCATTTACGCTGTAGACCATACCGATTTTCCACTCCTGTTTTGTCACTCAAAGGAAACGTAACTGAAAAATGAAAGGGAAGCGGCTGGTTTGATTGCTTCGTTCTCACCAAATAACGAATCTTTTCGCGTCGAACAAATCCTGCTACAGCTATGAAAGAATTATCTTTGAGGTAAAACAAACTTTCATTGAGCATATCATGGCCCTTTAGCACAGCGTATGCACTAATGGACAGCTGAGTAATATTTCCTCGCCATGTGAAGTTATGGAGAAGTAAAATACGAACCCTGTACGGCATCGTACATGATACGTACAGACGTGAACCAGAGTAGGTGACATGGGCGGTGCCACCTGGCAGCAGTCCTGGGAAACACACGGACGTCCGTAGGCAGGGCAACAGTTTGCTGGGGTCAGGTGGGGTCACCAGTACCTCGGCGGAGCGCTCCGCGGCTGGTGTTTCTACAGTGCTTGTAGCATTTTGATTATTATCGGAGAAATCGAACATCCATGAGTTTTTTTAAAGGAACACTGCAACTAAAACTGTATGCTTGTTTGTGTCTCAGATATGCGTGATGGTTCTCTTTCGCTCCACAATGTTGTCAAGTTACCACCAGATTCGGACGTTTAGAAATGTCTCCACCTATATAAACATCTCCGCCGACAACTGCCTCAACATTTGCCACGCAGCGAATTTCCGGCACCAACGTACCGACAGACCAAACTTTCTGCGTTCACGTAGCCTCGCAAGACTGCTGTTGTTAAAGGCAGGCTCCGTTAAAAATGAAAATAGGTGCGGCGGGTGGGGCAAAATTTGTCTGTCGCTCAAGAGTGACGCGCACGGAGCTACTCATTAAGTGAAGCTCAAGTGATAAGGGCTTTTAGGGGTGGGGGAGATGCGCGGTACGGGTTGCGCAGCGTCAACCTGGCTATGGTGAACCCAGCCACACGTGACGTTACTTCGAAATGGGTAGGGCACGCGACATACGTAAAAGGGAATGCTCTGGGCAACGTAAATCATGATTGTTCGGCCAAAAAAAGGCAATTATGCGGAACTTGTACGCAGTTTCAAAACATAATTGAATATGTGCTGATAAGGTTCTTCTTGCGGGTAAGCTGAAGTAATGGCATTTTTTGTCTTTTTGATTTTAACGTCGAAACAACACACCCCTGATACTAGCTCGTCGAAGGATGGCTGACCACCGGCGTAATAGTTCAAATCTATGCTGCGATAAACGGACGCTCCGATTGTCTTCAGGATGCCTTAGCCCTAGAAGCGTTATGAACACAAAGCGAAAACTGGAAGGGATTGTGGTAACTTCCATTGTTCGAATTTCAGTGATTATCGAGCCACGGTGGCGTTCTCTTAACACCGATTTACGATATTTCTCGCAAGGATATTCCGTAACTCATGAAAATAGCGGAAGCCATGGAGTTGGAGTAAGCATTGCTTTACAGGATCGTTTCACAGTGAACCACTGTCTAAGTACACGTAATAAAACGTATATTTGCTACACTGTACGTGTCAAGGCATTCCTTTATAATGATCTGCGGGTAAATCCTTCTTTAAACATTCTTTAAACATTTTAATCTTCTGATCTGTACCCTACGGATCACTCATCATAAGGCTTAAAAAATAAATGGTGTTGCGGAGCTTGCATATGATGGGGTCTTTGGATTGATTAGAACAAACTGGGGATGTAATATTTGTATATTGAAGCCAATCCCTCGATACAGTCGCTCGTGACCACTTCACCTTAAAATAAAACAGTTATATCTTCTTCCTATGTCGACAAGTATAAGGTAAATCACATGTTGGAAAGACGTTAATCGGTACGCTCGAATCGGCGACCAACTGTCCGGCTACCTTCAGGTGACCTACAAAATTCCCATAAGCAGTGTTTTCGGATATCACCTATTCTTTTCTGTGTCAATGATTTTGTATATGTTCTATGTTCTGTTGCAAAAATCTGCTTTTTAGGAGACGATTGCGTGTTTCTTTACAAAAACGTGCAATTGAAATAAACGTGAGCAAAGCGAAACCCTGAGGAATACGTTTGAATACTCTAAGCGGATAATGATGATGGTTGGATTATTTTGGGGCGAGGCCAGCTGCAGAAAACAGTACCAAAGAAAAGTATATAACAGAAAACAGGGGCTAGTGAAATGTGTAAGCCAAAATTACAGTAAAATCAATTAGAGGCAATGGTGACCGCTTGTGTACAGCGCCAGTCTTGATTAAGCATGAGGTTTAAAAAACGGCAAATATTTAAAAACGCCTTGCATAGAAACCAAGGCATTGTCAAACAAAAAGAAGAAAGGGTGTAACAGAATGTGTTGTCTGTATAGTTCCTTGAAGTGTCTTTGTCTTGTTGTGTCGAGTGCCTTGTATGCTATTAGGATGTTGACTACGGATATGCCCTCCCCACAACTGCCACACACGGGTCTCGGGATCCCGTGAGCAGGTACGAGGGTGTTGCATGTGTGTGGCCTATCCGCAGTTAGTTGTGTATCGTCCCAAGTGTGGCTTTATTAGTTCTAGTTTGTTATCTGTCTGTTCATTGCACTGTGCTCACCATCGTTTACGGAGGTGTTGTCGAATTTGTGGCTTAAAGTCTCTGTGTGGTAGTGTTGTTATGTCTAGTGTGTTCCTGAGTGCGGAGGCAGCGGCCCTCTCATCAGCAACCTCATTGCCGGCGATCCCAGCATGGCCTGGAACCCAGCACAAGACTAGAGAGAGTTTTTCGGCATACATAGACATGATAGTATTGAGGACCATATTGACAATTTGTGTTTGCACGGCTTGTGTGATGTCAATGTGCGCACAACGCACAAGGAATCAGTATGTATGGCAGACTTTAAAATTTTGTGGTCAAGAATGTGTTGTGCAATGAGTAAGATGCCATATGGTTCAGCTAAGTAAATTGTGTACGTGCTCATAGTTCTGGATTCATGAGTTTGGCCAATGAGTTGCGCAAGACACCATTGTTGCTGTTTTGATGCGTTGCTATAAAACTGTGGACATTGATACCTATACTGCAGGGATAAAAAGTGCCGCAACAAAGCAGTTTGTGATACCACCATTTAAAAAAATTTAGTAAAGGACAAGTCACAGGGCACAGGTTGAAGCTGCCAGGTTGGTAAAACGTCAGTAAAAGAAGCTGTGTAAATGTCTAAAAAGGAGATGTTGAAACGTGGAGCTTCCTGTCTCACCCTAAGTAAGAAAGACAAAGAAACAGACGGGGGATTTACAAACAGTGGAGATGCGGGTGTATCATTAAAAACCGATGGAGAAAAGATGGTTAGTCAGCGATGAAATTTTAAAAGTGTAGAGCAAGTCTATGTACGTTCGCTGGTCCTCCAGGCACCACTTGTTAGACTCAGCATGCAAACTTTGGACGGGGCTAGTGCGGAAAGCACCCCACGCAAGGGGAAGCCCCAAGTGTAGCCCTGAGTCGAGCATTCGTAATGATGTTTTTGTTGCCGACCCCTACACCACACTGCCATAGTCCGAAAGAGACCCAACCAAAGAAGTATACAGCCGTAGCAGGAGTTATTTGTCGCCACCATACGATTGGAGTAAGAGGACCTTAAAAATTTTCATTGCTGTGAGACATGTATGCTTCAGTTGCTTGATTTGAGGAATGAATGTCAGTTTGTGGTAAACCCAACACGTTAAAACGTGTTCTCCTTGTTCAGATTAAGCGACACGCCGTTCAGAGTAATGTCTAGGTCTGGATGAACCCCACGCTTCCTGAAGAACACAACGCAAGAGCTTTTTGCAGGATTCAGTTAAAACCATTCTTGTCTGCCCAGCCAGCAAATTTCTTGACATGAAGCTGGACTTGGTGTTCGCATATTGAAATATTACATAATTTAAAGGATATCTGGACGTCGTCTACATACTTGGAATAACAGATTGTAGGTAGCAATGCTATTCCAAGAGAGTTTACCTAAATTATGAAAAAAGTGCAGCTCAACACTCAACTTGTGGCATGCTATTTTCTTGCATGTGAACCAATGAAAGTGCACTACCGACACTCACGGTAAAGGTTCTCTCTGATAACAAACTAATACGGGTATTTATTTATTTATTTATTTAGAATACTTTCAAGGCCAGGAGGCTTTACAGAAAGGAGTGGTACACAGTGGTACATACAGAGGAAGAAAAAAAAGCACCTTTTGAATTGTCAATTTAGGACATTTTGTACAGCAATCTCGAATTTAACAGGATCACATACACCACCGATGGAACAGGAAGGTGGTTCCAGTCATGGCTGTTGTAGGAATGAAGGAATCGTAATACATGTTAGTACGGCTTGTCGGTACGCCTAATTTAGCATATTTTCCGAGACACCCAATGATTTGAGGTAACTAAGTATGCTGCAATGCTATGCATTGTGATTGGCGTTCGTAATGTCAAAAAAGACCTTAACACAGAACTGTTTGTGAACTAAGGTATCCTTTATATATGATTCCAACGCAACCGGTTGATCGTTGGTGAATCTCCCAACCCTAAAGCCAGCCTGGCCGCTCACGAGAAGAACGTTATACAGAAGAAAGTAGACGAGTCGCATGTTGATCATCTTCTCGGGAATCTTGCGCAGGCAGCTGGTCAGGGCGATGGGTCGATAACTGGAAGGAGAGGAAGGGTCCTTCCCTTCCATCAGGAAAGACACTACAATGGCCTCCCTCGGAGACCTTGGAAGCTGCCCAGAAAGTCATATTTGTTGTATAGGCCTTGAAGTGTCTGGGTGTAGGTCTTGTATCTTGGTATCTGTAATCTTACCTGCGCCTGAAGCTGAAAGTTTCGACGGGCTCAGGGTAGCACTCAACTCATAGACGGCGAATTCAGAGTTTTAGGAAGTTTATTATACGTCTTTTTCATGTAAGGGCTTTTCTCTGCAGATGTTTTCGGTTGCATGAATGTGTTTGTGTACTGTGCTGAACTGGGCATGTGTTGCAAGTGTTGTGCAAAGGTGTCAGCCTTGTCTTCGAGTGTGTCCCCTGTTTTGATGTCCAGAGACAGGCTGTGTGTTTTTTATCCTCTTAGTTTGGTATTCGTGTCCAGACTTTGTGAGTGTCGGTGAATGAGTTTGCGGATGTAATGAAGGAGCGCCAACTATTTTGTTTTGCCTCACTGCGCACACTTTTTCCAATCGCCATGGCCCTTTTGAAAAACAAAAGTTTACCCGACGTGGGGTACTGGCGAAGGATACCCAACGCCTTGTTCGGGGCCTGTCGCGCCCGTATACTGTACTCATTCCAACACGGCCTCTTTTGATTGTCCGGGACACCAGAGGCGTGCGGAATAGACTTTTCGGCGGCGTCGAGTATGTGTTCCATGAGGAGTTGGGTGGCTTCTTCAACGTGTATGTGTTCATTGGATGGGTGGTATAGTTTGGATGTCTCTGTAAATGTATTCCAGTTAGCTCTTGCTTCATTGAACCTGTTTTGGGAAGATGGACTGCATGGACCGTTACCTATACATGTTAGTGATGTGGGGAAGTGGTCACAACCCCATGGGGCCGTGCCCAAGCCCCACTCATAACAAGGAAGAGAACTGCGGAGGCAATAGCCAAGTCATGATATGATTGTGTGCTGTGTCCTATACTAACGTATGTGCGCGTATTTCTGTTTAAGAGGCATGCTCAAGAGGATGTTAAAAACTTCTCTATCTGGCGACCTCGGGCATCAGTGCGAGAAGAGCCTTAGAGCGAATTGTGTGCATTAAGGTCCCCTGTGAGGATGTATGGTTCAGGCAGCTGGTCAGCCAGGGCTTCGAAGTCGGAACTCAAAGTACAAGACCGGGAGGAATGTATATAAAGCATACAGTTATCAATCTATTAAATATTATTGGGCGGATTGCTACAGCCTCAAGGGCAGTGTTCAAAGTGACAGGGTGGCATGCTAAGAATTTATGGGGTATTATGGCCACACCGCCAGAATAGTATGTGCCGCCATCCCTGTCCATTCTGCATACCAGGTAACTGTTAGAGTAATTTGTGTGTTTGAAATTCAACTGGGTTTTTTCTACACATATTACACTTGGCTGATTAGCATACACAATCTCGCGCACGTCCTTGAAGATTATTCAGAAGGCCTCTGCAGTATCATTGAACAATATTTTCTCTTCCCATTATTACGTGTTCAGAACTACTGGAGTGTGGCTACCTATGTAAGGTCTTTGGGGGCTTGGACTCTTGAAAGGGGTGTTGTTGCCTTTCTGGAGGTTTGGATAAAGGGACCCGCTCCTTCCGCTGCAAGGCAGACAGATAAGGTCCCAAATCTGTCTCGTCATCAAATTTTTGAGGAGAAGCCGGCGGACCGGACTCATTGGACTTGGTGCCATTCCCGGTGCCCATCGTTGGTGCCGCAGCCGCCGAGGGCGTCAGGAGGGCCCCGGGTGGCAGAAGAAGCGGTGCGGCGGGCTAGGAAATGCTGCCTGTACCTCCGTCTCCATCTCCCCCGTGATCTCACGAGTTTTTTGGGCGGGTTGAGAGGAAGCAGTGGATGCAGCGGCATCCCCAACAGACGTGGTTGCCACCGCAGCCGCTGCTTGCTGAGCGAGCGGTCCAGAGGCGGGTTGGGCTGCCCGGGGCTACCCTGCGGGGGGCGTGGCGGGACCAAGTTCGACTCATGGTACTGGGTCCCGGTAGAAACCAGACGCCGCTCCTCCCACGGTGAGCCGCGCCGGTGTACCTCCCCAGGAGAAAAGAGGCGAACCTCTTTTGCGCCTCTGGGAAGGTGATGCTCTCGTTGACCTTTAAGGAAATTATTTGTTTTTCCTGCTTGAACTTTTGACAACTCCTACAATGGGCAGCGTGCGGTCCCTGGCCGTTCGCACAGGCGAAGCTGTCGGATGCACAATTGTCGGTTAGGTGATCATGTGCTGCACATTTCGCGCACGTCAATTTAACACAGCAAGAGGTTGTGCCGTGCCCAAACCGCTGATACTTGAAGCAGCGGCGTGGGTTTGGCACGTAGGGACCAATTGGAGATATAAAGAAACCTGCGTTGACCGGCTCAGGACGTGTTGAGTGCTCAAATGTCATGATTATGTGCTTTGTTGGTATATTTGATTATTTAGCGTACGGTGATACAACTCACTGCTGTCCCACCCTGATCTCTAAGGCAGTCTAGCAGATCTACTTCAGTCTCAATTATTAGATCCCGATCAAAGAATATCACACCCTGGCAGATACGGCTGCGATGGGGTGTGATTTTTATGTCGACATCGCCCATGATCGTTTGCTTGAGGAGGTTGTAGGATTGTTCTTTGTTTTATGCTTAAATACAAACTTCTCTCGTTGTGAGTTTGTTAGCCTTGTACGACTTCCCGATAAGGTTTTCGAGAAACGTGGAAATCAGAAAGGCAGATTTGGGACTTATCCAGACTTATCCAGGTTTTGACTTATCCAGGCATCCAATTACAAAAAGCGCAATAAATTATCATCCTTTGAAAGAGAATTCGAAGGAAAAGAAGGAAAAGAAACTTTGGTGCGGCCCTTTTTTAGGGAGCGATTACGTTTGGTGGGGGGTTTAAAAACACCATATGGAAGAGCATAAAAGCATGGGACGGGGGTACTTCCTTCGCTCGGGTTACCCTGATACCGAGAGAGGTCCCGGAGCTCCCTCCCAGATAAACAGACAAGGAGCCCATCCACAGGAGCTCGACCTGGGCTCTGAGGGCTACCGTTCGTAGTTTTCTTACCCTCCACCTATAACCATCACCACGTTAAGATGCAGCTTATGTTTGGGGACTTGTCCGCGCTGTCGCCAATACCGTCACCAGGATTACTGAACGTGCCCTTGTAGGGAATGCTGTAATCGGGTGCACACGGAAATTAACCATGATAAACTATATTCATGCTTGTACCACGCAGAAAAAAATCACTGCAACATGTTTAAGCACTAATTTCATCACTCAAGCGGCATTTTACCAGATTAAAACATTTAGGGATGATTGGTCTCCGGCGATGGTTGTGTTAGTATACTCTGTTTCTCGCTGTGGGAAAACGAACCACTTATCTTTTCATTTAACACAACTTTCCCCCCGCCCCTATTGCGTTCTTCAGACCTCAGTTGCTACAGCCCCTTCATGATTTTCTTGTTCGTTTTTTCCTGTAAATCCTTTGATGCGAGGCAATAAAATCATATGATGGTCTACTAGCGCAAGTGCTTGTGACGCCTTTTTCAATAGAATATAACCGTTCTTTTTCATTACAGACTTTTATTGTTATATACAAAGATTTGTGTTGGTCCTGATGTAACTTTTTTTAACTTCCAGTGTTTTGTTATATTTGTTACAAGTATGCTACGCTTGTAAGTCTGTAGAAGATGCACAGTAGAAAACGCAGAGCATCTTTATTATGTTGTAACAAAATCAATTCTTCTAAGCGTTTCTCTTAAACCTGGTGGCATAGTTTCAAGAATCACTTACCCAGCATTGCAATTGCAGAAGTCATGTAATGGCTTCGCTACACTGGTCACTACTCCGGGAAGTGTAGGGGTACTTTTGACGGGTGTTATTTTTCGCTCTTCTAATACCCGACCACGACATCTTGCTTTGCTGCGTCTGCGCGACACGAGGCTTCAGAATCTACGGGAAAAACAGACGCCTCCGAAGGCGGCTGAGAGCTAAGGTTTAAAAGGAAGGCATCTCAAGTAAAAAGAAGCTCCCCCATTTTTGAAGGTGGTTTGCTTTATAGAAAAAGCGCTGCAAAAAAATTGACCGGCTCTTTAACAATGACGTGTCGTTAAGCATCTCTGAATAAACAGCACAAACTCAGGAAACAAAACTTTTCAGCTTAATGTTCTTAAAAAAAAGGTCGGCCGCCTGCATCTTCCCACGGGGGGAACTCGAGTAAAGGCGTCGCACAGCGGTGGTTGTATTGCGTGAAAGTTGCGTAATTGGGTAGTTTGTGGTTACCGTTTAGATGTGGGGAGGGTTTGGAATGCCTAATTATTTCTTTCGTCTTTATTATTCTTATTTATTGTTTCGTGATTTTCGGACACAGGAAGGACAGGGGAAGGTATTGTCATCATGGTGTGGTAACGTTGCCTTCTACGTGTAGAGTGACGCTGTGGTTGCACTGTGTCGCACTACATGTTGACGACACTGTTGCTTCCATCGCTTATAGTTAATCTGGAGCCAAACGAAAGGCAAGCAAAGACGCACTTGACTGAAGTTCGAACGCGCGCTCCGCCGCTTATTTACACTGCGCGCGCTGTCGCGGGAGAGGAGTATGGGGGAGAGACGCGCATGCGTGAACTTCCATACACAAGAGCTCGACCTTTCCACGCCCCCCACCACGCTGTTGTCTCGCAGCTGTCACACCGCTAGCACGCCGCTATCACGTGTACACCTGCCGCTGTTGCTGCTGAGCGCGACGGAGCGCACGGGGTAACTACTGCGCATGCGCGCGCAGACGCGTTCCCCCCGCACCGCCGCAGCTGTTGTTGAGAGCGACGAGGCGAACGGGGCAGCTACGGGGCATGCGGGCGCAGACGCTTTCCTGCCGCACCGCAGCAGCTGTTGTTGAGAGCGAGAAGTGTACGGGGGAGAGGCGCGCACCTGCGCCTCGACGTGACGTCATTAGCTGCAGACGCTTGTGTAGGGAGGAGTTGGCGAGCCTAAGAAATGCTCCGCATTTAACAAGGCGGCTTGGGGCAACTAGTACCAGTGCTTACAATAGCTCTTGTTTACCGAAGGGGCGCGGGCAAGGTCTGTGAACGAATATTTTGCCGTGTAGGGCCTGTCTACGCGCAGGTTCGCTGACAAATCTTTGACACCGCCAACTGGCGGAGTTCAAGTACACAAGAAGGGGAGACCATCGTCTCATACACATATCACCACTCCGTGAGTAAGAGGTTGCAGGTACTTACTATTGCAACGCTACACAACAATTTTAAACATTAGTCTGATTGTCCATCCTTCAACTGCTGCCTAGTTGTTTTAAAATTTATATTTGAAGTATTTTTGGTCCGCTTATGCTTGCGAAAACCAAATATATTTTTTATTTGAAGGGTTGAAAAAACACAAACACTTATTTGCGCCCCCCTACACAAAAAAAAACTGACGTTTAGTTCTGTTTTATTTTCTTGTAACACACAGCGTAAATGGCTTACACGCTATAAGAAAAGAAAATAAGATACAGCTCCATTGTGCCATGCATGATACTTTTTTTTATTTATAGGGTTACTAGAATACTTTGCTGGAATTAATTTGGCACCTGTAAAGTACTCAAGCGTAGAACTATGCAAGAGTTGAACGGAGTAACTTTGTTCATTAATGACGCACCTTGTGGTTGCGCCCAAACGTAAAAGATTCCCAATATGTCATTTGCTGCCTGTGCTATATCCAACAAGCACCAATAAATCAAGGCATGTGAAATAATGCATCCGTACTGCGTGAGAGCCCTATTTAGGTAACTTTCCGTTGAGTAGTTTTCCTGAGAGCCTGCTCACTGCACTACTCCGGAACAAGTTATCAACGGCAACGGCTCATATGCGGCATGACTCCGCCTATGCGACGGAGCGGGATTTCTACGGGCGTGCGCGTTCTGAAAGGAGACTACTGTGAATGCGTGATATCTGCCTTTTGTCACTTTGTTTTCTTGTCGTCATTCAATCAGTTTATAAGCATATCAAGCCCAGAAAACCACGAAAACGTCACGTGCCATATTTATGATGTTCCAAGCGACGCGCTACTTGCCCAGGGCGTACTGCTATTCAACTCCAGTGATGAGGCGCTTCCGCATACGGCACGAAATGCGGAAACAACAGTGGAGACGCAAATACGATCAAGGCAGCCAAAACAGAAGCAAGGCAGATGGAAACGAATACGTGGAGAGCAAATTGGAAGCTGAAACGTCGTTAGAGATGTAAAGGGCAGAGAAATTACACATCAGAAAACAAAATTTCTAGCACAATTCTAAGGTCGCGCCTTGCTTTTTGAGGCTACAGCAGGTTGATTTAGAGAGCTAAGAGTTTGGTGAGGACGTATACGTAAAACGATGGGTTCTGCGTCGGTTGGGGAAACGAAACAAACTATGCAGCGCGTAGTGTTAGAATGTGAGTATATCCATCCAAATCTTCAAGACGGAAGTATTTGGCTTCCAGAAACCCTTGGATTTAAGGACACAACTGAGGGCGCTAACTTCAAGGCTGTCAAAGCGACTAAAAAAAGGTTGGGATGCTAGTGGGTGAAAAGCGGAGAGGGAAATATTACCTAGGACAGCTACCACCTGAAAGAGCAAAAAACAAGGTTTTGCGCTTGCCACTCAGAGCAGTCCTAGTAAAAAAAGAAGCGTATAACACATAGATATATACGTTTTCTCTTAAGATGAGACGATTAAGATATGTTCAAGATTAGACGTCATTACCCTGTTTCAAATGGGATTTCACTAGGCATCAATACAATCAATCGTCGTCACTGTTAAGTTGTACCCGAGTGCAGGAAACGCCTTTTGGTAACAACATACAACAACACTCAGACTGATACTTCATATAACCGAAATTCATTAATCGACACCAAGTTCATGGAAAAATTCTCGCGCCACATTTTCGGGCGACGAATAATTCTTGCCTGTGTGCTTGATTTACATGTAGGTTTTATTCGTAAATATCAAGGCACTTCATTTTACCCATATGAGCGCCAGCACTAAAAAAACACTTAAGCAGTACCCCTTCAGAGGTGGAAGATACCACACCCCCTCATCGGTAAAATACTGGGTTGTTAGAAGATGCTTATAAATGGAAATTTCCAGAAGATATTTTTTCTAGTCAAGTATTGCCATTTTGATATCCTATAATTGGTATGATTTTATCTTGCTGTGCGTGCAACCATTAAAACGTGTCAATATGGCCCACGCAAATTTGGCCATTAGTAAACACCACGGTGCAAAACTTTTATCTTCGGTGGGGCACATAATAATTAGCAAATTAAAAGTTTTATAGGGTCGGTGCAACTTCTGCTGCTATATCGTAGAAAATGTACACGCTCATTACACTATATGACGTATACAATACCTGCCACGGAACTTTTAGGCGGTGAAAGCGCTTCACTCCCGTAGTTCAGTTTCTTTGAGCTAAACTTTGTTTTTTATTAATGGGTTTTAGTTATTCCTCACATTGTCAATACCTCATGGTACATAGAGTTAAACGCAGACTTTAAAGGACAGAGAAACACTTTATTGAGTATATGTTGTCTATCCCCAATGCGATAGCATCAAATAAAACACCTCAAAGCGGAGTGGTTGTGCATATAATCGACTAGAACATTCCGAATGGGACATTTGGTATGTTCGATCCCTGCGTATGCTTCCAAAGCTACTGCTGGCCACGATGACAGTGTGGCGCACTGCAAGGTCTCAATATGTGTACGTGAGATAAAAAGAGGTACCTAAAACTTGTCAAAAACTAGGGCAATGTGAAAATGTAGCACTTCCTATTCGTTGTTGCTGTCTTTGAAACACATTGAAACTAACCGAACTGTTTTTATACGTACGGTAGTGCCACCTTTTTACGTTGCATTGCCCCGCATTTAGAACGAATTTGTTTACAAATACCTTGTACTGGCTCATAAATAGAAATCGCTTGAATGTGAGCTAGAAGAAATGAACTAGCAAAATCGGTTGTCTGTCGCTTTAACTGAATGCGTTCTCTGCTTTTGATGCTTTCTCCCTGCGTTTTGTCGTGTAGGCATTAAATTATTAAAATTGAACGCAGCGTGTTAGAAAGGTGGGTATACCCCTCTTCACTTGTCGGCCACGCGTGCAATTTCCAACATTATTTGCCATACCAAGGCACGCTTTTGTTCTTTCGCCTCATTAATAAAACCACTACACCGGTGATAGAGCATCAAAAGCCGATTCGACTCTTTTTTCCCGGTTTATATTCCCTTTTTGGGTATTGTGGTTGTAAATAAAAAAAAAATCATAACCTAAATATAAGCATACCATCATTACAGACTCACAAAGGCCATCACACAGTTTTGTCGAAGCAAAATACCAAGCGCTTCGGTAAGATATTACCATCCATAATTCAGAAAGTCAACGATGCCACCTGGACAGCCTCATATAATGTCTGAAAGCAAACCACGCACTGCGCAAGGGGCACACTAACTCACATGCCATGCTCTTTGTGTCCAGACTACCGCACTGCCCTCTTCGAAAAACGTTAAGAACCAGTCTTCATCCCATGACTAAGAACACAACTTTTCCCCTTGATACAACAAGGTCTCAATGCCGAAGAATCAGATACTCTCAGCACTAGAAACCTACAGAGTTATCTGAAAATCTATGTGCAATAATGTGTTGTATGGGAACACCAGACATTAACTTAGAACTTTGCTAAAATAGAGGAAACAACCCCTCTTTTGCCCGCAACCCAGCCATGTCCAAGTGTACGACCAGGTGAGAACAACCAAAACACCACATATTCCATTTTGAAGAACGGGAGGCAGTTTTGACAAGCTTGTTGCGTCAAGAGCAGTGGGAACTGATTGAGATGGCAAGGAAAGGAGCTGCTGCAGCTGGTGCCGTAGACTTAGGTTTCACCTTTGAGCTCCCTCCCATCACTTTACCCCATTTTTATAAACCACAACTATTTCTTCCTGAACAAAGATTGTCGCTCTCTCCCACTCTCTCTCTCTCGCTACCTTTAAAAAAAATTGTTCAGCGGGGCCCAGATATCACGGAATAAACATTTTCGTACAGTGACTCTGACTTATATTTGCTCAAACGGACCACAATTTCGCATTTGTTACCTTTCATGATTACACTTTAAGCCACAGAAGCCCAGACAGCCTTTGTCTCTCCTTGGGCAGGGCGTTTAAAAATCGTGTTTGCTGGTCTTTCTCTTTCAGGTAACATTTCGTGCTCGTGAAGCATAGATCGTGAATGCAGCAGCTCCGCATAGAAACGCTCCGTGGGAGTCGAAGTATCACTATCGCGCTTTACATCTTACGATACGAGGTAGATGTCACTGCAACTCCTTTTAACGTCAGCGTACGTGGAAGCACTAAGCAAAATTTGTGAACAGTCGCAAACCGCTACGCTGTGTAACTATAGCGTATCATATTGTAGACGCAATTAGGTTCGCACGTGGGTGTCTAATGCTTGGCGCTCGTTTCGTGACGACAGTTTCTGGTGAGTCTACATAGAGGTGTCCTATAAGCTACTCCCCTAACTGCACCGAAGATGAGTTTTTGTGTGGGAGATAGCCAATACACAAGCAGTGGATCGAGAAGACCTGGGGATTCTGTAACCGCTGATGAATAGAGAAGCCTTGAGGCAAAAACGAGCGGGACCGAGCAGTCGGAATATTTATTGGTGAATCAAAGATATATGTAGCGCGAGCGCACGTCGATCGCGCAATGACGACAGGCGTCAATGATGGTGATCTTCTCGGTGCAACCCTGACGACGATAGATTGTACATCTCCTTCGGCCAAGGGGAACTTAAGCGCTTCACCGCTTTTTTCGTGACTAGTAAATTTGGGAGCTGTAGTGATAAAGCGCGAACTTCGTTATCACGACGTGGGTGAAGTTGTTCGATGCGGGCTAGAACCCAAAACTGCCTTGCTGTGCCGTTTTCTTAGACTTGCACAACTACTCCGGGATGTAGTTTCTTGGTGGCAGGTTGACGTCTCTGACTTTGAGAGCGGAGTTCTTCGAGGTATTCATTTCTCCAACGAATCCACAATTCCTTTGAGGTGTCTTTTCTTACCCGCAACATCCGTCGTAGGTTTGTAGACGCAGTTTCGTGGGTGAGGTCTTCTGTAGAAAAACACAGATGCTGCGCTGTCAACCTTCTGCCGGCCAGGAAGGAAGCTGGTGTTAGAGGGCTAGGTTCCGCTACGTCTTTGTATACAAAACGTCAGCGGGCGAGAGTTGATGATGGCATCAACGTCGGTCGCAACTGTAGATAGCTCCACAACATTTCCTTGCTAAGACCCAGCATCTTCTAGGAGTGTTTTTGAGGGAGTGGACAAACCACTCAAACTCCACACCAAGCAGAGCCTTCGATAATGAAGTAACCGGAAAATCAGGGAAGCGGTAAAACAGGCCTGCACGTACGGATGTTTAAGCGTCATCCAAACGTGAGCGAGCTCTCTGCAGGTTTAGTCGAATTCGCGAGCATTGTCGCTATGGATAGTCCCGCACATTCCGTACCGAGAGACAAACCGACGCATCACGCAAATGAAGCTTTCCGCAGCGATATTTTTCAACAACTCGAGACGAACCGCTCTTCGTACCACATGAGAAAAGAGCGATGTAGCAATGGTTGTCCTGGTATGTATGTCTTGTGTACTGCATTTCCGTGAAGTCTGCACCACAGACCAGAAAAGGGGACGTTGCTTCTACACGGTCTTGGGAGAGTGGCGCTTCATCTTGAGCAAGTGGTGTTGAGTGGAAACGTTTGCAAATCACCCAGGTGTTCAGTAACGTCTTTATCTATTGACGTCGTCAAACAATCAAGTAACGTTTCCGAAGCTGGAGAAGCGTGTCGGTAGTACGGCGCGTCCAAGATTTGCGTGGGTGTCGAGAACAAAACGTTTTGTATATTGGGACCCGTTGGATATCAAAGTACGATGTCTCGAGTCGTCCTTCTCGAAACTGGCTGTAGCATCCCTACTACCCGAACGCGATTGTTTTCATCAAGGTACAAACAAGCAGTCTTCAGCGATGAGGTCGTACGCCGGGGGAGGTGGTCTTTTCCGCACTGTACTTTTACCTTAAAGACGCAGGATTGGTGTGTAGGATATGGTAACTCTGGGCGTTCACAACTTCGTCACCTGTCCATAGTCCGGAAACTTTCTCTTGGCTTCAGATTCTCGGTGTATATCAGTACCCACGCCATCATTCTGGGAAGGTGGAGCAGGGAGCTGAATCGAGTGAAATCCTTCACTCCCGAAGTGGGAACGAAGCGTAACTGATAACGGGTTGGTCTCGTCATCAACAAAGCAAGCCTGTACACTAGGTGTGTCCTGATTGGTCGGCCAGATAAATGGGTCAGGTAGCGAAGAGGTTACTTACAACAATGATCTTGACTGACAAAGTAACCACACTGCACTTCCTGGTGTCAGGAGTTAGGGGGGATTCTCGCTTCTTGGGCAGAATCGCCATTAATTGGGTATGGTCATACTCATTATCCCGTGAAGTCTGTCCTTTATGTAAGTCATCCACGTACCGGCTACTTGGCATATCCCGCACAATTTTATCGAGGAATTGGACCAAAGATGCCTTTCGACGATTTTTAGGTTGCTAGTGTCTTCGATGTAGTTTCTCGTTGTTTGCAACAAGAGAAGCCGACTTTAGTTCAAGTTTAGCTATGGTGACAGTTTTCAGGGGTGCAACTGTACTCTTGGTTAATAACAACCGTGTTATCTTGTTTTCCTCTTTGTCCTTGATACATACGTAAGCAACAATACCATACTCTCGCGGACTAGCATCCATAAAACTGTGCAAAATTGCCCTCGTTATGCGTCCCTGTAGTTTCCCACCCAAGAACCTCGGAACCGAATGTTTGTCTACAGCCACTTTTGGAATACGTAATCTGGAAGTTCGCCTTCCCAGTCGAGGATTTGCTTCCACAAATCGTTTAGGAGTGTCTGCGCAGTAACCATGAAAGCACTCAAAAAACCATTTGGGTCGCATAACTTGGCAATAGAGGGGAAAACAAGTGTTTCGTTGCTGTGCGCCCGGTTGAGGTCTCCGGTATAGACTACTTTGAAGCGGAAAGTGTCAGTCAATATAGTTTACCGCAATCCAAGTAATTCAGAATTTTATAAAGAGGGAACCGAAAGACTTTGTTGTCAGCCACGGAATCAGAAAAGCAGTAACCACTTCCAGGTCGCATGAGTTTTGCTTGAGTTTCGCTTGAGGTCGCTATAACTTCGTTGATGATGGAAGCATTATTGAAGATATTCGTTGTTTGTTGATATATTTCGTTAGCTCCTTCCATTGGGTGAGCGCCAATATTCCGATCGTCCATGCACAACGACTTATTCAAACACTGCACTCTGGTTGGATGTTCTTCTTGAAGGGATCGCAAATTGTTTCGTAAAGTTGCCATCAGCAGGAACGGACTAGAAGCACCTCCGAATGGCACCATTAGCATTCTTTATGCTTCTTGAAGAGGCAGTGGTTGGCCTGGCTGTGGGCATGTTTCAAACCAGAGCGTACAGCATTCATTTCTTGTTCACGCAGACTGTGCTGAAGGAATGCCTTTTCCACATCTTCTGTCATGCCAGCATTGTATTCCCTGAATCTGAGATGCAGGGTTATGATAACTGAATTTAGGTTGCGAAGACACATGAAACATGATGTAAACTTTCGCCATCTGTCTGTCCTCTCGAATTACCACTCTGTTCCCAAGGTAGTAGACGCATTTTTCATTCGTTGGTTCCGGTAGGGGAGATGTTCAGCCGGGCAGTTTAAAATGGAATGAGGAATCGCGTCGTCGTAAGCTCGCAAACATAAAGCACTGAAAGACAGCATTTTTAACAACTGGTGAAGCCTATTTTCAACCATGGCGAAGTTGTTAGGAAGGTCAACGTACGACTTCCAAGGTACGCTTACCTCCCACCGCCCTCCTTTATATATAATGCGGTTCGCCAAATCGCTTTCCACGTCGTTTATCAGTGAAGCTTGTACTGTGATGCCAATGCTTCGTAGTTCCCTGAACGGTTGCGAAGCCGATGTTTTTTCCGATGTATTTGCTTTGAGAAAAACGATGTTGGAGCAGTTGAAGACTTCAGCGAGGACTGTGTTGGTTCTTGTAGAGTCCTTCCCAACCGCGTTTAGGAGGCTCTCATCTTGGTGCGTACAGTGAATCTATTTCCTGTCACAATGAACTAGTAAAAGTCTTACCGTGTAAGTAGGATGATGAAATCTGCAGCATTCCTTTCATTTGAGATTTCATTTATGTGTCGATGCCTCTACTTGCGATTTCATTTAGCATCTCTTTGTTTGGGTTGGGTATAGGCTGATTTCAGATGGACTCAATGATAGAGTGCTTCGAGGAACAACGGACAATGACGCAAACCCTTTTGAACGTCACTATGCGTTTTCTTTTTCCCGAACACTCCTAGCGTTAGTATTTCTTCCCCAAAGAGTTCACAGCCCAGTTTACTCAAGTCGTAGTTACGGATAAAACTTTGCTGACAGCCTCCACCGAGCAATATTCTGCAGTTTTCTTTATTGTCTCTTCAAAACTAAGCTCTCAGTGTTTGGAGTAATACCCCCTGTCCCAGTTGTCGGGACTGTACGTGAACGGGTGCTGCTGTCTCGTGGCAGTTCACTCGATTTGGAAGATCAGGATTGCACATCGACGAAACGTGTCGTCTTGAACAGTGTCTACAAATGACTGTTTTCTTCCCCACTCTTGAGAAACGTCCTAGAGCTGGGCTTCAGAACCAGCGGCCAGATTTTGTTAGTACGGCCATCTTTTAACAACTCGAAAGTTCAGCTTGAACCAAAACCGCCGTACTTCGGAAGGAAACACGGGCACAATTCTGACTATCAATTGAGATTACTGATAAAAAAAGGGAATATATACGTACATGAAACATTGCACAACATTGGCAAAGGGCTACACTCTTTTTGCCAAGATTAGTTAAGAAATAGTCGCTAAGAAGGTACAGTTCTTTCTGCGTCAGCGATACGGAAGCTGTGCTGCCGCACTTGTCACCTTTCTTGCTGATGGCCACTGCTTCGAAGACCTCACGTGGGATGCGATTGCGTTTCTTCCGAAGCACGGCGATCTCGTCCATGCGGGTGGTGCATTTGGGGCAAGTGCGGCAATGGAATGATAGGTGGCCGGATGACGTTTTTTTCAGTAAGGCGGCGTATTCTCGTGCCCTGTTATAATGCACCTTCCCGTTTATATAACGTAGACTTTTCCGCATTATAATGGGACGTGTATAGGAGTTCAGTCTTTTATTCGGCGTATGTTGTTCGATGGTTGTCAGTGCATGCCTCCCCTTTTGCTACTTCGTTTATGCGGCGGCACATTTGATACCCCTTGTATTGGGACTGCAGACAACGAACACACCTTGCCCGGTTGCAATTTTTTAAGGTTGTGGTCGAAGCCATGTACATACGCAACTACCACCGTATTCCCTCTCGCGTGTTGTACGTCTTGTCTCCTCTTGTTTCTTCTTTTCACACGCTGTAGTAGGCTTTCGCTCACGGCAGGCAGGATACCTTCCACGTAGCCGGCGTTACGCAGCCTCGCTATCTGTTCGTTTAAGCTCGATGTCATCTGATGCAAGCAGGACTTCTCAATGGGGTAGCGCAAAGCCATAGTTGCAATCACTCGATTCATTTTTTTGGAGTGTGCCGAGTAATGGGGTAGGAAGCCCGTACTGGCCCGTGTCTCGAACCGCAAGCAGATATGCCCCCTTTTTTTAAATTGGGATAGTATGCCCTTAAAATAATGTCCTAAAGGTACAAGTTGCACCCCTTTCCCGGAGAAAGTCTACAACATGGTGGTGATGGGGCCCCCACCGCCATCTCTGAAGGTGGGGTGGTCTTCCAGGATGCAGGCCTGTGCCGCGAAAGTGTCAGGATTTCGCTGCACTCAGTGAAGGGCACGTCCATAGCAGGTGATTGGTGTCAGCGTCTTCGGCAGGAGCCATACAGAACGGGAAGTTTCTTTTTTTTGTTGGTAAATGGCCCATGGTATCGCGGTGGCCACGCCGGGGTTACCGAAGTAGTGGGGGCAACCCTAACTCAAAGTCTGTGCAGCAGGAACTACTTTTAGCGAGGGAGCGCACTGGGAAGGTATGTTATACAGTGCGGGATGATAGCGCGTGTGGCGCAAGGATGATCTTTCTTTAGTTGGGAAAAATGTTGATAAAAAATTTTATGCCCCTTGTCGAACCGCAGGCTGAGGAACCAAAACTTGTGGTGGCCTTTCTCCGGTAGCTCATGTGTGAAGAATGGTCCCTGTGCGCTGTCATCAAAACCACCCTAATTTCCCTCTTCAGGCATTGGTCACTATCCAGGTCATTCGCGCACACAACCAAATAGTCATTCACATAACGAAATATGGCCACAATTCAACCTATCCAAACTGTCCAACTTATGCCTTGTTGAGGTGGACCGGCGCATTCAGAAAGCCTCAAATAAACGGATTGTGGCCATTTTTTGTCATGTGAATTCGTTTTTGCTTTCACCCAGGGACCATTCTTCACACATGAATTACGTGAAAACTGCCACCTGAGGTTTTTGGATCTCAGCTTGCGCTTCGCCAAGGGGCATATCTTCGGGCGGTACGAGACATGGAGGAGTAAGGGATTCCGACCCCAAGACTCGGCACACTCTAAGAACGTGAAGCGCGCGATTGCAACTATCGCTTTGCGCTCCACCATTGAGAAGACATGCGTACATCAGATCACAGTGAGCCTCAACAGAAAGATGACCTGGTTGCTAACTTCGGCTACACGGAAAGCATCGTGGCGGCAGTGAGCGAAAGCCTAGTAGAGCGTGCGAAAGGAAGAAACAACAGGAGTCAAGATGAAGAATGCACGAGAGCGAATAAGGAGGTAGTTCACTATGAAAATTGCAGCCAGCCAAGTTCTGTTAGTTCTCTGCAGTGCAAAAGAACAAGGTGTAGCAAATGTGCCGACGGATAAACAACGAAGCAAGAGGGGCGGAATATACCACCAACCATCGAACAACATACGCCAAATGCAAGACTGAAGCCCTATACAGCACCCAACTGTAATGCGGAAAAGTATACGTTGGACAAACCGGAAGGTGCATTAATGACAGGGTACGTGAACACGCCGCCTCAGTCAAGACAACGTCGTCCAGCCACCTATCATTCTATTGCCGTACTTTCTCCAAATGCACCGCGCATGTCTACGAGATCGACGTGCTTCGGTAGAAACGCAATCGCATCCCACGTGAGGTCGTCAAAGTAGTGGCCAACAGCAAGAACGGTTACACGTGCGTCAATACAGTTTCCGCAGCCCTTACAGAGGAAGAACTGTAACTCCTTAGCGATTATCCTTTTAACTAATCTCGGCAAAAAGAGTGTAACGCTGTACCAATATTGTGCAATGTTTTATGTATATATGTTTACCTTTTTTGTTAGTAAACTCAGTTGATAGTCAGCACCTTGTCGTGGTTTCCTTCAGATGTGTGGTTCTTTTTCAAGCTGAAATTTGAAGTCGGTAAGAACCAACTCACCCAAACCCAAGCAATTCTCTGCCTATCTTTTCCGCGAGGCCGATTTTTTTCCATGAGCAAGAAGGTGCATCATGTGAAGCCAAACAGAACAAACACTTCCTCATATTATTAGCTCCCCATGGCGAGCTGCTGCCGGATTGAAGTGAGGTGAGTTTCATGTGCGACGCAAATCATGGTGCTTCGCAGATGCCCGCGTGTCCCAAACCTTAAATAATACACGTGTTAAAGAGTTGACGCATCGCCCCCCTCTTGCCTATCATCACCATTTCACCGTGTTCCATTGAAGCACAAATCAGAACGGTGCACGGCGGCTACTCCCTTCTTCCACATTTTTGGTGCAACAAACGCTGAACCAAGGGTCCTCCAGAGGTGACCCTCAGCGAGCGGTTTTTGGCTTTCCTTGCGATAGCCTTCTCACCTTCGGGAACAGAAATAAAGCCACCATTACAGCGAACCCGTTGAGAAAGGTCGGGCCAGAAAAAGAAGAAGAAGCGAGCCGGACTCGTTCATACTGCATCGGATTTTCCGATACATGAAATGCGCCTTCGTGGTTGCGTACCTGCTGGTATGATCACGCCCACCTTCCTCCCTTCAGTCCGATTCCATACTAACGACGCTTGTGACGCTGTATCGGACCATGCAGGCCCTATACAAAAGGCGGCGGATCGTCCGGAAGCAACTAACAGATATAATCGGTACAGTACACGACTTTCTTCGAGAGGAGCAACCACCCATACGTGAGTTGGCTCACCTGTTGGAAACTCTCAGCGATAAAAACAATTCATTGACCGAGATTAACCGAGAGGTACGAAACACCGTGGACATTGACAATCTGGAATCTGAGATGTTTGAAAAATTTGAATTTATGGGCACGTAATATCTTCAAAAGTAAAATTGGAAACGAAAATAACCGAGACCAGAAATAACCGTGAAGCTCTCATTATGTCCATCAAAACCCGAATAAGGTCAGAGATCACACGGTACGTCAAAAGTACAGAAACCGCAAGCGTAAATGTTGTTCTGGTAACCAAAAAGCACGAAGGCCAGAACAAACGAGAATTGAATTGTGAAGGGATATCAACTATAAAAAATAATTGTTTTGGTTTCTGGGTCACAAATACAACGTGCGATCTGCCGGACAAAAACTGCCTAAGAGAATCAGGATTGATCCCGAATACAGCGAAACCTGCACAACCATAAATACACTCGACGCCTCCGAGCACCGTGAACTGACATCAGAAACAACTATGTTGACATTTTCTGTTGGAACTACATATGTTACCGACAACAAAAACTGTCATGATGTAGAGAGCAGCGGGACATTTGAAGAGCGAGAGGAAAGAACCACCGTGCTACCGTTCCGTCCAATCCTATATGGATTTCCTGGTGCGGTAAATCACATTCAACCTCTCAAATATCGCGAGAAAAGGGCAAAAGAAGCTGCCCTATCAGGCGAAAGAAAAGGCGAGACTGGTTCGTCGCGCATCATGGCTTATTCAAGACCCAAACAGCACCACAGCATTCGGGTTGTGAGGATAAATAGAAAACCCTGGCACCGGAACCAGCAAGCAGTAGCAATTTTGTCGGTTCTAAGACTCCCATCTACACAGAAGGTTGAGTGGCTGTTCAACCAGGTAACGGGTCTAAGCTTCGTTGCCGTAAGAAGTACGTTTAGCATTGGTGGAACCAGAAGCGGCCATGTTCATGACACTGCGTTCCTCTACATGTATTATTGACGTCACTTGTCAAGGGGACTGATTTCCCCCCCATGCTCTGTAAACACACTGCGAAACTTCTAGCCATTTTCGCGCGGGGGACCATGTTGAAAAGGATGACGCCTCGCATGCCTCGTGCCCATCATCATCAGCAGCATTACCGCTTCGACACATTCGAGCTCTTGGCTGGAAACGGCATTAGGTCTTCAAGCTTTTTCTTGTGGTTGTCAGCTGGCTGGGACGAAGGTTTCGTGGTAACAGAATGGGGCATGCCCAGTTTTGTCTTTGATCGCTCGTGTTAACCCAGAAGGATACCTCGAGGCAGCGAATTGAGCACGATTTTGTGGAGCATGGAACAGAGCTTCAGTGGATACATCCGCACCACTTTCATTTTTCTACAGTGCACCAGAACTTCGTCGTACAGCTTGCGTAACTCTGTGACGTCTGACTTTCACGAGAAAGGTTTCAGGTTACTCAATGTCTGCACGTGATTTTTTACAATGACTTCGTAGTCTGAAAATGACTTTTTTAATAATTTCAACAGCGTCAGCCTAGAAGGCATCCCTAATCAGTAATCCTGATACTGAAGAAACCGATGTGCCTGTTGACAGGTTTGTCAGGTAGTGGAAGTTGTCTGTGTCCTTTAAATCGGGATTCACGTGAATAGGGCTCTTAAACTTGCTCGAATACTTGGGCCAGTCTGTACGATGACCGTCAAACTTCGCTAATTTGTGGGCGATTTTGTCCGTTCTCGGCACTATTGTCCATATCGGTATCGTCTCCACAGCGTGGGTTTTAATCGGCGAATTCGAAGGGTGACACTCACCGGTGGGATGGTTTTGGGAGTGGTAACACGCCATAGTGACACGCCACCTCAGCATGCGTTCCAAGGAGGTCATATCGCCTCATTAGTGGCTGGTTCACTGAAACTCAAGCAGGCCCCATCGTTCAGGCGCATCTAATAAAGAGGCTTAGTAAAAACAAATGAATATGGCTTCAATAAAATGATGTTGTGTACCTAATTATTTTTCCATTTCGTGGATGCAAAGAAAGAAGGTCGACCTGTATTCAGTCACAATCTATATTCCGGCTTGCACGGTACACGTTTAAATAAGCCTTTAAGGGCTACAGCACTGAAAACGTTACATAGCGTGTTGGAAATCCTTTTTTTAATTAAAATCAAGAAAAATTTTTGGGGCTCCTAAAAGATGTACTCTAGTGCCAGGCGGTGAAGAGTGACAATAAACTCCAGCACTTTCATCAATAAAAACCCCCTTTTTTGTCCGTCAAAGAAATTTTTACCCCTGTAGAGCGTAAATAAATAAAAAATTAAGCGCTCCTCTGTCCACCCAAAACGAGTGAGAACGCGATGATTCCTTAAGAAACAATTAGTTCTAAAACTCAGTCGAAATGAATGTCCAAAATCTGAGTCGAACCCTAATTAAAATAAAAACACCCTGCACGGGGCACCTCGCGCCTTCTTGGTGACTATATTGGCGATATTGCGGAACCCGAGCCCCCGAAGATAAGCTGGAACCAACCGTGGCGATGTATTGTATGGTGAAGGGTAGAAACCATGAACGGTGGCCTTCGGAGTCCAGGTCAAGCTCCGGCGCATGGGCGGGGAGCTCCGGGACCTCTTCAGCTATCAGGGTAAGCCTGACGAAAAAAGTACACCCGTCTCTCTGCTTTTATACTATGCTATTTGGTATTATCTAAATTCCAACCCAAACGTGACCGGTCCCCGTAAAGCGGTCGCACCGAACTCTTTGCCACCTCTTCGGAATTTTACTTTTCCCAAACCAAACAACTACTCTCGCTCCTTAGTGACAGAATCAGTTGACCAGTTGAACCCTCTTGCTTCAAAGCCAGTTTTTCTCGTCTCCAAATTTCTTGAAGGTGTCATCAGCGAATCAGTTAAATCTGAACAACAAAGAACCGGTGAAATCCTTGTTGAAGTCAGTAGCCAGGATCAGGCTGACAAACTGCATGCACAAAACCCCATGGCCGATATGGCCACCTGAGTCACGCCCCACCGCAGCGTAAAAAGCTCCCAGTGCATGATCTCCACATATCACCTCTTAAATGAAACTGAAGCTCTCCTGCTGGAGGGCTTTTGTGGTCAGGGCGTAACTGGTATCAGGCGTATAACCATACTTAGAGATGACAAATAACTACCACCGAAGCACCTCGTCTTAACCTTTGAGCAGTGCTTTGAGCAACAAGCGTTTAGTGCATGATGGGGCAAAGCTTACAGCGGGATTTGTTGCATTGTTCAGAGCCTAGAAATTACGAGGTTTCAGTTTTTTTTAATTTATGATGTCTTTCAGTTCATTTTATTTTCTGTATACAACGCTGGGCGGTTAAGAGAGGATGTTGTGATGTTTTTGCAGGATTGTTCTTACGTTCGGAGCGGAGGCCGAATATGTTAGAATCAAGTTGGTTCAAGGTTTATCAGTTTGAATACCGCTGCTGCTGTCTATTAGTTCACGTCTGTCATATTCTGCCTTTGTATGCCTTATATGACTGTATTCTATGCATCACCCGAGAAGGCCAATGCGCTGTTGGTCAGCATTTCAAATAAATAAAGATATAAATAAATACTACACAAGCACGACGACAGATAACGATCACGAGAGATAACTCACAGCGAGTACAAATGCGAGAAACAGTTCAAATACAAAAGCTTCAATAGGGAGCTTTCTGAAAGCCGTGCCGATGAACGAAGACGCGGGAACTAACGGAAAGAAGCAACAACAAGCACGAGGGGCCTCGGAACCATCACCCAAGAGAAGGGCCTTAGGAAGCCTAAAGGAACGCAAACTAGTAGACAGGGTCGACCATTTGGAAGACACGGTGGCAAGCCTAGGAAAGTCTTTCTACAGCTTCAAGAAATAGATCCGCAAAACTTTTGTGGCAAAACTCAGGCAAAGTGTTGAAACGATCATACAACCGAAGGTTACGCCGGCCCTGAAGCAGAATTTCAGCACGGCCGTCCAGCAATATGTTCCGCCAGTGGTACAGCACCGCATGGCTCCAGCCATACAAAAAATAAGTTACAAAAGATGGTTACACGGGCCCTGAAGCAGACTATCACCACGGCCGTCTAGCGATACGTGCCACCAGTGGTACAGCACCACATGGCTGCAGTCTTACAACAAATAGGTGACGAATGAGATCGAAATCCTACTGCCGCACCTCGGGTAAGAGATCAAACACGTTGTTGCATGTCACCATAAACAGGAACACCCCAAGAACCATGAAGCACTAGACCCCGGTCAGCTGCCGGTGGGACTTCCATGGTTTCGATAGTAAGAAGGTAATACTCCTGATTCAAATCATACAATCAAAAAGGAAGACAGACATAGTACAACCACAGGAGACCCTAACGAGGACGTACGGTTGCCGGGATACAGGCTGCATGCCTGTCCTCAAAGTCGATCAATGAACAGCTCAGGAAAATAAGGGAAGGTATATGCAGTGAAGAAAGGGAGGGACAGAAGAAATCATTGGCCGAGCATATGATCACAGAGGTGGTCGTCGGAAAGAAGGGGAAAAACAATATCGACATCGTCAACGTATACAGCAGCCCGAGCAACCACAGACAGCGTTTCAAAACGCTATGAGTAAGGTCAGCAAGACAGCTGGTCAGAACGCCGAACTCATTTTTTGCGGCGACTTGATGCTCATCAAAGGGAGTGGGGATACTAGGAGAGACTGATCAAGGGAAGAGATCTCCTGGAGTCCGTCCAGGAAGAAAGTGTAATCGTAATCACGGAACTCGCACAACCAATGAGAACCGGCTTGATATGAGATAAAGACACAAGGCCAGACCTTACTTTCTCCAGTGTTACCAGCAATAGCAGACTTCCAACATGGTTTAATATAGGTCTCGATCTCAGCAGCCATCATTACATCCTAGAAATAAATATACACCATCTTCCCGTAGGGGAACCCTGAGTAGTATGCGAAGCAGGCATTAGGTCGATTCAATTGGCCAGTAGTTTTCAGTTCGTCGTTTCTGTGAGGTTGAGGTACGCAGCTACCATTATATTTACCGTTTGGTTTCCCTGGTAACTACCACACTTTTCACTTACCGCAACTACGAAATGGGAAATTGCGTTGACCCCATGGCTGTTTCCATACTACTCAGGGTTTCCCTACAAGACGATGGTGTAATTTTAGTTGAGGGGGTGTTAGAGTGGAGAGGCATTAGAGAGAGAGAGAGACGTTGTACGTGGTATGAGTTTGTCTTTATTTATACATTATCAACATCATGTTCAACGTAGGTGACGTCGACCTGTGGTTGGCGTTCCGCTTTGGTTATGGCCGGCTTATGATCTCTGACATGTAAAGGGCGTTTGTAGTGGACGAAACCTGAAGTTGGTCAAGATAAGGTCGATGCACGTTCCCCGGATGGTTGTGGGCTGCTTGTAATCACGGCCCGCCGAGACTCGCCTACGCGCGCCACTGCCGATGACGATGAAACATCGAAGGCGAGTGAAGCGTGCTCTTCTCGTGCCGGCCCAGGAAGACACCGGAACACTCTCGCTCCAGGAGCCATTGAAGGAACCGTGCGTGCAGCAAGCCGACCATGCGCAGTTGGGGTGTGGACGGCGCAGAAAAAATGACAACGACAAGGGAGGGACATAGCCTCGACCATGAGATGCTTCGCATTTAAAAGGCCCCCGTCCATCAGAAGCCGCTCTTGAAGCGATTGCATAATCCCACGGATTGAGATCTATATCGCGCCCTATTACCGGGGGAAGGCGAAATACATGACATAGACGCATACGCCAGTAAAATAATAGAAATCGCCAAGGCCGCAACTAAGGAAATTAAGACAGTACCGGAGATTGAGAAAATCGAACACCGCCAAACATAAGAGGTGCAAACCGCAATGTAACAACAGAAAGTTAAGGCAGAATGTCACCGACCTCAACCATGCAATCCCGAAACATTGCACTGCGCTCTGCCGACAACAGTGGACAGAGATCTGCAATGCAGCAGACGGTCAACGGCATGTCGGCAACACGTGGGTGTTACTCCTTCACCTTCTGGACGAGAGCAAAACCAAGTCTCGCTAACTCGAGAACTTAAGCAGTCTGGAACAAGGGAGAATTGCCTCCATCTCCCCGCGAGGGAACCCTGGTGTGATGCGGTGCATCTGGGGGTTCAATTGGCGTTTCCATTGGGTTGATTCTCTACATGGCGTGAAACGTATTGTGAACGCGTAGGATGACTTCCATCACATACGGATGTTCCCATACACCGCACGATGGAGGCAATTTTACATTTTCATGCACATGCATCCGCGAAATGAGAGAGTACACGTGTTTTAGAGGCCACCACCCAGCGCGATAGCCGCTTTATATTCACAGCGCTTGAAGGAGAGGAGACCGCGGAGGAGAGTCGCGCATGCGCGCACATGCGCACCGGAGCAGCTGTTAACGCAGCGAAGCGCGCGCCAACCAAGCGCACCAGCGATCGTTATGCTAATGCGCCGGAGTGAGAGTGTTGCACACAGCTGTGGGAGAAGCGAACGGAGGAAGGCTGCGGACGGACGTCGCCGCCGCCGACGACGACGCAGGAGGGACATGCCTCAGAGCAAGAGATGCGCTGCATCTATTAAGAGAGCTAGGACAGGAAGAGGTGTACAAGGAGATTGGCAACAAATATCTACCGGCCACCGCTGCACCACAAGCGGAATGGGGGAGGGCAGTGGTGGCGTAGAGGTAGAGCATCCGCCCCGCGTGCAGAAGCACCGTGGTTCGGATGCCGGTGCCGCAAAATTCCCACCGGATAAAAAAACCCGCGGTTGTATAGCATTGCTGAATTGGGCTTGGGGCCCGGCCTGACCCTGGCGGCCATCACAGGTAACGCATTCCCTCACCAGAGCTCGATTGGCCACACTTGTGTAGTAATGGCTACAAACCTCCCAAGAATGTGCCAAATAACCCACGGCCCTCAGTATCCAGTGGCTGCGAAGAACCTATCCACGGCAGCCGTAAGACATGTTGATGCAGCAGAGGGTGCTAAGAATCTCTGGAGCCGGACAGGCCGCCATTGTAATCTGAACCTAGCAACGTTTACACCAGAAGTTTATCTAGCTAAGCGAGTGTCCAGGTGTTGCTCGAGAAATTAGAGGGCATTACCTGAGATGTAATAGGGCTTAGTTTGGTTAGGAGGACAGGTGAAGCCCATACTATGCTGAAGAAATGACACGTCCTATGTCACCGTGGTGTTATGCAGGAAACAAACCTTGGCAGTATTGTCTGTGAATAAACACAAGGGTGTCAAGTTAACCATTTATGGATAGTACTGCCATACCCTTCGCAATTTTTCATTTTGACAGCTTTGAACAACTAAGACTCCTAAACTAGATATTTTGGTAAAAACTTTCTCTACGCTTTTTTAGTGTAAGGGCTTTTGCACAGCAGGTTGCGTTGTTTCTGCGCAGTTTACAAATTATTTATTTAAAACGAAATGAAAACACGAAAAAGACAAGTGAATTTGTGAACGTAGCTTGCCACTTTTATTACCGTTATTTTTTTGACCCCGTGCGGTGGCTCAGGGGCTGTGGGGCTGCACTGTTGATCACAAAGCCACTGGGTGTAATCTATGCCTTTATTTCTCACGCTTCGTTGTACAACGCCCACCGTGACATGCCTCTTCGTGTGATTTAGAAACTTTGCAAATGGCTGCGCCCCGAGCCTAATTTCATCTAAAGCATGTAAAATCGCCGTCATAAAAAAGAAAAATTGAAATTACCCTGTGAAAGAAATGGGAATCGAAACTTTGAAAAGTAGATTCAATGGGCTCGGGCATTAGCCTCCAGCACTAACACCCGCAACTGTACCTCGACGCTACGCCTCCAATCTGAAGGCTTCTTTTAAAAGGCGTTCAACAGAATATAGCGCGCGTTTATATCACGCATCTAATGTGGGTGCGCTGCGCAACAGGGTGCTTAGAAATGCGCGTCCATGCCCCGGTGCACGCTTTCTTCTGGAGACCAAACATTAAAACGGCCGGGTGTCAGCATTTCGGCGCACGTTCAAAATCCCCATGTGAAAATAACCGGAGCCCTCCACTGCGGCGCGCCTCATAGCCCGTGTGCAGCTTTGGCGCGTTAAAATGAAAGTATTTGAGTGAACAAATGTAATAGGCGCTGCTTTTAGGACACAGCGCCTTCCTCAGTAAATTCAACCCATGCCTAGCAGTCACAGGTAACGGGATCGTTCGACATATTTGAGAGTGTAGGACTCGCAACAAGACTATAATTTCACCGACGAAAAGCATGGCCTAATGTTTAATTAACAGGTAGGCTGCCCCTGCAGCTGGAGTAAATTTAGAAAACTTCAGCTAAATTGCTTTCTTCTTTCAATAACGAACGCAAAATGTTGTTACGGGGCGGTAGGACACAAGGCATGAACCATTATAGATTCGAACGATGTATCTACGTTCTTTACATGGCTGCCGTCACCGAGCCGGGAACGGCTACGCCCACCCCCAGTTTCTTCATTTTTAGAGGGTATCTGCATACCTCTACGCTGCACTTCCCTCGTCATCGTAGTGCGCCGAAATTTCCAACTCCCCGCAAGTGGCCGACCTATCAAGATCACAGTGAATGAACGGCTGTGGTGATGATGAGATGACTATAAACAGTGAATTACTGGCCGCAGCGGATGACAAGGAAAGACTTGGTGAAGACTGGGCCCCAAACATTCACGCCGTCAAGGTGAAGACGAAATAACGAAGGGGCCGGGAACCAGGGTGGGAAAAAGGTCTGGGGACTGGGAATTGGCCGGGAGGCCCACCACTGGAGAGGACGGCGCTGCGTCGCTTTGACGTCACTTGTAGGATCACCGTTCCTATCTTGCTGCCTAGCTGGCTAGCCGCGCGTGACACTTCGGTTAGGAAGCGCGTTTAAACGGTATTTTCGTGTTAATTACCGTCGTTTGAAGCTAGTTTTAAGTGTGTCAAGCGCAGTTTGACCTCATGGGTGACTTTATAAGCGTATCAACTGCGGTACATTCTCCTCAAACAACTTGAGCGTGGTGTTGTATGACATATGCGACCGAAGCGTAAGCTGCGGCTCGTTTTCCCGATCAACACTCTAGACTACGACGAAGGCGGGGTTATGTTTCTAGACTTCACTTGTTTGTAAGAAATGTATAGAGCAGAAAATCACGAAGCTCGCAGAAACGCTCCGCACACACACCTGACGCGCCTGCCTGCCATTGTTGTTGACTTAACACTCCGGAATTGGAATCATTCCGGATTCATTCCCCCATTTCAAGGGGCCAAACGGAGTGACAATGGAATGAGGACAACGTTTGGAAGAACGGAATGGGAACGGAAGTCAGCCACTTTTGCCCGGTATGGAATGTGAATGGAATGCGACTTTTATCTAACGGCATCTCATTCGCTGGCACCTTCGTGCACCTCAATTATTCTGTGGCGACGACTGTGTCGTTATATCTCAAAAACAGCGCCGATGACAAAAACGAGAATGCAAATATGGAATCTCGAGTGACTGAATCCGCAAAGCCTGCTGCAGCGTGTGTCAATGTGAACTTCCAACTGCCCAAGCGCGTCTGGCCGGTGGCGCCGTTATGTCGACTCTTCGTGGTGTGGCATGCTTTTTGAGGCATAGCTTTCTCTGTGGCGCCGATGCAGGTCTGGCCGGTGGCGCCGTTAGGTCGACTCTTCGAGGTGTCGCGGGCTTTTTGAGGCATAGCTTTCTCTGTGGCGCCGATGCAGACCGCCGTCTCTGTGGCACGCTCCATGTAGCAGCATCGAGAAGCAGGGGTGGAAAATACGAACAGTGCGCAACCGAAGCCGCGGTGTATCTCATTGCATGCTGGTGATACGAAATCTTGGAGTAGCAATATGAAGTGTTCGCTCATGAACAATGAAACGACGGGCCTTCTTGGCAAACTCCTCCCACCCACCGTACCTGGCGCCGGCGCACAGCGAATATCGCTGTAGCTTGTAATCCGACGTGGTAGGCATCTCCCCGGAATACAACCAGCCTGCGACCCTCTGTCCGTCTGTTTGCAGCGGGGTCTCAAAGCTTCAACGAATCAAAATCAAAGCAGCAAAAAACAATTGTGGGTGGGGGTGCTCTGTGTGTGCCGGGCACCCACCATAGGCTTAAGAAGCGAGCTTCGGATTTGTTAATAAGCTTTTTACCTCCACGCTCCGATACGGTAGTGGACAGCTGTGATATACGATTACATTAGATAATAAATATGGCAATGCAGAAGTTAAATCTGCCAAACGGCGTTTATAACTAACAGTTCCGGCTCCAGCAGCGGTCTTGTTTCCGAGCGTTTTGACAGCTCTCAGCAGTGCGACACCATGCTTTGTTTCTATCCGAAAGTGCGGCCCTCTCGTCCAGTTGTGTTAAACTGGTTCGTGGTTTGGTTGCTATATTGCTGTGCACGTGGTTTTTGCGCCTTGGTACAAACTCACCTGATTACTGAAGCCTTAGTCGTTGGTTTGAAAGTTGGAACATCGCCACTATTCATGTAGGAAAGCGTCATTTCAAAATGTTCATCCGGTCCTCCTGCATATTGGTTGCGCGTTTATGAAAAGAAACTGCCTGCCCATACTTCTTTATTTAGCCAAGGCTTCCGTTACAATATGTTTCTACCACTTTAAACAGGGGGGTCATAAATAACGCCCTGAATTGAACGGATTGGGCTGACGTAGGGCCAGGGCAATAAAGAAGCCAAATGGAGGTCAACGTGGAAGCAAGACAGCTTTCCCACGGTGAATGCAGAACTGTTAGCAGGTGACGCTGCACTCCTTGTCTCTCTTTTTGGTACAGTAGCATAGGCGGACAATGCTGTGAATTCGCTTGAAATCATTTAAGTAAGATTTTCGAATGCGAGGACTTGTCAGAAAGCTCCGCACGGCTTTCTGTAGTGTTGTGTGAAGTGCCTTGCATGTGATTAGTATGTGCACTACGGCTAGGGCCTCTCCGCACCCGCTGCACAGAGGTCTTGGATATGCAGTGAGAAGGTGCAAGTGCGTTGCATCAGTGTGCCCTATCCGTAATCTGGCCAAGGCGACTTCAGTGTATCTATTACGTGTGTCGGTGGTGTATGGTCCCAAGTGTGGTTTTATTACGTGTAACTTGTTGTCTGTTTGTTCACTCCAGTGTGTTTGCCATGTTTCGCGAAGTTGTTGTCTGATGTGTGGTTTCACGTCTGTGTAGGGTAATTAGGTTATGTCTACTGTATTCGAGAGTGTAGCAGCAGCAGCCATTCCAGCCGCTGCTTCGTTCCCGGCTATACCACAGTGGCCAGGGACCCAGCAAAGGAATAGTTCAAATTTGTGGACATACACAGACATATTTCCCTTGACTATTAAATTTATAACATAATTTTTTGAAGACTTTGTTGACGACAACGCCCGCACAACACTAAGAGAATCTGTATATATTGTCACGGGACGTGGCGGACAATCCCCGTGGCGCCATAGCCCACCACCAAGGATGATGACGACGAAGAGCTGTGTGCGCGCCCCAGCCAAGCTGTGCTGGTTATGGCTGCCTGTAAATAGTCTTGTAAATACATCGCTTCATCGCCTCATGGTTCATGTAATCTGCCGCCACGTAACATTTGGTGGAGAGTGCGGGTTCGTCATCCCCATCCTGGTCCTAGCATCGCACCGCATCGGCATGGACGTTGCCTCCAGGGATAACGAAGCCGCGCCGGGCAGCCCCAGCCCAGCCGATCGAGACCACCAAATGACGATGTCCCCCCCCCCCCTCGTATCCCCAGCCCGAAGGACCCAAGTGACGACCAGCCGAGATCAGCGTGCCCAGACAAGCCGAAGATGGATCCCCCGCTCTTCCTTCCGATGTGGCCTGAGGACCTTTGGCGCTTCGTCGCGGCTGAAGCCGTTGCTGTTGCTGGGCCAGGCGTCATCAACACCATCATCGTCAACCGTGGCGGCAAGCAATTCGTCTGCATTTCTCATCGCACACTCATCCGCATTCAGTCGCCAACTTGTGTCGGCGTCGACCGGGACGGTCGTCCTCGACTGGCGGGGTGATGTCACGGGACGTGGCGGGCAATCCCCGTGGCGCCATGGCCCACCACCAAGGATGATGACGACGAAGAGCTGTGTGCGCGGCGCAGCCAAGCTGTGCTGGTTATGGCTGCCTGTAAATAGTCTTGTAAATACATCGCTTCATCGCCTCATGGTTCATGTCATCTGCCGCCACGTAACAATATAATGGATTGTGGGATGTGGCTTTGAAGGATACGATTAACAAGAAGAAGTACACCATAAGCCTCTGCCGTAAAGATACTTGTATTACTGTTAAGAGTTCTAGTGACAGCAAGGCCGGGCCCATGCGCCGCGCAGGACACCGAGGTGGAAGTTTTAGAGGCGTCCGCATAAAATCCAGAACATTGGTACTTCTGCTGCAAATACAACCCAGTAAAAAAACACAACAGAAAAATACGACAGAATGATCCTGTGAGGGAATGGGACAGTTCAATGTACTTCTGTAGTCTGTAGTCTAAGTTCATCCTGTCTCTGTAGTCTGTAGTAAATCTGTCCTGTAGTCTGTAGTTAATCCTGTCCTGTAGTCTGTAATCTTGTCCTGTAGTCTGTAGTAAATCCTGTCCTTTAGTCTGTCGTAAATCCTGTCCTGTAGTCTGTAGTAAATCCTGTCCTGTAGTCTGTAGTAAATCCTGTTCTGTAGTCTGTATAATTCCTACTCTGTAGTCTAGTAAATCCTGTCATGTCTGTTTTCGTAGTAAATCCTGTCATGTCTCCAATTTCAACTTGTTTGGCATAAGAAATATACTGCCCATGATGTTTTTTCTATTAAGTACCTGAAGTATGCAGGATATGCATAACAATTTCAATAAAAATGACCAACAAACATAAGCATTTGGTGTCATTCTTGCCTTTCTGGTACAACGCTTAAAATTGTTTTCAGTGAATAACTGATTTCAGAAAGCTGTACCAAAGGGCATTTAAGCAATGCAACTAGTGGCACATTCATGCATGCAATACAAAAGTTTGATGTTACGCAGACTGCACATGCCTGATCACAGTCCGAAAAAAAAAGCAGTTTGCGCTGCTTATCCATTTTATTTTCCTCTTTTTACAACACTGTTCCTGGGCACTACCGTGGCTTCACTTGCCATAGCATCACTTTTTGTCATGGAGAGGCTTTTACTGCCCTCTTATGTTGCTGTTACAGCAAACAAATAATTTTTATTTCATTGCCAAATATAAAAACAAAATATGGCGCGTTATTTGTATGCTAAATGATTGTGCTGACTTGGAAACGGTCAGAACTATAATTTCCTTTACTACAAAACAGCTTTCATCTGCACGTCATGCGAAACTGCGCCTGCTGCAAATTTACGGGAACCTGGACGCTGATACACGCCGGACGAGGAAACTCGTGGATCCAGCAGCCGCTGGAACGTAACGCTGGAACACGCCCGAGACCACGCCGTCTCCAGCGAATAGCGTGGCCGATCCTCGCGCTCGGCTTTTTTTTCTTTAATAGCCGTGTAATTGCAAACCCGCGTAGCTATTAACAAGAAATACAGAAGTCATTCCTTCAGGGAAACCTCAGTAGCGCTACAAAATTTAGCCAGACTCATTTGGGCACTTTTCAGCTGATTTGGCCGTGCTTCGGAAGCAGGGCCAAATCGCATCCCATCATCGCGTTCCGTCATGGACGCTCAACATGTTCATAAAAGCAAATTTATTCTCTCCAACAGAAAAAAAATATTAAACGAGCATCAACAATAACCGTTTGAAAATTCGTTCCCTATATTAGTTAGGGCCATTAAAACACAAGTGAACAAATATTTCTTTTATACTGCAAAACGTGAGAGAACGTGAGAAAATTAAAATGGAAAGTCAATCTTTAGCTGGAATGCTTGCCTTTGTGAACCTGGCTTCGTTGTATTCGCACAGCAAGGCGTGGGGGTATCCTGTGGCTAAAAGCGCACGTCTCTGTGGTGCTGCACTATCTTGAGGAGTACTCACGCACGATACCTGCCGAAGTCACGCAGGGATCGTTGCAAGTTCAGTCGATTGTCGAAGAACATCGCACGTATTCCAAATCATGCTGCCTGCGGGATTCGTCGCATTCACTCACATCCTAAGCACCCTGGTTAGTCGTTGCTGGAGGAGTCCTCACTTCAAGATGCTTGAAATCCGGACCACTGATCTTGCTTTTACCACAGCTTCCGAAGCATTAAATGTTGCTGCTGACACTCCGCGAGACATAAGATGCACGTTTTTACAAAAAAGTTAAGCCTATTCAACTAGGCAAGAGCACCGATGTGAAATGTGAACGAGCCACTCGGCCACGCAGCCACCGCGAATTTTGACCGGCAGACGAAAAGCAGGAGGGAACAAAGCAGGAGAGACCAAAGGAAGGGTAAGGAGGGAACCGGCCGATCCCGAGAACTTGTTTTGCGACCCCCCCTCACCCCCTCTCGATTCTTCATATTGCGGTCTCCCCGTCCCGCGAGTGCTGTTCGCCCGCGACGACATGCCTTCAGTGGAGACGATGCTTCCCCGAACTTCTTCCAAAGGGCCGGGCTAGAGGGAAGGCGCGCGTTTTATTTCTTTCTACATTTATTTTTTAACACATCTCGGTAATTCAGCGAGTTCACTGGCGCCGTTTCTTTTTTTCTTTTTTCACACAGGTAGCGGCAACTGGTTCGCTGTTTTTAAAATCTTATTTTAACTATTTAGGCTTGATTGGACACCTGTTTCGCGCGTTAAAATACACACATTGCTCGCTAAAAAAATAAAGCAACAGCACGCACATTGAAACAATGGGGCTCTCAAAGACACCCAGAAATACATGTCAGAATGTGCACTGCAATTATTACACCACGTCTTCAAAAAGCACATCTTGCTGGTTTTTTTATGCGTCCGTTTTGCCGAGGGGCTACCCTTGTTGCCTGATTCTTTTATCAAACATTGTCCACAGCACAATATATGCAATTGCAATTCACTCAAAGTACCCAAGGAATTTCCGAAGTTCTTTATGTATCCATTTTTTTATTATGGGGCTTCGCTTAGATGTTCCAACAGTAGTGTGATTTGTGCTAAGTTGCGTTGTTAATTGCAAATTTGTAGCGAAGGTTTTTTTTCCAACACGGCCGGAATGCTAATGGCCGCAATGCAACAAACGTTCATTACAACAGACGCTTGCAATGCAATTGAACGAGATGACCGTCACTCGCACGCAGCATTGTTTGCGTGCAGCGCACGCTAAAAAAGTGGGATTTTGCGGCACCGCACGGGCCGCAAACACCAAGATTCGGAGCATGTGCGTCGATCGCGGCGCTGGAATACAACCAGTGCACCCCTTAACCGGCGCGCGACATTCCCGTGTCCAGCCAAGCAGCGGCACCATACCACCCCGTACTATCCCGTTCGTGCTATCCCCTTCGCACTAGCTGAAACCCTTTCCCCAAAGGCAATGTCCCAATGTTATTCGATGCTCTCCAGCAACCTTCCCGCGTTGCTGTCGTTCTGGGCGGCGTTTTCCTGTGTATTCCGTTCTTTCCGGGCTATTTCATCGCTCTCCTAATGCTGGAAAACACGGGGTTTTCCGAGAGTGTAAGGAAGAGATTTTGTAGCAGTACTGAATGGTCGGTCATGTGACACTTTTGCAATGAATCTAAACTTCTCTTTCACACTATAAAAATCTGCAGGGACTACAAAATGATCTGTCGCAGGGCAGATAATAATGGTAATTACGGAATGCTGAATGTAGAGGCTGAAGGACAGTCTGTGGGCCAACAAAAGTTTGTGCAGTGCCTACAGGGTGTTGCACAATAACTGTAGTACAACAGAAATGTCTCATGCGACAGAAATTTTGTAGTCCTATTACAGAGGTTTTTGTAGTGGGGACTGCAGAATGTCGGTCGCATGATAGATATGTCTTGTACTACATAAATTTCTGTTGTACGACAGATATTCTGTCATCATTCTGCAGCGATTCCTGTCTTACAACAGACCATCCTGCATTCCCAACAGAAATTCCTGTTGTGCGACATAAATGCCTGTCGTACGAAGTATTTTCTAAAGTTGTACTACAGAAATTGCTGTCGCATGACAGGCCACCCTGTAGTCCCAACAGAAATTCCTGTGGTGCGACAGATATGCCTCTCGTACGACAGATTTTCTGTAGTTGTACTACAGAACTTCCTGTCGCACGACAGACCATCCTGTAGTCCCAACAGAAATCCCTGTCGTGCGACAGAAATTTCTGTCGTGCGACAGAAATTTCTGTTGTGCGACAGAAATTCCTGTTGTGTTTTTCGACTGGGAAGAAGTGCTGCAGAATTGCACATGTGGAGCTCAGTTTTTACCTACATGCGTGAATGATGTGTCGCATGACGTAGGGTGGAGATGCCATGGTGCTATGAAATCTGTTGCAGAACTTTGGATGGTATCTACAAAGGAGACAGCAAGCTCTGACGCTTCCTCTGTAACTCTGTAAGAGAAGGACGAAGGTAACGATGGTCGATTTAAAAGGACTTCAGTCTTGGGTGTATCATGAAAAACTGATTTAAAGAATGGTGTGGCACGGATGAAATTTTAAAGGCATAACGGAGGTCTGTGTATGCTCGTTGACGTTGAAGGTTCCATGTGTTGCACTCTACATACAGGCTTTCGACCGGACTAGTTCGGAAAGGCGCCACACGCCAAGCGGAGCCCTAGATGAAGGACAGGTACCAGCATTCTGAGGGATGTTTTAGTGGCTGACCCATAGACAAGGCTACCATAGTCCAATCGTGAACCTACTAGGCTGGTAAAACACGTAAAAGAAATTGTTTGTCAGCACCAAAAGAAATGTGCGAGAGAACCTTCAGGATAGTCAGTGTTTTCAAGCATTTAGGTTTCAGTTGTTTTATGTGTGGGATGAATGTGAGCTTTTCGTCAAAGATAATACCTAAGAACTTGTGTTCCTTTTTGACAGGAGTAGAGACACCGTGGAGTCGAATGTCTGGATCCGGCCGAAACCCACGCCTCTTGGAAAACAAAGCACAAGTGCACTTTCATGGATTAAATTTAAAACCATTGGTATCTGCCCAGCCGGCTAGCTTGTTCACACCAAGCTGCACTTGGCGCTCGCAGATAGACAAGTTACACGGGTTTGAAAGAGAGTTGAACGTCGTCTACATAGATTAAACAGGAGATCTTTGGTGGCAGTGCCTTCCGAAGAGAATTCATTTCAAAACACCACCTTGCGGCACGCCGTTTTCCTGCACATGAACCCTAGAGAGTGCAGCTCCAAATCGCACGCAAAACGTTCTTTCAGACAGGTAACTAACAAGCGTATCCATCATGTTACCCGACATGCCAAAGGACTTCAAATCGCTGAGGATGCCGTACCGCCAAGCAGTGTCGTACGCCTTTTCAAGATCAAAGAATACTGTCATACAGGACTGCTTATGGAGGAAAGCATCCTAAATATACGACTCTAACGCAACGAGTTGATCGTTCGTAGATCGCCCTGACCTAAAGCCTGCCTGGCAGCTTGCGAGAAGACCGTTGTACTCTAAGAAGTACACGAGTCTCCTGTTTATCATCTTCTCAAAGAGCTTACACAGGCAGCTTTTCAGGGAAATGGGACGATAACTGGCGGGAGGGGAAGCGTCTTTTCCTTCCTTTTGGAAAGCCACTACTATGACCTCCCTCCAAGAGCATGGATTGTGCCCCGAAAGCCATTATTTATTGTATAGGTGTAAGAGTGTTTCAAGAGTGTCTGGGTGTAGGGGCTGTATCATGGTGTATGTAATCTTATCTGCGCCTGGAGCTGAAGGTTTGCACGTACTCAGGGCAGCCCTAAACTCATAGAGAGTGAATTCAAAGTTGTAAAAGTTTTTGATTTGTGTTTGTAGTGTAAGGGCTTTTTTTCTGCAGATTTTTTGTGTTTTATGAAAGTGTTTGTGTAGTGTGCTGAGCTGGACACGTGTTCGAAGTGTTGTGCAAGTGTGTTAGCCTGGTCTTCAAGTGGTGTGTCCCCTGTTGTGCTAACCAGGGGCACGCTGTGTGTCTGTTGTCCTTTGAGCTTGTGTATACGTGTCCAGACTTTGTGTGTGTCCGTGTATGAATTAATGGATGTCAAGAAGGTGTGCCAACTCTCTCGTTTTGCCTCACGGCGCACATGTTTTCCAAACGCCTTGGCCAGTTTGAACAAAATAAGGTTTCGAGACGTGGGGAACCGACGACGGATATCACACGCCTTGTTCTGGGCCTCTCGCGCCCTCCTACAGTACTCATTCCACCACGGCCACCCCTGGTTACGCGGGGCACCAGAGGCGTGGGGAATGGACTTTTTGGCGGCGTCGAGGATGGGCGCCGTGAGCAGTTGGGAAGCTTCTTCAACGTGTAGGTGTCGTATGGATGTGTGGTGTAGTTTCGATGTCTCTGTAAATGTATTCCAGTTAGCTCAAGCTTCATTGAACCTATTATCGGAAGATGAACTGCTTGGGCCTTTACCTATATATGTTAGTGAAGTGGGGAAGTGGTCACTGCCATATGGGTCAGTGCTCACACAACACTCAAAACTTGGAAAGAGAATTGCCGAACCAATAGCCAGGTCAAGATTTGAGTATATATTGTGTCCTATGTTATGGTATGTAGGCTGTTTCTTGTTGAAAAGGCGTGCTCCAGAAGATGTTAGGAATTTCTCTATCAGGCGACCTCGGGCATCTGTTCTGGAAGAGCCCCAAAGTGAGTTGTGAGCATTAAAGTCACTTGTGGATCTATGGTTCGGGCAGCTGGTCAACCAGTGCCTCGAAGTCAGAGCTCGTAAGTGCAACATCAGGAGGAATGTATATGGAGCATACCGTTACCAACCTATTAAAAATTATTGCGCGGATGGCTACAGCCTCGAGGTTGGTATTCAGGGTGACAGGGTGGCATGCTAAGGATTTTCGGGCGATTATGGCCACACCGCCAGAAGAGTGTGTGCAGCCATCCCTGTCCTTTCTGTATACCATTTAACTATTCAAGAAATTTGTGTTTTTGGAATTCAGATGTGTTTCCTGGACACACACTAACCTCGGCTGATTGGCATGCAGAATCTCATACACGTCGTCAAGAAAACTCAGAAGGCCTCTGCAGTTCCATTGAACTATGTTTTCTCTTCCCATGATTATGCGTTCAGAGCTACTGGAATGTGACTGTTTATGTAGGGTCTTTCGGGGCTTGGACTCTTGGGAGGGGTTTTGTGACCTTCTCTACTGACCTGGACGTCACAGCCCGTTCCTTCCGCTGCGATGAAAGCCGCAAGGGCTCGACGTCCATGTCGTCGTCTGAAGGCAAGGGGGTGCCCAGCGGACTGGCCCCCTTGACGTGGTACCCTTTCGGGTGTTCTTTGCCTGCGCTGCCAGTGCCGAAGGCGTGGGGAGCACGACAGACGGCACAGGCAGTGAGTAGGGGGAGGGGGTCGCTGCGACTGTCTCCGTATCCATCTACGTGCCCTTGCGTGTGCTTTGTCTCCGTCTCCATCTCCGTGCCGTTGCGTGTGATTTGGGCCCGTGGAGAGGAAGCAGTGGAGGCAGATGCATCCCCAACAGACGTTGTTGCCACCACAGCTGCTGCAGGGTGAGCGAGCGGTGCACAGCCTTGTTGGGCTGCCTGGTGCCACCCTGGGGGGGGGGGGCGAGACCAAGTCCGACTCGCGGTAGTGGGTCCCCGCCGCAACCAGACGCCGCTCCGCCCCCCGGCGAGCCGCGTCGGCGTACCTCCCCAGGGGGAAAGAGGCGAACCTCTTCCGCGCCTCTGAGAAGGTGATGTTTTCTGTCACTTTCAGATTGATTATTTTCTTTTCCACTTGGAATTTCTCGCACTTTCTGGAGTAGGCCGCATGAGGGCCCCTGCAGTTTGCACATGTGAGGTTGTCAGAATTGCAATTGTCAGTGGGGTGGTCCTGCGCTGCACATTTCGCACAGGTTGTTTTGCCGCGGCAAGAGGTTGTGCTGTGCCCGAACCGCTGGCACTTAAAGCAGCGGCGCGGGGTTCGGTATGTACGGGCGAATAGAGCATCGGATGTAGCCTGCTTTTATATATTGCGGAAGTGTCGATCGGTCGAAGGTCAGGAAAATGTGTTTGGTGGGGATTATCTTATCGTCCCTGCGCATCGTGATGCAGCGCATGGCTGTGACGCCCTGGTCCTTTAACTCTTCAAGAAGGTCGGAATCTGTTTCTGTAAGGAGATCCGAATCTGAAATCACACCCTGGGAGCTGTTCAGGCTCCGGTGGGGCGTGATCCTGATGTCCAGGTCATGGATGCGAGTTGGGGCAAGAAGTGTGCGGGATTGTTTTTCATTGTTGAGTTCGACAAGGTTTCCTCCTGTCCTGAGCTTTTTGGCTTCATACTTTTCACCTAATGTGCTTTGCAGAAATTTCTAGACAAGGAATACCGACAGTGAAGCGACAGGTCTCGTTGGGTCAGCTGATTCGATCACAGGAAAACGAGAATAGTTATTCCCATTTGTTGAAGCGACAGTTGTTGACACAGGTGGGAATGAAACTTTGGTGCGCCCCTTTTCGGGGGCCGATCATGTCTGGCGGGGGGCGGTTTAGAAAATGCCATTTATCATAGTATAGAAGCAGGGGACGGGGGTACTTTCTTCTTTGACTTTACCCTGATGGTCAAAGAGGTCCCGGATCTCCCTGCCTGGGGAACAGACAGGGAGCCCATCCACGGAGCTTGACCTGGGCTCCGACGGCCACCGTTCGGGGGTTTCTAACCCTCCAACTATAAAACATCGCCACGGTTGGATCCAGCTTATGTTTGGGGGCTCGGGGTGCGCGGTACCGCCAGTACCGTCACCAAGATTGCTCAAGGTGCCCCGTGTGGGGTCGTCGCGCAAGAACAAACCTTTAAAGCAGGCTAACATGCAAATACCATAATAAGCAGCACGATCCCGCTTGTAATTATGCAAAAAAAGGCAGTGTGATTCTGCCCCTTTTTTAAGCGAAACCGTCCTTAATCAGACTGGTGGCATTTCGTCATCAAGCTAATATATTTCCCTTTAGACCGGTTTCCCAACTGATCACATTTCTTGACAACGGGCGTGTGCCTGAAACCGGGCGCCGCAAGTAAAGTTTTTAGCTCTCTATCCCTCTGAAACCGTGCTTCTAGTGGGTCAAAACGGATACTTGAAACTTAGTACAGCATGTTGTTGGGCTAGTTGGTGCAGCATTATGAACGTAGAAAAAACTGCGGTAAAAAAAAACGGGGGGGGGAAAGGGGAAAAGTAAAAAGGACCCAAAACGCAGACTCAAAAAAAACTCTAATGAAACAATGGGAAAAAGAAAATATGTCATTTCTGGCCCATGCGCACACAGAAGCCAGTTCGTTTATCTTTTCCTGTCAGTGCACCATCCTTTTTAAAAATTCAAATTCATTGCCGTACAACGCAACGGATGGCACGCTAACACAATTTTTGTCATTTCTGCGTATACAGGACACTTGAAAAGTGTGAAAAAAGAACGGTTCAAGCGTAGAACAAGAAGACGGAGTGCAATAGTATATCTTTATCTTATAAGCCACGTAACCGTGTACATTTAGATGGTTCGAAGATGCGTTTACTTAGTGCGCGCAAAATCGTAGAATCTGTTCGTTATTCGCTTGCGATTTGCGGGCTTTAAGGTTTGGCGATCGGTTGGACTCACTTTGAGCTTTCGCGCTGCTCTCTACATTCGTTATGAAGAGATGGTTAATGTTCGCATTAGAAGGTTAGTAGTTATTCTGCACGAGATATGTAACTAACCTGCTACCTCCCCATTCGGCAGCGAGTGACAGATTATTGTATACTTTTGCAGTTTTTACCGGGTATGATAGAGTTAGGTGTATGTTCTGTTCCTCGATACCTCGATGGAGCTCCTGAGGCAGTTTTAACGTTGAGGAATGAAAGGAATAGAATTGAACGGCCCGCCCATTCTAAGAGTGGGAATGCGGTTAATTTTGTCATTCCGAGGAATCCAAAGGAATGAAATCACGTCAAGTTGTAATTCCTAGGAATGGAATTGGAACGTAATGGGGACGCCCATTCGACAACACTGCTTCCCCCCAGCCCACAAAGCGGCTCGAACCGCCGCAGGTCGCGGCAAAACTTGTCTCCACTTTTTAAAATTACACTAGTCGTGGAATTGTATAGTAATGCACATTAGGTAAATTGGAAGTTAGTCTGGTAATTATTGTACTAGGTATTATGATCAGCTCTGATTTTCGAAGCAATGATCACATATATGCTGGGAATCGCGATCTACGCCGTCCGGCCGCGGAGGTCCGTCTGCGCAACGCCGGCCCGTTTACGCCCGGTGTGGCCAGTGGCCGGAGGAGGGCGATACGTGCGCACAAAAATCCGCCGAGGCTGTGGCAGGTATCGTGACCATCGATCGCTTGAACGGCAGGCAAAGCGGATACAAAGGGGGTGACCGTGCGGTGAAGAGTTGTATTAGGGACTGTCATCCACAACTTTAACGATAGCGGCGATGAAATATCTGCCTCGACGCTAATCCTAAAGTTCCCAACATTCGATTACGTGTATCCGAAGACGACGGCCAGCTTTTGGAGAAGACACTCGTCGCGCGCGCGCGTGTTGCGTTGGGGTGTAACTAACTTTTTGGGTGTCCCCACACTCGATTTTTGTTTTCTAAGACTCCCCATTAGCCCGTATCATTGACGACGTGTTTCGCCTCGTACACAGCATCGCCTTCTTTGAGCAGTCGTGAGTTTCGAAATTGATGCTACAGAAAGGCCAGCTCACTGTAAACTGACAAACGCCATAATGAATTCCAAAGCCGATCTCCTTATGAAATATAAATATAGCCAAGTCCAAACCCGGTTGAAGGAGCGGAAAACTTGCGTTGATACCATTCATACGTTGCGGACAAGTTGTCTGCGAAAAGTGAACATATCAGCCTTGCACAATGCAGACTACGGCAGTGATGGTTAATCAAATCTGGGCATAACTATAACAAACGTAGAAACATTTTAGGGGAAATACGCGCTGCTTAAGCCGAACTTAACCCGAATAGCTGCGAATTTAAGCACGTGCGGCGAAGCAATCCCATCCCAGACCCCACGTAGTCATTTATTTACCAGACAATGCGAGCAGTATGCGCGGTTAGATCACAAGTGAGTGAAGTTAGTGGTATTATTGTACACCGTGTCTCGTACATGTCCCGTACTAGGTATTTCATACTGAATATACAGCGCACCTTTCTCGGTTTCAGTTGCACCGTCCTTGGCGTTAGCTGGCTGGGTCCGAGCTTTGGGTCGCGATGGTTACGACTACGTAAACACCGCGGTGTCGCCGGGAACAAACGAGTTGCTGTTTGCTGGCCCAGAATGTTCGGTATGCAGATCACGTTTTGGGTAATTTGTTTGAACTCCACTGGGACGGGAGAGGCGGTGACCACAAAAAAAAGAAGTACGAGGGCGCATACGCACACGAAGTGCGGAGAAGCAGACGACAACGTGACCCGGGATCCAACAAGTGACGGCATTCGTAGGTGGCCCTATGGTATGCCCTCGAGGCCAATAGTCGGCAGGGCTCTAATGCTGACATTATTTGTAGTCTCAGTTGATCTGGGTCGCCCACTCATGGCCTGCGGACACGGGGCGGAGTACATCTTCGAACGCTGCTCGCAGCACGGCTGACGCTGCCCGACACGGCCGATATACCCTGGGTGTTCGCGCCGAGGTCGTGACGTTGCGATGCTGCTGCCAGTGTAGGGATCAACCCGTGCACTCTAACAAAGATGATACGAGAATAAACAAGAACGAGTGCTCTCTATTTACATTATTTACATGGCAGCCATCAACAAACCTGCCCACGCCTTCGTATTTGTCAGAGCATGATGCTATAGTCCTATCTCCACATTCCTCCTCATCTTCGTCTGGTGACAAAATCTTGGAGATATTTAAAACCAATGCCCCTTGTGGTACGAAAAAGTGCCACGGTTCATATCTGTATGCCCATGCTTTCTGTCCGCAACAATTACATAAACATCAGTAATGAATAACGGGCTCCTTTTAGTACCAATACAGAGCTTCTCTGTACTACAAAACTGGTCTGCCTAGCGCATTCATACGAAGACCGCCAAACGCACTACATCGGATGCTTGCTGTAGAATACCCTAATGAAAAATGGCCTTTTGGTTTCGTGTAATTTATGGTATTGATCAGGGTGGTTAAAAAAACTCACAAAACAGGGACAAAGATAAATATGACATAGCGCTTCCTCCCATTGTTTCTCTTTTGTAAGCACCTTGAACTCTTGACTAACAATTTCAGAACTAGCTCAGCCACTCGTCCTGCGGCAGGATATTTTAAAGTAATTCCATGAAACGACAACGGCAAAAACCACTTTTAAATTTCCCTGAGTTATTGGTAGATCCTGGTTAAGGTGGGTTTTCAATAGGGAATTTTACGTGGCGAAACCATCGCAAATGATAACAGTAGGCCGAGGCGGAAATCTGATAGGATGATTTTATCCGTCATGTACCTAATTGTTTTGTGGGTATTTTTCTAGTAATTCACAACAGGCGAGAAATTGCAGTAACAAGTCTGCTAAAGCGCGCATAAAGCACATGATTTAAATTGTAGAGTGAATTCTGTGAAGGCCTTTGTACGCAGTATCCACCGTTGTATATTTTCGAGTTGGATGTTGATTATCAGCCACCAGTCCTTAGGAGGAGAAGGTGGTAAATGGAAGACTTCGGAAGCTCTTCAAAAAAATATGAAAGTGTAAATGCGTTCATGCTGCTCAGCAGATCGTAAACACCTAGAATTGTATTAACTTGCAGATTGGAATTTCTACAGCAGAATCAGAAGTTGTTTCAAGAAGCTAAGTCACCGTAGCCGTAAGCCCTTGCTAAGGGCCACGGAATTAGCCCTTGCTAATTGCGCGTTGTTTCGAGTCAAACAGATTGTTTGTTTATAAATAGTTTGTTATTATTTTTGTTGAGAATGTGCTGCATCAATTTGACGCACTAACTTGTTAGTGAGACTGGCATGCACATTTCTGTCGGCAGTTGGTTGCCGTCTTCATGGATGGGAGGTATTTTCGAACAAAGCCAACCTTCGGGCAAGGTGGCGGTCTTGACTGACGGCGTAAAGGTTGCGTACAAGAATGAAACCAGCTGATCAGAATATCGTCTAAAAACCCTTGATTCATGATCAGGACCAGCCCTTTTTTTATGTAGTCTGCCAAAGCAAGTTTAGAATACCCGGCACGTTTTCCTATCGCTGGCACTGCAGAGGGAGGCGTTTTCGCCGCTGCTGCTGCGGTATAAACACGTGTAAAAGCACATTGGAAATACCTGACCAAGTAGATTGAAACTGATTTTGCGCCGCCTACAACGGCATCTGTTACTCCTGATGTGATGATGGAGGCACCTGGTTTAGCCTAATAACACTCAACATTCTGTGGCTCATTTATCATAAAACTTGTCAACTTTGTTGAAAATTATCATCTTATTTTTATTTCGACCTGTATTGTTCGTGCAAACAGACATATGTGTGCTAGAGTATTTCTTCCTTTTTCTCATTTGTTTACCTTTCTCTTAATAACAATGATGCCACATGTAATCCACAGTGTTTGCCGCTATTTACGATTCCATTTATTCGGAATGAAGTTTGCTTCACAAAACTCCACTGCGCGTCTAAACTTACCATAAGTAATGAATGCTTGTATTCGAATAACACCAAATGCAGCAGACACTATTTCTAGATGGTTGATAATGCTTTAGTCGTTTGCTCTATTATAATGCTTCACTCGAGCCCTGGAGAATTGATTGTTCCGGGTGGAATTTTGATTTTGGGCAACGAACGTAGGTAAAATTATTTTTTGATAAGCAATTCATTCTTCTACACTTACGTCAGGGGTTCACTGACAGGATACAAACAGGAGATTAAGTACTGAATTGGCGCTATGTTGAATGATCGTGGATTTTTTAGGAACTGTAATATTGAGAAACTATACATTACATCTAAACGCCGCTCATAACGGCTTTCTTAGTGATAGCCAGTTGTAAGCTGATCACAATCAATGCCAGTGAAGTTGAAATCGCCTTTTATGAAAAGTTTAGCTGGCACCGTTAGTTTCTGGGGAAACAAATCGTGCTTTGGAATTACGTATTCTTTACGTTTTAGGTTTGCTATAGATACTGTATAAGAAATAAGTAATATTACCATAATTGTGCTCCAGGTATGTGCATTCGCGGTTAGGCATGCCTTGATGGGTGAAAAATGAAAGACTATTTTTATACAAATATCAACGCCCCGTCCGTGGCTGTTACGATCCATACGTAGAAGGGTAAAAGACAAAGAACTCGGAATCATGTATGTTAGTATTTCGGCACGTTTTTGTTGCAATTAGTACATCATGATTGTCCTGGAATAACAACTGTAGTAACGTATCTACGTTGTTAGCAATGTTGTTCGGATTAAATTAAAGTAATGAAAGCGCTGAAGTATACCTGAGGCGTCACGCGTCGGAAGCGCGGGAATCTCGGGCATATCGGTATAGGATCCCACTCTGTTACTCTGCGCGTTTTCAAAAGACGTTTTCTTTATTTTAGTTTTTTCGCCCGCATGAATAACTTGATCGCCGTTCTCGCGGTTAACTTTTGCCCATTGCTACAGCTTCCGGCCCTGTTATGACTCACTGGCGCCATGTTTGCGCGGGTCAGTCGCCCGCCGTTCGACCACCCCACCGCTTGTCAACGGAAACGAAAGGAGGCCAACACGCCGCCGCGGCGGCCACTGATTGACAGCGGCTTTTGAGCGGCGTTGAGTGTTGTTGCCCCAAAAGGGATTAAGGAGCCGCCGGTCTTCCCCCGGCCTAAGCAACTGAACGCGTGTGCGCGTGAAAGCCCTGACGGCGACGACCGGACAATGGGACCCAGTGGCGGCGGCTGCACAGCGAAGAAGGCAGTGGCAATGGTCAAGCCATTACCCCTTCCCGGACTGATTCCACGAACCTTGTTAATCTGTGCTGCTAGGCTCCCTGGGAACGCAGCGCGCGGCAGACACCTAAAGGATACGCGGCACCCGCGCGTCTTCCGTTCTTCCCCTCTACTACAGGCTCCTGACGAGTGACAAGGGTGTGTGTGTGTGCGTGTGCTGTGCATCTGCCGACATACCTAAAAGGCGTGTCCCTACCCGAGGGCGGTGCTTCACAGCGAGGAACGTACACATCACCATTGGTCCGCATTGTTTTGTATGGGGATCCCTAACCTAGAGAACTAGGGATCGGGGGTCAACAAAAAGGGCGTGCTGCGGCCCGCCAAGAGCTGTCTTCTATCTTCATCTCGACAACTCACTGTAAAATGTAAATAAACCTGTTGAGTTTGCTCTAAGCTCTCCCCTAGTCCTGGCTCGACGGAACGACAGCGACCGGCCCCGCTACCAGCAGACTGCGGTCGCTACAACTAGCCACAACTCGTAACAACTGGATGGCAAGCGGTTGGATCTTAGCCTGGAGGACGGAGAATGATCAACACGCCGACATTACGGAGACTGACAGCTGTGGACTGGTGAGTGCTGGCTTTGGTTTTTTTGGTTGCCAGGCTGATAAGATAGAAGTGCAATCTTTTCGCTGGTAGAAGCTACCACAGAAGCAGTTGTTTCCGGAACTTCTGGGTAGAGAGTGAGCCGCACCACACTAGTTCTCTGTCATGGATTGGAAGCGTTTGTTGAAGAATCAGCTGCTGATTCTGGGGGAGGAGCTAGGAGCGGAAGTAGATTCGGGGATGAAGAAAGACGCAATTGTGCGCGCTATCAAGGGCTTGAATCTCAGCAGTGAAGATATCAAAGAAACGTGGAATGAGATTCTAAAGCAAGAGGAACAGGAGCGTTAGGAAAGGCGAGAGCAATATGAACGCCAAGACAAACGGGAGCAACAGGAGTGCCAACTAAAGCAACAGGAGTGCCAGTTAAAGCAAAAAGAACTGGAGGTAGAACAGTTGCGCCTGGAAGTGGAAGCGAGGAAGATGGCTGAGGTTCAAGGAGTGGAGGTAGCAGGCAGACAAAATCTTTGTGATTTATCTAAGCTAATGCAACCCTTCAAAGTAGGGCAAGATGTGGGCCTCTTTCTTGTGAACTTCGAGAGAACCTGTGAAAAAGCGAAGCTTGGCCGCCGCACATGGGCTCGAAATATGTTAAGTTTGCTGCCTTGTGAAGCAGCGGATGTGATCGCGCGGCTTCCGGTGGAAGAGGCGGACAATTATGACAAAGTGAAGGATAGCCTTCTAAAGAGGTTCCGCCTTTCGTCAGATGCGATCCGGCAGCGGTTTCGAAATCTGACAAAGAAGCAGGGCAGCACGTATTCTGAGTTTGCCTATGAGTTGAAGGTAAACTTGGTAGAATGGATGAAGGGAGCCAGCGCTTTCGGGAACTTCGAAAAGGCTCTTGAAGTAGTGGCTCTCGAACAGTTCTTTTCTAAGCTTTCCGAGCCAATGAAGCTCTGGATCCAAGATAGGGCCGGAGTAGTAACAGTGCAGGCAGCTGCCGACCTGGCTGATGAGTACGCGTCACGCCGGGGAAAAAGGGACGAGGTTCCCCCAGCAAAAGCGGGAGATAGAGGAAAGCCTTGGACGGCGAAGCAGGGGGCTGGCGCAGGTATAACGGCACAGAAAAAGGCGGACTTCGCTGAAAGTAGTCAAGGATCACAAAACAAACAGGAGGGAAAGGCTTGGGAGACTTCTTCCAAAAAGAGTCCTTTTGACGCGCGGCAACCACCTACCTGCTACAAATGCAAGTAGGTCGGTCACATTGCCATAGGCTGTCGTAGGCCCAGGCCAGCCCTTTCCTATACTTGTGACTCTGCTACTAGCGAGGAGCTACTTAGTCCGTACCTTTTTACCCTAACAGTGAACGGAAAGCCATGCCGCGTCTTACGAGACAGTGGGGCAACCATTGATCTGATGCACCCGGACTATGTGGCACAAGCAGATTACAACGGCAAGTGCGCATGGATTAAACCGGTTTTGCAGGAGGGAAGCATTTGTCTCCCGGTAGCTAGGGTGGTCATCACGGGGCCGTTCGGAGAAGTGGAGACGGAAGCGGCGGTATCAGACAAGCTGCCATCGCAGTACTCCTACTTGTTCTCGAATCAGACCGACCGTCTGCTTAGAGAACAAGGGAAAAGTTTTCACGAGGGAACAGTCCAAGGCTTGAACAGAGCTAAAGCACGAGCGCTAGCGGCCGAACTAGACCGGAAAATCCGAGTTTCACGGGAAGTACAGCAACACCAGCTGGAGTCGGCTCAGCGGAGTCTACTATCCCGTCGCCTACTGAAAAAAAGAGAGAGGGGTCGGAGGAGACGGGCGCTGATATAGCTGAACGGAAATCGGAAGAGGGGCTGCTCGTGTTGCCGGTATCAAAATCACTAGACAATGTACGGGAGAAAGTGACAAGAGACGAGCTCATCGAGCAGCAGAAAAGCGATCCCAGCCTTAAGGAGGTTTGGAACACAGTCATGAAGGGGTGGTGAGGAAGAATGTCAGTTTCCCCGTCAAAAATGGCATCTTGCACCGCCACTACCGTGATGCAAAAGGTCGCACGTTTGACCAGATTGTAGTTCCGACTAAGTATCGGCATGACATTGTTGATCTCTGTCACGGAGTTGGTCGGTCGGGGCATTTACGGACTCGGAAGACCAAAGATAGGCTCCTAACGGAGTTTTACTGCCCAGGATGCTTCAAAGAAGTTGAGAACCACGTAAGAGCGTGTGACACCTGTCAGAGAGTGGGAAAACCGCACGAGAAGGGAAAGGCACCATTTAAGCTTGTTCAGCTCATTTCGGAGCCTTCTCGCCGGCTGATAATAGACGTTGTGGGACCACTCCCAGCGACAAAATCAGGCTACCGGTATTTGCTTACCGCTGTTTGTACACCAGCCAAATTTCCAGAGGCGATCCCAATGAAGGAGCAGAGCTCGGTAGAAGTAGTCAACGCACTACTGTCAATTTTTGTGGAGTGGCCTTACCTAAGGAGATACAGTGCTCCCAGGGTTCAGTGTTCAGCAGCGTTCTGACTGCGGGCTTCCTGGAGAAGTGCGCGATAAGGCTGATGAACCGAGTTCTGCAGGGGGCTGAAGAATACGCTGTTCCCTACTTAGTCGACCTTGGTATGTACTACAATACATGGGAAGACCACCTGTACCATCTTAGCGATGTCCTAAGACGTTTGACACACGCTGGACTGACAGCGAGGCCGGCTAACTGCCAGCTAGCTCGCGCCGAAGTACGGTACCTAGGGCACGTGGTAGGGCAGGGCAGGAGGCGACCTGACGAGTTGAAAGTAGAGGCGGTTAGCGAATTCCCGCAACCAGAAATGGAGGGTGCTTTCCAAGCCTTAAAACGGCTCTTGTAAACTCGCCCGTACGGCATGCACCGAACTATGATCGTCCCTTTACTGTGCAATGCGATGCCCGCAACAGAGGCTTAGGAGTAGTACTCTGCCAGGAGGATGAGAACGGGAACGAGCACCCAGTGCTGTACGCCAGCAGGAAACTCAGTTCGCGAGGAGGCCTACAGTGCGTCAAAAAAAGAATTTGCCTGCATTGTGTGGGCCACCCAAAAATTGGCCTGCTACCTCTATGGAACTTGTTTGTCTTCGTCACTGACCACTGCCCACTGACGTGGCTGTCGCAAATGTCGGGAAAGAATCCGCCACTACTACGCTGGAGCCTTGCGCTTCAGGAGCTTAACTTCACTGTGAAGTATAAGAAGGGTTCCGCCAACGCCTATGTTGACACATTAGGCAGAGCCTTTTAGCTTTTTCGCTTTTGCTGTATTTTGTTTTCAGTTAAGGAACGTTTTTCAGTAGTGATTTTGAGTAGTGTTTTAAGTAATTCAGTCTAAGTTTTTAGCTGTGAGCAAGAGTATTAGTGTGGTTGCCATATGTAAAAAAAAGCGTAGGTGCATTGTAGCACCTTTGAAAGAGCAGCCTGGTTGCCGAAAACTCATTGCCGGCGCTTGCTGGTTCGGGGAGGTTGGTCTTTGTAGTTTCAATGGTGCTGGAAGAATGCTGCTACTGTGATCTCTCCCGTCGAGCAGCTGATACTACACGACGTCCGAGATCTTCCCGTCGGCGGAGGAGCTGTTATGACTCACTGGCGCCATGTTTGCGCGGGTCAGTCGCCCGCCGGTCGACCGCCCCACCGCTTGTCAACGGAAACGAAAGGAGGCCGACACGACCCCGTGGCGGCCACTGATTGACAGCGGCTTTTGAGCGGCGTTGAGTGTTGTTGCCCCAAAAGGGATTAAGGAGCGGCCGGTCTTCCCCCGGCCTAAGCAACTGAACGCGTGTGCGCGTAAAAGCCCAGACGCCGACGACCGGACAATGGGACCCAGTGGCGGCGGCAGCACATCGAAGAAGGCAGTGGCAATGGTCAAGCCATTAACCCTTCCCGGAGTGATTCCACGAACCTTGTTAATCTGTGCTGTTAGGCTCCCTGGGAACGCAGCGCGCGGCAGACACCAAAAGGATACGTGGCACCCGTGCGTCTTCCGTTCTTCACCTCTACTACAGGCTCCTGATGAGTGGCAAGGGTGTGTGTGTGTGCGTGTGCTGTGCATCTGCCGACATACCTGAAAGGCGTGTCCCTACCCGAGGGCGGTGCTTCACAGCGAGGAACGTAAACATCACCATTGGTCCGCATTGTTTTGTATGGGGATCCATAACCTAGGGAACTAGGGATCGGGGGTCAACAAAAAGAACGTGCTGCGGCCCGCCAAGAGCTGTGTTCTGTGTTCATCTCGACAACACACTGTAAAAATGTAAATAAACCTGTTGAGTTTGCTCTAAGCTCTCCCCTAGTCTTGGCTCGACGGAGCGACGGCGACCGGCCCCGCTTCCAGCAGACTGCGGTCGCTACAACTCGCTACAACTCGCTACAGCGCATTTCAGAGACAGCGCGTAAAACATTCTCCGTAAAAGACATAGTAGAACCCTTGATCATGAATTAAGTCCGTAGCTCTGTCATGTTTATCCGTGTAGTCATAAAATCGAATCACAACAGGTCGTCTTCGAATGACATTTTTCTTGCCATCATGGTGGCAACGCCGGCGTCAGTTGGACCAATAGCATGCCCACAAAGATGTTGGTTACGACAATTTCCACCGAACTGCCATGATCTTCATCCCGCTTTTCCATCTCGCCATACACAACTATGTTATCTTGGTGACTAGGATTCTCTACATTCTTGTTTTTTTATTCCTCTCCATGACCTCACAACAACGGCAGTTTTCGCTTCAACTCCTCATCAACCTTTTCGAGATAACATTTAGGCGTTGAAAGAGTGGCTCGAACGATGCAATTTTGGTTTCTACATTATGTAGAACAGTCTGTACAGTTTGTTGGGGAAATATGTTCTCTGTGACAACTGGTTTTATAATATCCAGCTTAGTGTTTGGACCATTATATTCCTCAATCGGGCCCCTGCGTTGCAACGGCAACCCAACAATGCATTACGAATGAGGGCAACAAACAATGATACACAAATTATAAAGCGTTCAAAGGATTCAAATACGTGTGTGGGACGCCCCATTGCATGGTCACAACGATATCTCCACGTGTTCCCTAAGTACAGATGTAACCAGAGTAAAATTTTAGAACCCACGTATGTATCTAACCTCAACGCCCTGTAAGATCAGCGCTTGAAACAAATTCACGTCACAGTCACCCCCCCCCCCCACACACACACACCCCGAAAATGAAAACAGCGCTCCGGCAGTTGTACGTAACCTCAGGTACCACACGGCACCACAGTTGTAGCGAGATTACCTAAGTCCAAACCAAGCACTGACCCAATTGATTGGTTATTTGTCGCGCAGCGTGAATCAGGGCTTTTGTTCACACGTTCGCGGTGCAACGAAAGCCATGTGACAATAAAACATTTTGCCGGAAAATTCCCATTTTAAGACAGAGGCAATAGAACCAAAAGGGCGGTGTGACGAGGTGAAAAATAGTTCCCAGGTGACAAGTGTGTTTATGACACGTGGGCTCGTTTCTAATCAAATTGTACGCACAGGAGCATATTATAGAAGACTTCAATTCACCCAGCACCCATAGAACTAGTGTACAGCAGTGCGAAGCTGATTCCGCCATCCTGCATATTCGGCGGTACCAGATGTGCCCTTTTTTGTCTGCGTGTGCGCCTCCCATGGCAGGGAGTGCAGGCAAAGTCATGAACTCGTGCAGCACTCGTCGTAAAATAAGGTAATCGAACGGCGCAGTGAAGCTGCTTCGGGCTGCACCACTAAAAACAAATGGTGAAGTTCGGCACCAGACAAGCTGGTTCAGGCAGTGTACGATAATCGACTTTAGTGACATTAAAACAACCTTCCAATAATAATAGAACTTCCACACCGGCAAATAGTAACTTATGGTGGTGCAAACACCAAGAACTAACACCAAAACATTCCTTATTTTGTAAGTATACACACCGCTGGAAGATACTGCACGTCAAGACAGGAAAAATACCGCTATTCAGCACCAAAGTACCCCATATTTGTGAGTTGCTAAGGTGGGTAATTCCTTTGTCCAGTGTGTGCTGCGTTATCATAAGGTCTGCTATGTTGTGCTCCTGCATATTAATACCTAGCAAGCACAGGTTACTCTTGAAGCTTACCTGTGAAGGAGTGGTATTTGTTGCTAGGAAACTACCTTAAGCGAAATGGCCCGGCCATTATGCTGGGATTGAGAAAATTCGGTCACCTCCGCAATCTAAATGCAAAGACTAGAGAAACAGCGGAGCTGGCGCTCTTCATTAGCTTTAATATGGCTTTCATCAAATCTGCCACTTTCCTAATGGAAAGATGGTTAAAAACACAAGCTTAATCGTCGCTAACTGAATTTACCTGAGTCCACAGCCCACCATCCTTAAAGGGACCCTGCAACACTTGCCATCGACTACTAGTAATGTATTTTGGGATAAAGTCTATTGTCCCAGAAATCTCCTCCCGTAAGAATTATGAAAATCCGTTCACAATTAACGAAACTACGCGCGATGAGAAATCGCGCATAATCATTCCCTCTCAACTCGACCGCCGGCAACGCGACGAAAGCTGCGCACTCTCTCCGGAGAGGGGGGCGGCTCGCGGCGTTCTCTTCGGCGGCCTTCGATATATCACATGCCGGGTAGTTTTCTCCTTTTCTCCGCAACGGGGGGGCCTATTTCGGTCTGGTGCCACAAAAAAGCAGGCATGGGTGCCTGCTCGCAAGGTGCGCGCTCGGGCTGGTAGGGCGTTTTTGAAGCAATAAACGTTTGTAGTCGAGTGGTCCCGTTGAAAGGGAAGTATTGAGCTCATCACTCAAACTCCGCGCGCACTCAAAACACAAAAGACAACGGCAAAAACTGTGCCTACAGGTTCAGGCATAGAAGAGGTTCGTACACAGCGATGACGACGACGGAAATGGGAGAATCTAGCCGTGAAGTTGACCAGTGACAGCCGATCGGGCAGCCATGGCCTATGTGACGTCCCTCAGGCCATGCATATAATAAGGACAACTGAAGAGAGAGCGCGTTTGTTTTTCCGCGTCTTTCACATCGATTTGCGCGCTCACCGCTTCACGTGCACGTGTAATATTTTGGCTCAGGTATTCCTGGCAGTGTAATCTAAACGTTGCGCAGGTTTACTTGAACTGTTCAAAGAGTGTTGCAGGGTCCCTTTAAGTCCAAAAGACGAACTGCGAAAGTCCGAGGCGAAAGCGCACTTCAACTCAGCCAAAGTTCGAAGCCAACGGCCATGCTTTGAAGCCAACAAAAACGCGGTGTGACCCGATTGTGATGTAAGCGCGAACGGTTAGGCAGCGCTTTTATGGCACGAGTGACGCAAGTTCGATTCCTATCATGGCAAGCACTTTTGTTTCAAATTGGCTGCATATGTTGTTCTTCCCGGCCGTTAGTAAACCTGCAGTCCTCGGCCCTCTTTTTTAAATTGCGATAGTGTGGCCTTTGCCATAAAGTTTTAAAGTTTAGAGTTGGCACCCGTTTCACGGATGAAGTCCAGAAGACAGCTGTGGTGGTGCCCCCACAGCCATTGCTGGAGACTAGGGGTGTCCAGGGATGCTGGTCCGTGCCGCGAAAATGTCAAGATCTCGCCGCTCTCAGCGGAGTGCACGTGCATAACAAAGGTTTAGTGTCGGCGCTTTCGGGAAGAGCCGCACAGGAGGGGCAGTTCGTGGTAAACGGGTCATGGTATGCTGGTGGCATTACCCAGGTTTCCGCAGGAGGCAGTGCCTCCCCAACTAGAAATATAGTCAGCAGGGCCTCTTCCTAGGGAACGAGACCGCTGGAAAGGTCTGTTCCAGTCGTAGGTATGAGAGGCCGCGTGGCGCGATGCATGTATGTCTTTTGCTGGGCAAACTGTTAATATGGGTGAGTTGTTAGGAAGGGGAGCAGGCGTGGAACCGACGTAAGCTGATAGAAACTATCCGCCGCAATATGAGCGGTGATAGTATTACGCCAGAACCCCGACCGACGGAGAAGGGAGGGGTACGTGTCTAGTACACAGAAAACACACATTACCCTGAATGGGGGTTTTTTGGCTGAAACACGTCTTTTAAACTTCTCACGGCAGGCGGCCTGCTCCCGAGTCTGGTAGTATGATGGTGGAAAAATTGCCGGTTTACAACGGGGGCCAGGAGCCGTCGTAAATAGGCGCATTTACATGAGAGCACCTCCACACAAACTGCATTATCTATGTGTGAATACTGCGTTTGTCCGAATGGGAGTAATAAAATCTCCCACACCTCATTCTTCTCCTCCCTCACACTTCCTCCTTTACGCCTGCTAACACAATGGTTACCAGTTGGTGTAGTGTGTCGTCGGAGCTCTGGCGTCCCCGAAAATTTATTGTCAGTGCGGACTTGCTGCAGCACGAATGGATGTTAAGTGCTTTCCAACAACCGAAGCTTGTTGCGAACATCGTGGAACCAGCCTAGACTACCGTGCGACGCACTGCAACGTCACCTCAGTGTCACCGACCTTCGAGCCGACAGAGTACGCCATCGAGCCAACACGAGTCCTAAATGCAGTGATCCCTAACGGAGAATGACTCGTTAACAACGACGCGGTTGTACTCTGCGAGGTGTTTGAAGGTAAGATTTGCACGTTTGTTATTGTAACCAACTTTTTTGGAGACTTGTGCCCCTTCTAGCGTCAAATAAATTCAGTGTGATTTCCGAGTCACTGCACCAGCGATTCTCCGCCCTTGCAGTCACGCGGGCGGAGAATCTAAGGCATAACTGGTTACTTTAACAAACGGTTGATACAAAACTTGCCGTTCACATCAGCAGTACAAACATCTTAGGCCGGTCGACTAGCGTGGGTATGTTCGAACTAGGCGTTCCTGCCTACGCCACTGCTTTGCGGTTCGCAGGTGCCTAGAGCAAATTAGAGCTCCGATATACTTGAACCGGCAGGCCGGGACGTTAAACAATGAAATCGTGTTCGCCTTATAAGACTGGAATGCAAGCTAAACCGTAGAAAAGACCAATGATTATTTACAATGCTTCCTACAGCCCGCGCCTCCGAAGGGTGTCCGACTGACACACTAAGGGCGCGACCCATGATATCAAAGACGAAGCGCAAAGCGTCTTCCAAACTTGTGCAGCCTCTTTGGATGGTAGAATAAAATGGGCTCATGCATGATAAATTTTTATGCGATATTTTGAGTCATCGTGTAAGAAACTAAACAGAAAACCCTTTAACTGCGTTGTTTTTTTTTGAACGCCCTTCAGCTCTTTATTTGCTGAACGTTACCAGAATGTCTGTCATACGAAGGGTTTTTCACTGTTTTCTTTCAGGGATATTCAAGGTCGCCTGAACAACGAAACATACAGGGTGCTGCGCTGACAAATGAGATAAGGAACCAGTTACTGCTCAGATGGCGCGACGAAAAGGTACACCCAGCGCTGCGCCGCGGAAGCTTGAGAAAACGTGGGGTCGGTGTGACCCAGAAAGCGGACGGGTTTATATGTTCGACACCTCTTGGTCGTTTGTTTTTGCTATTATGCGGCTGTTTTAAATGCGAAGTATTTCTTAGGCTCGCGATGTCACTCGTCGATGTTGTAGGCGCAGTCCACACGCTCACTGCGCATGCGCGTCACGTCGAGGCGCTGGTGCGCGTCTCTCCCCCCTACCGTCCTCGCTCCCGACAACAGGTGCGGCGGCGCGGGAGGAGCGCTTGTACCCCGTGCGCTCCGTCGCTCTCAACAACAGCTGCGGCGGTGCGGGGGGAGCACGTCTGTGCGCGCATGCGTCGTAGCTACCCGTGCGCTGCGTCGCGTTCAACAGTAACGGCGGCAGGCGTGTACACGTCATAACGGCGTGGTAGGTGCGTGCAAAGTTCGCGCGCTTGTGTACGGAAGTGTGCGTATGCGCGTTTCGCCCCCCGTACTGCTCTCCCTCGAACGCGGGCGGTGTGTAAATAACCGGCGGAGCGCGCGTTCGGAATTCAGTCAAAGGCGTCTTTGCGTAGCTTTTGCTTGACTTGACGCTTTGCTTGACGGCACCAAGCAATAAAGACAGACTTTAACTTTACACTCCTTGCCTTCGCTTCTCCTTCATTCAATAAATAAGAATAATAAAAACGAAATAACAATTGAGCATTCCCAAACCATACCCAATTACGCAACATTCACTAGATACCCCCACCACTCTGCGACGCATTTAGTCGAGTTCCCCCCGTGGGAAGATGCGGGCTGGTTTTTTTAAAGGGGTCTCGTGCTCGAAAATTATACTGTCGAATAGTGTCCCCAAGTCTCATGTGCTTCTGTGTGGTTCCCCGACATTTACGGGGCTGAACGTACATACGCAAGAAGGGACAGAGATTGTAAGTTGCCGGCACGTGTATGCCGTGATAGAAATTGACAGCACAAAACCGCTGCGAATTGCCCTTCGCCGAAAGGGAAGCGTATCTACGGCGCTTCTCTCCAGGTCAGTACCAAGTTTTCTGTGTGTCACGGCCTACTAAAATGACTCCAGCATACCCAACGGCGCTCCAATATAGGAGCGTGTTTGTGTGTTGTTGTTTTCTCTGTTCGCGCAACCACACTACAGTTAGTTTTTTTCTGGCCCTCCTTCGGCTCGGTTGGTGTTATCACTGATTAATAAGGCATTCTAAACGTTATTACCTGATTACAATGTAAACCTAGCTCCACCCAGTGTGAAATCTGCTGATACAGCGGAGCTTTGGGTTGTTTTTACGAAGATTCCTTTTAGTTCCTGCTTCTTTCTTGTGAGCAATGCTCGCAATAATTGTGATACAATTTGTTCAGGCCGTTCCCTCAATAATTCTCTATTCTCAATTCCCTCAATTCTCAATAAAAGTATTTACTGCTCTTTCCCTCCTGTGCTTCAAAAATAATAAGCTCAACTTTTAGAGTACGCAAAACGCACTATGAGTGAAATAACGCCTGTGACTGTCACCTTTCCTTTGATCTTGCCACGCTCTCGCTCTGAATGCGTGGCCGAACTCTGTATACTTCGGGCAACAAAGTAAGATAGTAGGCGGGATGCGTCTTGACATTGCTTTTTGCACCACCCGTTCGTTGCACTGAATGTCGCTCAAAAAAATGGGTTACTGCTGGTAAACCAATTGTGGTGGAAGTTGTAATACCTTTTGCTATGAAAATACTACTGCATGCGATTCACAAATGTCGCAGAGTGCGATGTGGATGAAACACTGAAAGCAAACGTTTTAGTTTTACGGCCATTCGTGTCTGCGCCGCGCACATAAGGTAATCGTACTCACAATTTCACTCCTTCCACTGACAAAAAATGTAACTGCTTTCTTACGTGACTGTTCACACTGCCGAAATACATTTCTTGCGACGCTCATTTTCCCACGACTGCCCAGGAAACCTGTAAAGAATGATGTCCGGCTGCCCCTCGCTATTGTGGGAGTCCTTCACGCAGCAGAAGCGGCGCTGCCACGATTTGTTTACTGCGTTATTCTGATCCCTTCGGACACTGCAACGGCATTATAAATATGTTTCTTTAAAAACCTTCCGCCACACAGCGTAGAAGCGTACACAGCGCGGGTGTTTTCACATGTGCTGAACGGCCGGTCGTGCCATCCACCGACCCAGAGTTGCTAAGCGGCGGCGAGTCGCGGCGCTGCAGTCGCGGGCAAGCTCAGTGTCCGGTGCCTGTTTCTAAACACATTTTGCTCGCAAACCCGTTCTCCGTTCGACTTCAAACTTTGCGTATTTGAGTATTTTGTTTTTATCACCAAGAACGGCGGCATCACGTACCTACACATCAAGAAAATAATAATTGAGAACGACTTTGACCTAGCGGAGAGCACAAAACATCGTAGCAGTTTGAGGCCATCTTAATGCGGCTGCGCCAAAGGCAGCATGCCGAACAATACCCACGGTGCTATTTCGCGCGGTCAACAAGCAGAATAGGCCGCATATTGAGAGGTGCTTTTCGTCATTAGATAAGCATGACCACAAAAAGAAAACTGTTTAAAACAAACACAACAAACGATTAGCTTTCTTATTACTTATTATTCAATCCAATAATATTCAACCAAAGTCAGTAAGTCTGTTGACAAGCTTTCAAATGAATTCCCCAAATATTCTCCCTGAAATGACCGAACAAGTACTACAAATAACGGCTTTTCAACTAACTTCATCCCTACTTCGATAATATGCCGGTTGCCGGTGAACTCTAAGATGACGCGACGAAATTTATGTTGGTCGGTTTTCTATTTAGGGTCTTAGACTATTTTGTGTATTTCGCGAAATTATATAATTAGGGAAGAATAATTAGCGAAATACTGAATAACTTCTGAGGAACGAAGATAGCCGAAAATGTTTATTTTGATTGTTACTAAGCCGTTTGGAGAACGTTCGAATGAACAGTTCTGTATTTCTATCGATTCCGTATTGGTGTTTTCCAGCTTACTCATGATGCACTCCAATTACAAAAGAATAAAAAAAATTATGACGGCACATGCCCGCTTGGGCCTCGTGATTGCAGTGATAACCAAAATTCCGTTCACAAACAGACAAAGGCGCGCTGCAGCCTGAAAGGCGACAGGTCGCCGATGTCGGCGTCAGCTGTGCCATTGGCGAAAGCGATGTGCTGCCCTCACGTACAATTGCGTATTGGGATAAGCAGATGAAGCGGTAATCACCTGCCCCGCTGACCTGTCACTTATTAACGGAAACACGGAATATGGCTGTTTCTCTGATTGGTTGTCGTGTTTAACCCGGCGACGCAACGCAGGCGATGAGGCGCGCCGTAGTCAGGGGCTCCGGATTAATTTTGAGCACCTGGGGGATCTTTAACGTGCGCCGCAACCTCGTACTTTGCTTTTCGCCCCCATCAGAAAAGCGGCCGCCGCGGCCAGAAACCGAACCCGCGACCTCGTGCTCAGCAGCGGAGCCCCTTTCACACTGAGCCACCGCGGCAGGTCTATGGCTGTTTGGTATGTGAGCAGTGCAATTGAGGCGCGCGAGCGGGCTCGTCACGCAGTGTTTGTTTTTTATTTCGCAAACATCATGAGTGAGAAAGGGTTCAGACTGTTGCCGCAACTGTCATAATATCTTTAAAAATGACGTAATTTCACGTCCTAGCCAACCAAACTGCGGACACGCCGTTTTTGTTTTACCTCAACACGTCACGATACGGCTCTTGCGTCGGTTGTCTGAACATAGCCGAAGCTCAAAAACAACAATACTAAATACATAGTAAGACAGGAACTCTTCATAAAGACGTTTTTTAAACGTCTCTGCAGCTTTCCAATTGTAATTTTTTGCCTAGGTTTCCTGCTTTAGAAGTACGCTAAATATTCTTCAAAATTATTTATTAAATCAAAATAGAAAAATGGCGAAGCACACTACGTACAAAAGTGAGAAACATGCAATTAGTGGCGTCGCCTTGTAGTCCCTTCGCACATTTTTTTAAAAACTCTGGCTACCTTAAGCTGAAACACCCTGTATATGCAACACAACATGCATGTTGCATTACAATAAACGCCCGCCGTGATGGCGCAGTGGCTAAGGCGCTGTGCAGCTGTGCCGAAGGACGTGGCTTCGATTCATGACCACGACGGCCGCTCATTTGAGGGAGACCAAAAGTGGAAATGCCCTTGTTTTAGAGATTTCGGCGCCCGTTAAACACCCCAGGTGGTCACATTTATTCGGAGCACTCTACTTCGGCGCGCCTCTTCGCCGGGGTAGCCTTGATTGATTGATTGCAGGTTTTATGTATGTATGTATGTTTGTGGTTTATTGGCGCAAGGGTTTCTAAGACCAAAGAGCGCCAGAACTATGTTACGTGGTCTTTCAATAGTCATGTTTGTGCTTAAAATATGTATAAAATGAGTATGATACATCTTAAAATACTGTATATATGGGTGTAGAGGGCCCGTCCACTAAAGCATGAAGATGTTCATAATGGTGGCTGAAATGGATTATGGGTGCAACGTGATGCACCTCGAGCCAAAGAGCATGCGACGTGAGTGGGCCTCCTGTGCGGACAAAGGGAGCATGAGGGCCTCACTCACTGCTCGTAGGCTCTGAGGTCACGCACTGTACGAGATGAGTTTTAAAAACTTGATGTCTGCAAGATAACTTAAAAGACTTTTGTTTGTAAACATAGGTTCATCTCCTAAAAACAGTGAAGGATGTAGTGGAATGTTGTAGGTATATATTTTCGGGAAATGCCGTTTTCTGGCTTCATTGCAGAATGTGCACTCAATTAATACATGGAGGACGGTGAGCCGTTCCCCACACTTGTTACAAACAGGTGGGAGTGTTCCATTCAAAAGATATGCGTGTGTAGCGTAAGTGTGGCCTATTCGCAGTCTGCAAATGGATACTTCAATGAATCTGTTTTGTTTTTCTGTTGTGTATCTTCCTAGTTTGGTTTTACTGAGTGGAGCTTGTTGTCTGTGTGTGTGTCCCACATGTGCTGCCAGCATTTACGGATTCCCCTCCGGATTACTGGTTTCAGATCGAGGTGAGGGACCTGCGCTACATCAACACCACTACGTAGGGCCGCCAAAGTGGCGTTCTGGTCAGCAATTTCATTGCCCAGAATGCCACTGTGTCCAGGGATCCAGCAAACAAGTATTTTTAGCTTTGACTTATAGGCAGTTATAAGAGCTTTAAAAAGGCGGTTTAGAATAACGTTTTTTGTGGGCTTAAAGGAATCCAATGCAGTTACTACGCTTAGGGAGTCTGTGTAGATGACTGATTGTTGTATTTTGTTCTGTGTAATGTGTTCCACTGTGATTAGAATACCATAGGCTTCTGCTGTAAAGATGCTACAATTTCTGTTCAATGTCCTTGTGCTGGCAAAGTCCGGGCCATGTGCAGCACAGGACACAGAAGAAGAAGACTTGGAAGCATCTGTGTAAAAAGAGGCGCATGGATATCTGTGTTGTAAAATTAAGAAATGCTGTAAAATCAATTCGCGGGGTGCACGACGCTTGTCAATTTGTTTAAAGGATGTGTCACAATGAATAGTTGACATGTCCCAAGGTGGGACTATATCGGCGATACAGGTTTTTATGCCATCATCTAAAGACACCCCTATCTCCTCTGCAAGGCCTTTGACACGCAAGGCTACAGGGGCAGGGATCGACGGGCGCGCTAAATACAAATGGGCGGATGAGATGTCATTCACAATAGAATTGCATGGGTGATTCGTCATAGACATTGTCCTAATAGCATAGAGGAGTGCTGTATAAGCACGCTGGTGCTCTAGGCACCAGTGGTCGCATTCTACATAAAGACTCTGGATTGGACTTGTCCTGAAGGCTCCAGAGGCAAGGCGAAGGCCCAAATGTAGTACTGGGTCTAACATTTTTAAGGCAGTTTTAGACGCGGACCCGTATGTTACGCTTCCATAGTCTATACGTGACCTAACTAAACTCACAAAGAGACGTAGAAGGCAGTCTTTATCAGCACCATAAGACTGATGTGACAACACTTTTAAAATGTTAATGGTTTTTAGGCATTTTTGTTTGAGTTTCTTTAAGTGCTGTACGTACGTTAGTTTTCCGTCAAGTACAACACACTAAAAACTTGTGTTCTTTCTTGACAGCAATCCGTTCTCCGTTCAGTGTGACATCGGGTTCTCGACGAATTCCACGCTGTCTTGTGAATAACACACATGTACTTTTGTGAGGATTCAATTTAAAACCATTTTCTTTTCTTCTTCCGTCCATTTTGCAAGCCTGTTCACACCTAACTGTATCTGCCTTTCAACATATGGACTGATTGCATGACCTAAAGCTTATTTGGACGTCGTCAACATACATTGAGTAGGAGATTGAGGGTGGCAACGATTTCCCAAGTGAATTCATTTTAATTATAAACAGAGTACAGCTTAATACTCCACCCTGGGGAACCCCATTTTCTTGTATGTATGTTCTTGATACCACTGTCCCTACTCTTACCCTAAATGTCCGCTCCGACAAATAACTTTCAATAGTGTTAGGATATGTCCAGACACACCGAATGCCTTGAGATCAAGCAGTATGCCGTAACGCCAAGTTGTGTCGTATGCTTTTTCTAAGTCAAAGAAAACAGAAAGACAGTGCTGTTTGTGGATAAAAGCATCTTTGACATACGACTCAAAGGCAACTAGCTGGTCAGTTGTGCTTCGACCTGATCGGAAACCAGCCTGACAACTGTCCAGGATGCCGTTATATTCAAGAAAATGGATTAGCCTCTTATTTACCATTTTTTCAAAAACCTTTCCTAAGCAACTTGTCAGAGCTATTGGTCGGTAACTGGCAGGTAGTGAGGCATCTTTCCCCTGTTTTAATACGGCAACTACAACTGCTTCTCTCCAAGCTCTCGGAAAGTATCCCGCCGCCCATATTTTGTTGAACAAGTGCAAGAGTGTTCGGAGAGTTTCTGGGTGCAGATGTTGTATCATTGTGTATGATATACTATCTGCCCCAGGCGCTGAAGCCTTACATGTTCCCAAGGCGACCAAAAGCTCTGTTATGGAAAATTCCGTGTTGTATGGTTCGTCAGATCTTTTGTTATCACGAATCGGTTTCTTCTCCATAGATGTTTTGTGTCGTAAGAAAGCATTCGTGTAATGAGCAGAACTCGATACATATGAAAAGTATTTCGCAAGTGTGTTTGCCTGGTCCTCTAGGGTATCGCCTGTACTGTTGACCAAAGGTAGGGTGTGTGTTTTCCGTCCATTAAACTTTTTAATTCTGTTCCATACTTTGCCTGCATCTGTGTACGAGTTGATAGAAGTCACGAAAGAGCGCCAGCTATCTCTTTTTGCTTGCTGGCGAATGCGTCTTCCTTGTGCTTTTGCACGTTTGAAGGAAATCAAGTTTTGCGTAGTGGGGTACCTGCGAAGGACACCCCACGCCTTATTTTGAGCCTGCCGTGCAAGCCTACACTCTTCATTCCACCACGGCCTCCTAGTGTTAGGTGTGGCACCAGATGTTTGCGGAATTGAGCCCTCGGCAGCATGAAGAATGTGTGCAGTCACCAGTTCACAGGCTTCGTCAATGCCCAAATAGCTTAAGGACGTGTATGAAAGCTGAGATAATTGTTTAAATTTTAACCAATCAGCACCAGATTCCTTAAACTTTTTATGGCAGATGGAACTGTTACGGGCTTTATCAATGCCTTTCAAGATGACAGGGAAGTGGTCGCTCCCATAGGGGTTGTCGTCCACTTCCCATTCAACAGCCGGAAAGAGGACAGAAGAGCCGATCGCCAAGTCTATGTGTGAGTATGTATTGTGTGTAGTGTTGTAGTATGTCGGCTCTTTTTTGTTAAAGAGACAAGCTCCGGATGAGAAGAGGAATTTTTCTATCAAGCGGCCCCGGGAATCTGTGCGTTCAGATCCCCATAGTGGGCTGTGTGCATTCAGGTCACCTACGAGTAGGAACGGTTCCGGCAGCTCATCTATGAGAGACTCAAATTCAGAGCTAGATAAACGATATTCAGGGGGAATGTATAGTGAGCAAATTGTTGTTAATCTGTTGAAAATAATTGCCCGGATTGCAACCGCTTCTAGGGCGGTACGCAATTGAAGAGATTGGCAAGGGATAGATTTTTGCGTAACTATAGCTACGCCACCAGAGCAGTGCGTGCAGCTATCTCTGTCTCTCCTAAATACTGAGTATTGGTTCAGGAAATTGGTGTGCTTAGGTTTCAAGTGTGTCTCCTGTAAACATAGGATGGCTGATTGCGTTTTGTGTAGGATTTCATATATATCATCTAGGTTTTTAATAAGGCCCCGGCAGTTCCACTGTGTAATTATTTGTGCTACCATAAATGTTTAGGGAGGAGATTTTACCTGGTGTAGATGAGGACTCGGGCTGGATGTATACTATCTATCAGTTCTGACTTGGGCCTGTGACACGGGTGGCTGGTGGCTTTTTGCCTCGCCCCGCCATGGTGCGCTGTTCTCTTTCCGCCTTTGGCACTGGCAGAGACGGTGTTACCTCCATGTCATCATCTGAGTGGTGTGACAGTGACGAGATGGAGTCCTTGCGGGCTCCGCCTCGGGATATGTTCGAAGTGGAGGCAGGAGCCCCTGCCGTCCCCGACTGTTTGTTGGACACAGAAGTGGTCGTGGGACCGACCACATCTACGTCCATGGCCGCCTGCAGTCTGGCAGCCGGAAGAGGAGGATTGACGGCAGAGCCGTCACTCCTCACACTCGCAGCTAACACAACACTTGCGGGCGCCACAGGTGTCGTGTCAGATGGTTGGGCTGCCTTGGGCAGCACCTGGGGGGGCTGGGACGGCACCAAGTCTGCTTCGCAGTACTGGGTGGCCGCCGTGACTAGACGCCGCTCCGCCCCCCGGCGAGCTGCATCGGCATACCTTTGCGAAAACATTGAGTGTTTCTGTCGTGCTTCTTGATAGGTAATGTTCTGGGTGACCTTCATGTTTATGATTTCTTTCTCGGCTTTGAATTTAGCACATGACCGAGAGTATGCAGCGTGGGGTTGTTCACAGTTGGCACATTTCAATACGTTAGAAGCACAGTTCTCTGAAGGGTCATGATGTCCTGCGCACTTGGCACATGTCAGTTTTCCGCGGCAGGTGGTAGTACTGTGCCCATACCGCTGGCACTTGAAGCAGCGGCGTGGGTTGGGTATGTAAGGTCGTACGTTGCAATGAAGGAAGCCTGCAGTGACAGACTCCGGTAGGACACTTCGGTCAAAAGTTAGGATCACATGTTTCGTTTTTACTTCTTTGCCATCGCGTCTGATCATTATTCTTCTTACCGCAGTAACGCCCTGGTCACGCATGCCCTCGAGGAGGTCAGACTCACTTTCATTGAGCAGGTCCATCTCAGATATGACGCCCTGCGAGCTGTTAAGGCTCCGGTGTGGCGTTACAGCTACTTCAAGGCCAAGTAGGTCGGTCTGGTTCAAGAGACTATCAGATTGTTTTTTAGTAGATAGTTCTACAAGCACGTCCCCCGATGTCAGCTTCTTTGCCTTGTAGTTCGCGCCAACTACACTCTCAATGAACTTGGCAATTAAGAAGACCGACTTGCAGGTAACTGGAGATTCCTTGTTCTTAGATTGTATCACTAAGAAGCGAGGAAAGTTGTCCGGGGTGTTAAATTTCATGTTGGGCAGAGGTTTGAAAATTACATCGGTGCGGGCCCTTTTTGGGGCCCGATCATTTGGAAGAGAGGATTTCGAAAGTACCATGCGGCATAGTATAAAGCAGGGAACTGGGGTACTTTCTTCTTTGACGTTACCCTGATGGTCAAAGAGGTCCCGGAGCTCCCAGCCTGATAGACAGACAGGGAGCCCATCGGCCGGAGCTTGACCAGGGCTCCGACGGCCACCGTTCACGGCTTCTAACCCTTCACCTTTCAACTTCTCGCCACGGTAGGTAACAGCTTAAGTATGGGGGGCTCGGGGTACGCGGTGTCGCCACTCACCGTCACCAAGATTACTCAAGGTGCCCCGTGCGGGGATTGCAGGTTTTAACGCGCTGGCGCAATGCAGGCGGTAAAGCTCCCTGTTGTGGAGGGCTTCGGAGTAAGTTTGACCACCTGGGGATCTTTAACTTTCGCCCAAATCTCGTCCACACAGGCGCTTTTGCTTTTCGCTTCCACCAGTAAAGCGGCCGCTGCGACGGATATTCGAACCTGCGACCTCGTGCTCAGCAGCGAGCGCCTGAACCACTGAGCAACCGCGGCGGGTTGCCTGTGTAGCCTTGGCGGTTACAGATGACATTCCAATATAAGGAAATACATTTTTTTTTGATGTTGTGGTTCAACTGTTTATTGTAAAGTACAGATATACACTGAAATGACTGATTACAGGAACCGCTTTTCCATTTTGAAATAATTTCACTTGCGAAAAAATATATCTGCAGCCGGAATCATTATTACTTTTGTGAGCCGTCTCCCAGAGATGATCCGCGTGCGCTCTGCACCGGTGGCCTCTTCCGTGAAGGCCCTCATGCCAATTTGACGTGTGCTCTCCGATTATCAACACAGCTTGGCAGCCGGGGGCACCCGAATTCTATCACATTGTAACGAAACATAGGACCTCACGACAACTCCTATCTCATAGGCGCAAGGAGCCGCGCATGCCATGTGAGAAGGCGCTACGTCTGAAACCTTGGGACAGCATCCCCGTACTCCCAGGTGACTGACTGCCTTGAATCGGCTTCTCCAACGCTGCAAGTGCCTCCGCTCGCCATGGGGCGGTATAATATTGGAACCGGAAGAAGCACCGCGTGGGGTGCCACGACGTTCGTGCCCGAGTTTAGCGTACTGCTCGAACCAGTCGAAGCGCTCCACCAGCAGATAAAGACATTTGACGACCTCATATTTGACGAGACGCTGGACTACTTGCTTCGGAGGGAGATG
>CM023448.1:34075591-34116440 GCA_013339765.2 Haemaphysalis longicornis | reverse complement strand
CATTTTGCTTTATAATGCCCCCAAATAACGTATAAAAATTTCTCAAAGTTGTTTGACGACATTGCCTGATGCTGGTCGAGACCAATAAATATTCCTGCATACAGAAAAGGGGTGAGAATGAGTAGACAGTTTCTTCCAATTCAGCGCAGCCACTTATATTGCATGGGTTTAGTGTGAAAGCGATAGGGTTGAGTCTACATGATTTGGACACTGTCCGCTTGGTAAAGAGCACGTGAAGAGCTTGGTGAAGAGCACTCAGGCTGAGCCAACAGTTCATAGCACTTAGGCAACTCATGTTGCGCCATTCTACCATGCTTCCAGGCTAACTCGGCAGACCACTTGAATTTCAGGCACGATTGGGCTAACCTACCTACACCTCTTGTACAGCGTTTCACAACGTGGCTTGGTGAAAAAGGTTGTTGTGTTGGCCTATAAGTAAACGCGGTCTATTTAGTTGAGTTAATGTATGCACAGGATCATTAGGACAACAGATCAATCTATTCATGTTGCCCGCATGAGTTCATGTGTACGTTGCTTTACCTACGTGCAGGTGTTTGCATTGCTGTACTTGCGCCAACTTCGCTATTTGCAGAAATGAAGTGAGACAGTGCAAGACATGTAGTGCACTCTCTTTTTTAGAGAGATACTTATTGTGCATAGGTCATAGCTTGTTTTTGCTAGCAGGATGCTTAGGAGCAATTTTTATCTGCACTAGTATTCTTTTATTATTGTGCTGGGAAAGGCCCTGCTCACTGCACCGGGGCAGATTAATTATACTGCAGGCGGTGGCAGAATGTGTTATGCAAAGGAACGTGGGAGGTGTTCCAGGCTGGCTGAGTGATTGCCACTTCCAGCTTTGGAATGTCATCAAAAGGTACAACAATCTTGTATTTTTTCTGACTACCCTGCATGCTTCCTTAAAATGCACCTAATAAATCAACATAAGCTGTATGAGTATTAACCCTTTACGGCACAGCCGACACAAACGTGTGGGTCAACAAATTCGTTTAATAAGTGGCACCTGTTTCGGTTTTGGTTTCATAGCCCTGGGTAGTCGCTGCGAACGCTTACGAGACTTCATTGGTTTCGGTAGTTCACTCATTTCGGCAGCAGGGGGCGCGAAACCGCAAATTAAAAATGGCGCCCGAGCCGGCGTGATCACGCTAGCCGCCTTCAAGATGAAAACTGATATTTAATCTTGCTATTCTCGTATTTTCTGAATAACAAGCGCAACACACGACTTGCAGGACTTGGAAAAACACGTTCGGCTAAAAAATACACCCGTTCCCTTCGTATGCGTTCCGTCATCACGGGTGGCGGGCTCGTGCACTGCAGCGCTGGCGATAAAAAATTTGTTCTTGCTTCCTTGGTGTCTCATTTATTCGCGATTTTGTGCTGGGGTCATTGGTAATGTTTTATTGCGTCTTAACCTTTAACTAGTTCCGTAATTACTTGTGATAATAATAATTATTACAGTTATTAATTACATTACCTAAAACTTCATTATTATGTATATTAAAAAATCTCATTTATATTACAAGTAATGCTGAAAACAATATAAAACGTATAAATAATACGTAAAAATGCAGTTTTTCCGCGCCTGATGGTGTTTCTAAGGTATTCTTACTACGTGCAGATCATACGAATAGAATCCCCGCCCACACATAGGTGTGGGTTAGTTTTCTGTGTGAAATACTCTGAGCTTTCCATTTTCACTTGTCGAAGCATCATTAGGAAGGGGCAAATACACAAAATTTAATTACTTGTGGCCATTTTTTCTAAAATCTTTTTTCTGGGCAGGAAAGGGTTAAGACATAAGGATTAGCTTATATAAAATGTACACACTGCGCGAATAAATGATGGCCAAAGAGGACAATAAGAGGATGAGCACAAAACTTGTTTTTTGAAGAAACAACAAGACACATGTGCACTTCTCATCATCACTCTGAACAGCCAGTATACTCTGTTGTCCTGCGGTCCCCGTCCTGTTTCAATCATGCAGTAAGTGCATGTTCCAAATTATCAAGAACCTCATGTAAATTAAAGTGTAAGATCTGCAGTGTGCCTTAAAGCAGTGCGTCTTTAATGTTGCAGTTGTGTCTGCCAGTGCTTCTTTTTTATGGTATTTTTTTCTAGCCAATTCCCCTAATAAATGTTTTATTAGCTTTATAAAATCTCTGTATTATCGAAAATAGGTGCATGTTAGAAATCACGAACTAGTTTAAATTATTCAGTAGCTTTCCACTGCATCATGCCGAATAGCCAAAATATGCTCTTGGCGTGTAAAACCTTCCATATTTTACACGGTGTACAGCAATTAGCAGAATATGAAGCAATTTGTTCTCCACTTCCATTTTTTCTAGAGTGCCAATGACAGGAACTATGTTCAGTTCTATTAGTGTCTTGTACATAAATAAATCAAAAAGATCAATTTTAAGTTGGCATTTACCAAGGAGGAAAATGGAAAATGTTTCTTGATTATGTTGGATGTTGAGATGAACGATTACCACTATAAATCGGAGAAAGCTGCAGGAGAACATCTCAGATATAAGCAAATACAGCCGAAAACATTTTTATATTTGTCGCACACAAAATCATCGAGCTTCTTGCTCCTTCTCTTTGGGTTTATATGTACTGGCCTCCCGACTGCTTGGCAGCACGAGTGAAGCAGCGCCGACTCCATTTGCTTGGTTGGACAAGGGGGCCGACAGCGGTGCGGAAAATGCGGTTCATTTCGCGCTAGCTGAGTGCCATCCCTGTAGGCTGATTTTCTTCTTTCTTGTGTTGCTTCAAACAACCATGGCTCGAGTTATAAACATTTCTGCACTCAAGCCTGAGGTGACATTTTATGTAGTAATGTTGTGGGATACGAGCCCTTGTTGTTACCGTGACATATATGCCTGAGCCTGATCCACGCTTGTGGAGGGTGAGACACGTTGAGATGCTTGGATGACACTTGCGATGGCTTTACAGCTTCACCATTATAAGTGTGAGCTAATGAAGCAGAATGATTGCGCAAAACCAAAACATCTGATTGAAATCATATGGAGACATATGATGGAGACATATGAAAGATGGTTAAGTAGCGCGGTAATGACGAGACAAGAAAGAGACCCACACAGGACCAGCGCTAGTCCTGTGTGGTCTTTGTTGTCCCGACATTAGCGCGCTACTTAACCATGTTTCACCGGTTACACCAACTAGTCCAAATTTATGCATTGCGAAGAAATAGTTGGAAGCCCGCAGTTTATGAAAAGTGGCCATTTGGAGCAAGTTCAAGTCAAAATTTTTAAACAGCCTGGTTTAGGCTAGGCACCCAATCGGGCTCGCCCCATGCCAGTTTTTTCAAAGTAGCGGTAGCCTATAGTGGCCGAAATGTTGCGCTGCTACAGCTACTGAGGCAGGTCCAATGCTAGCCACCGCAGTCACTTTTGTAGTTGCAGCAAGAAACAAGAATGCCTGTTATGAGATTTCGGTGCTTGTTGAGTGTCTGCAGGTGAACTACATGAATCCGGACCCAACATATTACATGCCTCATTGACTTTGTACGCAGCTTTTAAACCATAAACACCCTAAATTTGCAATATTTGTTTTGTTGTAATAGTAGAGCTTTTAAATAGATCGGGATGATTTTTGGTTTTTATACACACATGTTTACCACTGAGACCAATTTTGAATTTCTGCAGATGCGGTCCAACTTTAGAGGCTATGGACTAGGCTTCTTTTTAAGATATTCTAACAGCCATCTAAGGCTGGCTCAAGAATTCCTCAGGCATGCTTGAAAATGCTTTAACGAGCTACAGGATATTGAAAGTTTATTTTGCCCACTCTGCATGCTCTTTAGAGGTGTACGACAGCTGAATCAACATTTAAAAATGTATATAATCGCAGAAACCAGTGCCCATCCCGACTTTGCCTCAGTAGTAAAAGGAACACTAGCTCCATTAAAAACAGGCGGGGAAACGTTTTCTTTTCCACTTTGAAACACAAAGTGCACGAAAACTTCCCCCCCACCAAAAAAAAACATGCTTTGGATATTTCCACAGCGGTCACAATGTCGGCCGGAATGATGCCATAAAAAGAAGCCCAAAAAGACAGCCAAAATTTGACTGAACTAACAAGACTCTTTGAATCCATAGTAGCCTTTCACACACATTTTCACCAAGTTCTGATCCATATTCAAGCATGTTTTTCACTGGCTTCTCGACAATAGTTTTTTGGCTTTGTTTTGTTTGCTGAAACCATATCCAGAAATAATGAAGTAAATAACCAGAAATTATAAAAATAAAAGCAAATGTCCTTGTAAATCCACTTTGCCGCTGGAGCTACCTAATTCGGCCCACATTATTAATATGCCAAGTATAGTTGGAGTTTGTTTTTCGTTTTTTTTGTGTTTTGCTAAAACCTGTTGGTAAAATTGAACTGCTATTTATCAAACTAACAATCGTAGCAAAAGTGACATTTTTGGAAAACCATTCTGCAGTTGGTGTTTGTTATGCGAAATCCACAGATGTACTAAGTAACGAACTCAGTTTATTTTATCAGCAGGCACTTCCAGCTTCTTAACTCTGGTGCATTAAAAACGGTGTTTTTTTCAAGCCGGTATTCGGTAGCGATATGAGGACTTTTTAGTGGGCACCCTCCAAAATTTGGCATTTCTCCGGAAATGGATCAGTAATGGTGAAAATGGAGATCAGGACGTATATGAAACGAAATATTTTGTTCACAAAAACCGGGTCACCATTTCTTATACGTATTTCTTTATGCACATTATTATCTGCATGCACAGCGTGTCAGTCTCCATTCAATATCTCTGTAATCGTTGAACATATCTCAGTTGGAAAAAAGTCCTCTGTGTATTACACTTTCTATTGGGAAAGCACAGGATTGTCAGTGCAGCATTTGCCGCCCTGGGGTACTAGGCAGTGGAGTCATTCCAATGCTCAATGAGTTTGAAAGCTGTATTTTTGGTTCTTGTTTCCCGCAAGTACTGGTTGAGAAGGACAGACGGTCAGCCTGCGATAGTGCAGATCCCTACTTTGAAAGGGTTTAGTAGGGGGATAAAGCTGGGTCAACCCAATTCCCCTGACACACGTTGGCGATGTATGAACAGTAAAATTGGGTTCTACTTAAAAAAACAATCCCAAGTAAAGTTCAGAATCGGGTTGCAACTGCATTATACTTTGTCATTGGAAGATACACAATTTTTCCAAATGGCAGTGGTATAGTAGGCTCGAAGGAAATGCAGAAAATATTCCATTCCCCCCTGTGTTTCTGTTGCCCCTCCTATAAATGTTCTTTGACATTGTGGAAATTGTTGAAAAGAATTCTACGCTGCTTTATGTTGCTTGAAATAGTTGAAAAGCAATATTTTACCATTCACTCAGGCTTATTTGCATATTTAACTCCACATTGTCATATTTGAAATATTATTGATGTCTCACAAAAGTTGCACTGAAATCTATGCCACATTTCCTCCCTCCCCTTGTTGACTTCTCCTACCCATGGCCTTCCATGCATCTAAAGAAAAGAATGTTCATAAAAAAATTCTGAGTGAGAGGTCACAGGAAACCCCTAAAATAGTATTTACTTACCATGCTGACATAATGTTAGTTTGTTGTATTCGAAAGATTTCTTGTTTTATAGTGCCCCAGCGCTTGTCCTGCAGTAACGATCCCCTATTCACTGAGAAATAAATCAGTTTAGGGTAAAGTTTTGATTATCCTGGCAAATCTTGTGCTTTCGCTACGTCTGCAATGGATACATAACAATGAATATTCAAATGAACTTCCAGTTCATCATTAGGCTATGCATCCTTGATTACAGTCAGTCAGACCAAGATCGCACCGCCCTACTAAGCCGCGGACTGTTGTCTGCCGTTGCTTTGTTTTTGACTATTTTCACATTTGTTGTTTTCGTTACAGTAGAAAGTAATTGTTTCATAAAATATGTCGTATGCTCGACAAAACAGGGTAACGTGAGACAACGCTGGTTTCGCCAGTCGGCAAGTGCCGTGTGAGAAGCTGTGCAGGTAAACCAAGCATAGGGCACCCATCAGAGTGCATGGGTACTTCTATGTGTTCGTGTATTTTCGTAACTCATTGCTTAGCCCCCTCTTGACATCTTGATACGATAACAGTAAGATTACTACAATACCGCGGGAGTAAACTGGTGTGAGAGGTTTTTCTTTGTGTCTCCACAAGTACTAGAAAACATCTTCACAAGACTATATTTCTCCATCTGGCATGCTTCGAAGTTACTCGTAGACGGCTAAACAAGATTTTTTACAACCACGTCAAAACAGAGAATAAACGTTTTCTTGCTTTCAATCCAGATAGCTATGAAGTGTCTAGTACTCATCCTGTATATGTCTTGTTGGAAGTTTTACCAGTCTTCGAGATGTGGTCAAGAATATCTTGCAAGACGTCTTGCAGTTTACCCATACATCGCGTTAGCTGAGCTACAGAATGAGTATATTCCGACAGGACAATGTGTATAAATATCTTCATCGGGTGTTCTAAATACATCGTGAAGGTCTTGCCAACATGTCGTATAGAAGTATCGTAGCTTTCGTAATGTGCTGATCAAGGTTTTTCGAACAGCTACACAAGATAATTTTTTACACTTCTAGAAGACGTGCTTGCGTTCACTCGGTAGCCTCTGTCGTGTCACTGTTTTCTAATATTAGCAAACAGGACTGCCACTTGAGGGTCTTTTTGCAGTGAAAATATATACACTGGGGACAATTGGTTCCACATACTTAAGGACGGGTTATGCCCCACGTTTTTGTACGTGTTATTTCTCGTGGGTATATATACACTGAAGCTGTGAACAACCTCAGACATCAAAACGTTTCGGCTTCCTAATTGTACCGTTTTGTGACTACACCACTTTTATAAGGAAACATAGCATATTTGTGTATATTTTGGCTAAAACAATTTTGCCAGTTTCTTGAGGTGTCCTGCTGAAACTTAAACTGTTTTTTTTATGTAAATGGTACGGTGTTTTTTTGTATTCCTACAGATTATCAGAACAAACCAAACATTTTATCTGAAAGGTGCCTCTGGCGAAAACAAAGTGGAAGCTGAAGCCTTTTTGAAACGTTTATTGTGCATTAGCTCATCTTTAGTTTTTTCTGAAGAAAGAAATCCGTGGGTGACAAGATCAGTTGATATAATCAACAATGAAGAAAGGTAAGAATAGAACTTTGGTGCACGTATTTACTCTAGTGCTGAGGGTGCGCGTTCCGAAATTTTGACGTTGAAATAATGCAACCATGTCAGCATATGTCGACGAGGGGACTGTCCTAGCATTACGGATGTAAATTCACTCTAAATTCGTCAGTGAAGTTTTCGCCGTAGGTGTAAAGATGCAATGGCGGTATGAGGGACACACCTACATTTAGGACGTCGTTGACAGGTTGCGTCCGATTTTCACAAGCTCAACTTACAGCTGCAGTAAAACAATGGTTATTACTATGAAGAAAGAACTTTGTTACATCCTCTAAGTAGATTAAGTGCGACAAAAAAGCAAAGCTACCCGTACTGGTTGTAAAGCCTTATTATGCGATGGAAATTGACTTTCATATTAAAAATAGATAAATGAATAACGTTTTTATTTAGCTACGCGCGTGCAAATATTAATTTGATGCTTCAAGAGCTGTTATCTTTTTCCGTGGTTTTTATGCACAATGTGCAACCGCAATGTTAATGATCAATGGATCTGTGTCAAAAACCGACCAAGGGAAGTTAAGAAGAAGCGCGCCCACAATGTTTAAATCAATTCATCCGCTCAAAGCACATTGTCGGCGTCACACGTGAGGGATCCAACATAATAAAAAAACGGATGTATTGAAAAGCCAAATTTTGTAACTCGAACAGTGATTGAAAACGCCATCCCGAAGCCTCAAATAATTGCAAGTTTTTTTTTTCAACATGGCAAAGGAAAGTCGCACAACAGCGATATCGAACACAGGTTCAAAACTAAAACCAGGAAATTCGGGACTATATTTAACGCCAAACGGGGTTCACAACTTAATATGCAAATACTCAATCAAGGCGAACTATTTTCACCGTCTGAGGTTGCGAGTGAAATCAACTCTTTTTTAGCAGCAGTGGTTTCGCAGAACAAAAAACAACTACCACTTTACTCCCATCAGCTTCATTTTTGTCTTTTATGAGTGACATTGTCATCACGCTTGAGGGAATTGAATCAGCGATTGATCAATTGTCGAATAATTCCGCCCCAGGACAGGATGGCATTTGCCTAAAACTGCTCAAAATGACTAAACCAATTATATCGCGCATAATCTCTCGACACCAGTGCCATTCCAGATGACTAAAAAATCGCAGATGTCATTCCCGTATTTCAATCTGGTAGCCGGTCAGTACTTCTTAGTACTTATCAAGAAAGGAAGGTGGCTTTAAGGGGAGCCCTGGCGCGCGGACAGTTCCACACAAATCCGGGGACCCAGGCATCTTCATAAAAACAATCTCCTGGTGCACTGCCGGTACCCCAGAGCCACCCCATCATTGATGACGGTTGTTACGCTCACATAATCTAAGATCAGCAACACCTCATAGGACATCATGAAAAGCTTTCTCAAAATCAAGCTGGAGAACCGCCGCGTCAGCTTGAAAACTGCCGCAACGCTTCAGCACACACCTTGCCTTGTATATTTTTGAAACAAATCGTGCGTCCTTTATGCCAAACGTCTGGTAAGGTCACGCAAGGCGCTTCATGGCTGATTTGATTCTTGTGTAAGTACCTTCATGATAACCTGAAAATCGACATTTGTCAAGGATATAGGACGATATGATGGAACATGTTAAAGTTGGTCCGTGTTTTCTGTTTTAGTAATGACTATCGTGTGCGCTTCGCTATAACAGGGTGGCAATGGCTTTGGTTCGAAGGTATCGTTATATAGTACTGCCAGAATAATGATACGTTGTTTTTGAAGACTTTGTAAAAGGCCGCACATGACCCGTCTGGACGCGGGGCTTTTCATGGTTTAAATATCCATATCACATTCAGTTTTTCAAGTTTCAATCGGCTCATTTAGGCTTTCTTTGTACTCTTCATCATTCCTTGGAAATGCATTATTACACTTTTTTAATGTCCTTTAAATCGACACTGCGGAGGGCAAACAGTTGTTTGATGTAGTGATAAATAGCCCGCTCAATCTCTTGCTTATCGCTCATTACACGTCCTTCCCATTCTATCCCCTTCATACGATTATGTCGCCCGTTCGCCCGTGCCCGTTCTATCGACAGCGCACACTGAATAGGCGCCTCTCCAACAGCTAATCGGTCCACTCTCACTCTCACGAGAACTCCCCGGTCGTGGTCATCGGCAAGCCCCTCAAGCTTTTGCTTCATGTTTCCTATATTGTCACTAAACACACCCGGCGCATTACACTCTCCACGGATAAATTTTCTAGATTGACACTTAGTGTGGTTTCTATAATTTTGTCTTCATATCCGATCACAGTGGGCCGCTGAATGGTCCTCATTTTTCCTCCTGTTTACACAGCTGCTACTCTCCTCAGAATTTATTCCCTTCAGTTTTCCAAATGGTACCACTCACTATTTCACAAAAGATTTTGTCCTTAAGTAACGGATCATTTAATTTCTATCGCTCCAACGTGAAAGGGTTGGTCTGTCCCTTGTACTCGAGAATATGCAACATCGAGCAGTGATCTGAATCTGAAAAAGAATGTACTTCGTACCCTTCATATTTTTCAATAAAATCAATAGATTCCTTGAAAGTGGGAACGTTGCACTTCGCAACCTCAATTCAGACATTCCTCCCTGTGGAGGGCCCTCTCTAGACACTCACATCCACTTACCCAAGAGTATAATTCCCTGCAACACAGCCATGGTCTCGCCGCAAAGTGGCTTAGTACTAGTCTCATTTTGCGCGGATATGACGTAAATATTATCCCATACTACGACTAGACGCTGGTCTGTCCTAAAATAGGGTGTAATGTTATTATAAAATTCAGGTCTTTATCTAGCCTAATTCGGCCCATACAAGCACACCATTCACCGCTCTTCACCACTGAATACGTTTCCGTGTTCACGTCCCTTTGTTCTTGTTATAATGTCGACGTTCCACTGTAATACTACGTGGCACATAACATGTTGCCCCGAAAGTCGCAGCGCACGTCTCGCCAACGAAGCCCCGCCAACGGTTTCACAGATAACATGTAGCCAGCAGAAAAGTTCACTGCGTGAATGGCGTACACAATACCGCGACGTGAAGCGTTGCAGCATGCTCATCGTCTCTGCCTCCACCAGTGCTTTTGTCTTCGGAACCTCTAAGACGTGTACGTCTACCTCTGTTAGCAGGCGGTGCACCTGATTCTGCCGTCTTTTACTCGAAAGACCATGGACATCTAGTATAGCTAGCATCAGGCTCTCTAGAGGAATTTAAACCGGGGCATGACGCTTACGTCATTGCCCAGCTCGTCTCTTGGTGAAGCGTTTGTCCCCGGGGCATCGAGCTGTTTTTGAGACGCTCCCGGCGCTTCGGCAACTCCAGCGTTCTAACACGAGGCTTGTCTTAAGCCGCGTCGTCGAGCGGCACCCCGGCGCCATCTTCATCAGCGACTCATCGGCCTGGACTGCAGGGTCGCGAATGCACCCCCGGCAACGTGGACGTGACACCATTTGGTAACCGGGTTTTTCTTCCCGTACATAGCGTAGGGGTGTAGCTCACCCCTGCCTGGGCGTTCATTCAGGTGCCCTAGTTTTTCGGCAGGTCCCCCTTGACAGCTGGAGCTTGTTGAGGCACGTTGTTGTCGCCTCCGTCTGCTGCCGCTGTGGCCTCGCCCGCGTTCGTGTCGTGCTCCAGATCCCCCGTAACCAAGTATGCTTCCTCGGCGTCCTGAGTGTCCATGAGGTGTTCGAACGCGACGTTTTTTGAAAGAGGACCAACCACGCTTGCGCACGACAATGTGCAGGGGTCGTTAGCGCGGCCAAACCACCGACACGGGGAACACCGAGGTACATTGCACTCCCGTCTGACGTGCTGTTTACCGTTGAAGTGAAGTCACTGCTAGGGCAGGCCGGGCACCACTACGAAAGCCCGCTCTCCGGTAACACACATTTAATGAGGTGCGTCTCCGGCCTGGGCCCCGACTTGAGCTTGAGCGTTCCTTCGTTGCCTAGCTGAATCTGACGTAGTGCACGAACACTGAACAGATATCCGCGCCCGCCACCCCATGCGAAAGCCAGTGGAGCATCAAGTTTACCTACTGAATCTGCCGTTCGATGACGAAGTAGCGATTCCCCTTCACCTCCAGCTCCACCGTAGTCAGCATTTTCTTTGTCGTTTCTGCACTCCTAAAAGTCACAGCCCAATATGGTTGATTGCGAACGCAACCATAGAATTAGCCTCGGGCAGGGTACCAAGTTGGGGAAGTGCGCTCCTGATGTGTTCGACTTCGAACCACCATCCCTTTGCGTCGGCGTGAAGAAAGACAGTGTTGAACACAATGCGTCCGGTAGGCAGCGTTGGCAAGATTATATCACAATCATCGTTTTCCTTTCCTTCCCTCCAATTTCCGCGGTAGATATCAATCGCTATTACCGATCGAAGCAAAGTTATAATTTCCCGACTGTTCATCTCGGTGGCCGGAAGTGGAAGGATAACGGCACAGCACACAAGCTTTGAAATACAAGCTGTTCATATAGTCATTGCCGTTCTAAACTAGTCAAACTCTGGCACTTGCCATCCATGTCTCTGTTGCTTAGCGAACAAAAAACTTCAGGAAGATTTGAGGCAAAAAAGGGAATCAACAAGGACTCAGCGTTCATTCAGTTAGGAGTGCTTGTTTGGTTGGTTTTTTACGATACTAAGCGAAATAAGTGGCCGCCAGGAACTCTGTGCTCCAAAGTTCGCAGTAACGCGCCGGCACGTGTAACATGAAACAAAGCAAACGAAGATCAGATCGAACTCCGGCTCGCCCTTTTTCTGGTGGGGGGCACGTGAGCACTGCGAAAATGGCAAGACTGAATTGAATTAGACAAAGCTCCATTAAATTCATTAAAAGAGGTGTGAGACAGGGAGGTGAAGCGCGTCATGGGTCGTAGCAGTGAGCGGATGATGGCGCCACAGCCAATTATGGCAAATACCATGATCTGCACTTCTGGCAGCATTCAGGTTTAGTTGCACTGATTTAACTTTTTTGTCATGGTGCCACGCATCTCTGTTCTGTTCATTCCGAAATTTTCCAAAAAGGTTCGGCCACCTAGAAGAAGAGAGAATGACGTCCATTGACCTGTAACGGGGTCTTACCACCCGCGTGTTTGGTTTACAACTACGCCCGCCTTGCCCCGGCCCAACATGGCGCGTTGGGACGTAGGATCTGTGCACTCGAAAGCAAAACACCAGTGTGCCAAAAGGTTGTTTATAGTGATGGGGTAGATAGCACGTTTAGATCATTCAAAGTCAATTGCTAAATGTAGTTTTAGGCCCTCGATTTTTTGACTATTGCCTAATTCGGTTAGGCGGAAGTAGTGCACATGTCACCAATCATGTTTGGTGATGAAGCGATCTATATATAATATGAGACGATCTATTGATAGGCGGCCATAATGCTGCGTATTGTTACTGCTTCCCGCACTCAGCTTCTTCCTCGTCATTATCGTCCTTAATGGTGGACCTTGGCACGACGGGGTTGACGGCCATGTCCCTTGAAAATATTTTTTGCGTAAGCATTAAGTTCCCCATTCTGCGAAAAAAGCGCCGTTTTTGTAGCTCTCCGATCACAAAATAGCAACCGCAGTAAGTAGCAACTAAACATCCACGCATAATATGACTGTATTCAAAACCAGGACATTTACAAAAGCAGCCCCATTCTACCAACAGTGCCATCTCTAGATATTGACAGCGTAGTGAAAAATTATCCCTTATGATCAATGTTTTCATGGAACAACACCCTTGTGATATTTCGCATGCCATGCATGGTAATGTGTACTGACGGGCAATGTGCAGGTGTCACCAAATTCACAGAGCTGTGAATACAAAAAATTCGCTCCAATACAGTCTCTAAAGGTGGTTGGAAAGCAAAGCTTTAACGACGCCCACATCAATTGCCCATGCGATGACACTTGAATTCACACACGTGGCTTTGCAAGGAGTGAAACTAGACATTCTGCCAACCGTTACCAGGAATTCGCGCGCAGCGTACGGAAGGCAGCAGCAGCGTAGGCCACGGCCGGGCTCTGGCGGCGGACGCCACCGCTGTAACCCGGCCGTTACTCGGGGGAATTGAATTTAATGAAATTTATGAAGATTGGATATTTATTATTCATATTAATAAAACAAACAATGCACAGTTTCAAGCATTACCTGTCCACGAATTACGCAGAGGAAAAATGGCTGCGAGCTACCATGTAGCTTGTCACGAAGCCAAGACAACGCAGTTGTCTCCAAGGAAAAAACAAGTTTATTGGCGCGATCTGTGCTCCTCTACAACTAAAAAAAATGTGCAGCTGGCGAAGCAGCAGTCAGCAAAGTGGGGTGTGTGGGCGATTGTCGGAAAATCAAATGCCACATCGTCAGCTCTGTGGTTATTTATCTTTCCGCGCGGGTGTTTGACGATCCGAGGAATTACATCGACAACACTCCAGATCAAGCAAGAATATTATAGGCTAGTGAAGTTACTTCGAAACAATCTCGCTCTCAAAAGAGAAAACAAGTGTGACAGAAAATAATCAATGAACACGCACTTCACTTGGAACACAGATAACACGCCACGGTGCAGCCAGGCGATAAAAGCAAAAACAAACAAATCGAATGCATGTATAGCGGCAGGCTTTTCTACTGGCGATTGGCGGGCAACGCTTGCCAGCGAAAAAGAAAAGGCCAAAACACGGAAAAGGAGGGAAGGAGCTGAGGTCAGGGCGAAAGGACGCGAGATGACAGATTGACCTAATTTAGTTATTTTAAGGACCTCAGTTGATGATCATTATGATGCTTAGTGGCTTCCCCTTTGTAACCGGGTGGCGTAGCACAGTGGCCTTAGTCGCAACGCCACTGTACAATCACAATGAGTGCCCTCTGGCGAACATTTGGTAGCATATGCTTTGGCGTTGTGTCGTAGTGTGTTACAGCGAGGATTCATGTCTCGCCCATTTCGCTGTACTTTCATTCATCAATTTCCTGCTTGCTCTGTCTTCAATGGCCCTTTCGTTCTCTAGGCTATCTCGTAGCTCTTCGCCACGGGAGTGAATGTCTGGTACCCTATAGGCGCACCGCCTTTCCCCTCAGACCTTCGTCATACTTTTCTCCTCCGCTTTCCTCGTTTGCCTTCCGTGTTCACCTTCGTTCCCTATATCAGAAAAAGGGACGAGAGCATTGTAAAACCACATGAGCCGGTGCGTAAGTGCTGCGCACTAAAATGGCACCCTTCACGTAGGGCTGATCCGCAACTTCTTCGGCAATTCACCTGCACGAGTAACAAGCCAGACGCGGCTGTGCCATCGGAACCATCAATGTGGCAATCATATTCACTCAAACGCAGCACCGGTCAAAAAAGAACTTTGCGTGAGCAATCGGTAGTTTACGCTCGATTGTGCCATCGGCTCGTTATTGTTTTCCCTGGCGCTGCTACGTGGCGCGGCTATAGCGTGCGGTGACCGCTCCTGTGCTTAATAAACCCCTGGCGCACCTGTACTACCTGTATTAAATTAAAAAACAAACAAAACAAGTTAAAAGCTGTCAATGTGAAGTGAGTCGTGTTTTTTAAAATCCGCAAATACTTCGTACGCGCGAAAATGACGAAACGAGGGAAGAGGTCGTATACTGGATGAAATTTTTGTGCTTACTTTGCTAGGTAAATTCATGCAAGCTAGTTTTATTTTGTAATTCTTTGCAGTGGCATTTGCTGTACTTTAAATTTGTTAGCATCAGAAGTTGCTACTTAACCAAAAGTGCACGTTTGCGAATCACAGGTATCGTAGTTTTTTTTCGTATCTTCACTTTATTGCAGAATCTCGAAGCGGAGCACCGACGGCTCTACTTGTTCGGACGGTAAAGTGTAAGTAAACTACATTTTTCTATATAACAAAAAGGAAAGTAACCTTATGCTTTCGATCAAAAAGTTTTGGCAGCTTCAATAAACGACTCTCGGTCTTGGGGCCTATCTCTCTGTCTCGAAATTTTGCTAAAACTTTCCTTGTGACACTTATTTACTCGCGTTGCAAAAAAGCTCTTGCAGGCACAATACCAATTCACCTAAAGCAACTAGTTAAGGTGTGCCTTTATAAGTCGGCTTTCACCCCATCGTCGCCAAAAGTAGTGAGTATTACTTGTAGTGTTAGGAGAAAATGGCAGAAGTATCACACATATTCATACTGACCTGTGTGCGCGACTACAAAAAGTGAAAACGCTAACGCTTCAGGAAAGCCCTTTAATCATAGCGCCAACAAAATTACGAAGCGGCTTTCTTGACGCTGCACTCTTGGCACATCTATTGAAGCACACATTCACCTCACCGTGTGCCGCGTCCTCTTTTGGTGCCATCAAATGCCTATAGTTGTGCTGTACATATTTTAGTTTACCTCTACTACTTGTTCCGCGCGCCACCTGGTAGCTTAAGCAAAGGAGAACGCTTCCTAGTGTAAGAAACACGGGTCCACTTCGTGGTTTTAATTGGATGCCTTGTGGTTCCTCTGCAATGGGCGCCTTCTTTCCGTCTCTGCTGTACAGTTGTTGACAAAGATGTGCGTGTTATTAATTTTGTCGTCGCGTTTCCCAGTGCACAGGTAGCAGCTGCTTCCGGGCTCATCCGATTTTGGCGATGCTAATTCAACTAGGTAGCACAACAGCAGAAGCAGTTCTACTTATAGTTCTGCAACAGCAAAACAGTTCTACTGTATGTTGCAACAGGATCACCATAATTCTGACGGAATCCGCTACCCCTCCGCCTATCTTCTCCCAGCCGACGGCTTAAAGGCGCTTTTCTCCTGACCTATCTAGCTCCGTTAACCATTTATACGCGCCGACCATACTAGTACTGGTGATTATAAAAATGCCCAGTGTGTCCTGTAGATATCGTGTGAGAATGTTCACGAATACAACTCGCGCCACACACCGCATGTGAATTGTTGATGTAACCTTTGTTCTCCTCCACCGAAACCGCGTCTCTTCCTTGGAAAATAAGATTGCACTGCAAACTAACGGATATACTAAAGCGCCGCTCTATTCGCTCATCGTCACCCATGATTTTGCTGCCGATTTTTAAAAAAATCCTGACGTTTAGCAATCTCATTGATTGTCGGTTTTTAAACAATATTTCCCGTTATGGTTGGTTATTATAGCCTTGCATTGATGACGCCCTTGACTGCTTAAAAGCTGCCTAATACGTTTCTATTCTCCACCCCTATCCTGGCAACTGCCAAACTCTTTGCCCGAATCTTGGAAGCGAAAAAATCGCTGAACCCTCTTGACAGTTTATGCAACTGTAACGTTGCACCGTTCGTGATTGGTAGGGTTCTAAGAAGATTTGTGCCGATGATGGACACCGTACTTTCGTGACTAAAAAAAACTGGTTTCTGCCGCTGAAGTAGCGAGCCCTTGCGTGTTTGGCGCTTACCCTTTAGGTATACTGTTAGACTTTTTCTCCCTGTCTTCTTTCTGTGCCTTACACAAGTGGGTGGTATTCCAGTTGACATTTCATCAGCTTCCTTATTTCAAAATAAAGCCCTAGGGTGCCTGTCATGTAATGGATTTTTTTTGTCTGTTTCGACGTAAAACGTGTATTACATGGAAGAAAAACTTCTTGAAAGGTTCTGTGCTGAACGGTATTCTAACACCTTTTTGCAGGCAAAGAAAATTATGGTAGATGGCTGCTTACGACAAGCATGTTTCAAGTCCTGAGCTTTCAATGAGCAGACGTGGGTGACAAATAATGATCTTAGAAGCGTCTCGCTGTCAGGCTTTACTTTTCACAGATTTCCACATGCAACTAATTGTGTAGCTATACGGTACGGGGTAAAGATCTTGTTATTCGCGTCAAAAAATTAGGTAGACTTTGTAACACTGTCAGCAAAGAGTTTGCATAAACCGCTAGGCACGCACGTACACACACTGAAATTTAGAACCCGTGCAACTATTTGCACCTCCATGCGCGGCAGTGGTGTATCTGATACCAATTATTGAGCAAAGGGTTCCCTCATGGTGAACAAGCGCTTGTGTCCGGGAGATAACCATTGGATATTACTCAGCATTGCGTCAAGTGTGGTTGTTCCTCGTGTCACTTGATAAGGTATAAAAGTACTGCCACTGAGGCGCGCAAGTACAATAGCTCCTCCGTCCGCACCGCTAACCTCTACCGGTTGGTTTGTTTACAACTTTGCTGAAAATGCAGCAGAACGGTATCTTCGGACGCACTTCTCCTGCTGAAATGCTGCTACACATATTGTGTTTGATTCGCGTTCGGAAAGACACCAGTCCCGCGCAGCTGTAAACTGGGCGGGGGAGCTACGTCTGAAGGGGTAGATTGTCTAGAACGCATAAACGTCAATATTTCAGCGCCTATGAACCGTCTCAGCGTAAACAATTGTCACGTTATGAGAGCTGGCCAATGAACGTGGTTGCGGCACTAAACAATAGGAGAAAAGATGGCCGATACTCTGTAACCTTATCTAGTGAAACCAGTTGTTTTCCTTTATTGAAGATATTATTCTACCTTCCAATATCAGCGTGTCGGGCAGAAAATTGCAAATTTCCACATCAGAAAAAATCAGGACAAGTGCATGTGTTCCTCGTTTGTGTCGGTATTGAACAAGGGCTTCAATTTCTCCCCTGTGGCAGAACGAAATCTGATGTTGATAATAGTGACACCGAAACTGCAAAGGTTGGCCAGTTATAACGTGACATGATCCTCTGTCGCCAAGATATGTGACCACGTACTTGTTTAGTTTCGTATATTTACGGGCGCTGTTCCCAAATAAACGTTCTATTGTGAGTTTAAGGCTGTTCCAACGCTCATCCTTCCTTTGTGCGGTTTCCTTATCGTTAGTTGGAAATGTTTAACTTGAACCGACTAGTCTAACATGCTGTCCTTCAAGACGGCGAGCGTGGCTTGTTAGTTGAAGACGCTCAATTATAAGTCGTAAACAGTCATTTCGCCATGGTTTGTTTCAATACCTAAATATGGCGAAATAGAGAACACGTCACAGGCAGGTGCTCGGCAGGGCAATCCGTGAGTCTACAGGCCAACAGGAGTTACAGTCTAGATCGTGACGTAGACGATCAAACTTCTAGCCCAGTATGCATGCTACCCTGCATCAAAGCCTGCCCTTTGGTATTTGAGTTACCATAGCCAGGCTAGCGCATGCTTGTCGGTAACCAGTTCGAACGGCCGGCCTTAGCATATGTGCGTAACTTGTTCACGGCCACAACAATGGCAATGTGCTCCTCTTCTTAGTAGAATTTTACCGCGAAGCCACTGAGAGGAGCCCGATAGCCAAAGCAATGACCGGTTTCTGACCAGCTTGGCGCTAGATAAACAAAGCGGCAATACCATGGCACAAGCGTCTGTGTAAACTTACGTGGGAGTGCGTTAAAATAGTTTAAACTGTTGCTTAATCATTGGCACCGCAAAGAGCGACATTACTTTGGTGAAAGATGGGGCCTGAAGCGGGTCCCAGGAGACAAGAAAACATTTCTATCAAGGGTGGCAATGACACAGGTGACGTCTGCGACGTCTCGAAAAAGACGGCGGAAATACGAACACAGCCCAACAATGCTAAGCACGTGTTTGGTCCGGCGGCGCACAAGGAGAGTCTTGAGAGCGCGTATTTTCTGATGCTCTGGCTGTCTTTCTTTTATATCGATGAGGTGACACTAGATGGGAAATTCGCGACCACTGAAATGGCAGAAAGGTCCTGCTGGAGGCTTCTCAAGTAAAAGCTGCGAGGGTGTCGTGATATGTCGTGAACGACCTAGAAAAACAACGCCGTCATCCAGGTAGTAAAGACAGGTGGACCATTTAAATCCGTGCAGTTGAGCGTTCATCATTGACTCTAAGATCAGGGAGCGTTAAACAGTCCACATTGAATTACCTTTTATGGGTAGACGCAATGGGCTGAGATAAAGGTTGTTTTTCCTATCTATTTCGCAGAAGGTCTTTTGCCTACGAAATAGGCGAAGGTCGCGGATGGAAACAGTTTGGCTTCTTGAATAACAGGGTGTCTCTCCGGAACCGGAACCGTGCAAAAAAGTGGCTAAGTTTTTGCCCGGAACAAGAACCGAACGGACCACTTATGTTTTTGCACCATTTATGAAGTCAATCCGAACGGGAACCAATTCAAGAAGCCTTTAAAACAGTTCCGGGAACGCTTCAAGGTACTTGAGATTTCCAGAAGAGCAGTCTGGTAAGCAGAGAAGTGCATTGTCTCGATGCATGGAAAAGAAAAAAAAACGGCATACGCTGCCTAGATATAATGGACAGTATCGCGCGTGCATGCTCTGGAATTCTTCATTGACCCATCATAACCTCTGATAAACAAGTTTTTCTTTGTCATGTTATCAGAATCTTATGGTCATCGTTTATTGGGAGGAATCAGGCAAATCTTTCTTTGGATATAAAACACGTAAAATTAGACCGTATATCTCGAGTTAGTGTTTCATTGCTTATGTTTGATGGTTTCTACGCGCTTAGTGTTTAATACTGTGTACCACTTTCAATGCATCCACGCCCCCCCAAAAATATTCTGGAGGAAAATATTAACAATAAATATGTATACGTATTCTGGTTGAACACCCCGTCTAAAAAAAACAGCAGTGATACACAAAAAGTGGCACTCCTGTGTGCCACCGACACTTCTTCTGCAGTGACTTTGCGTCCTTCCTTTACTGTTCTAAGAGGCCATGAGAATTCAAACGAGAGAACAACTTTCGGGTGTTCTTGGCTCCACTTTGAAGTAGATACGACAGCATTTATTATCATCTTGTATCTCCTTACCTTTCCTCAAAAGGGTTCATCGAATAAAGTCGATTAATTGGGGTTAGTGGGTAGACATGAGAGGATGAGTGATTTGGAAGGGTGAGCTAACCTGAATAAATGAAATTGGTGTGTTTATCAATGTATCAATCTTAGAGGTTTCGAACCCGACTTTCTAGCAGTCACAGAAACGTGGCTTAATGCGGACATACCGGATGACGACATAATCCCTCCGAACTACACTATCCTACGAAATGACCGGGCCACGCGTGGAGGGGGTGTAGCTATCCTGATTAAAACGACATACCTTTTTGCGCACTTCCAGACGCTGAAAATGTCAAAGCCATATTCTGCAAGTTGCTATTTGGCAAATGCCCCATAGTAATAGGATGCGTTTACCGAAGCCCTACAGCCAACTGTGACGCCATGGACATACTCTATAGTTATTTGCAAAGTCATGTGCAAAACGGAAGGCTTATCTTAGTAGGCGGCATAAATCTGGCAGAAGTTGACTGGCCAAATTTAAAATTTTCGTACCCATATTCCGAGGCAGTATTCGACATTATGTTCCACTTTAATCTTTATCCAGCAATTCACCAGCCAACACGTACCCAAGGCTCATCATCTACCATACTTGATCTTATATTCCTCAGTGATGACTTTCCAGTCGAACAAACAAAAACAACAGTACTCGAAGGCATATCTGATCATAAAATTGTCGCGTGCACGGACCTTATTTTAGAAAAAGCAGCTCATTCGCAGCGTGTAATCAAGTTTCCTGGCTTTAGTTCCACAGTAGACGCCAGCATAGTCGAATACCTTGACTCAGAATTCGCTGTTTTTGAAGAGCTATCAAATCACAAGACAGACATTGATATCCTATGGGAAATATTCAAGGCTATCGCTTTTCATTGCATTCATAGATATGTTCCTCAGAAAACCAAAAAAACGATTAAACATAACAAGGCAATTGATGCAAAAAGAAAAGTAAAGCGTCTTAGAAAATCTGTAAAACAAAAGGCCACAACTACTGACAAAAGCAACCTCAGCACTGCTAAAGCAGATATGAGATCAAGTATTCAGAAAGCCAAAACCAAATATTTCTCTGAAATATTGCCAAAGTTTCTTGAAGATTCACCACGCAAGTTTTGGAACCATCTAAGCACCAACCAGCATGGAAAAAATCAACCTTCACTCGAAAGTAACCGAATCTCTGCAGATGCATTCAATAACTACTTCAAGTCAGTCTTCACAGTTAGCTACAACAGTGTCATGCCCATAAACAGTCGTGTAGTAGAACCATTTGGCCCACTTGAACCTACAGAATGTGGTGTAGTGAACTTGTTATTAAATTTAGATACAAAGAAATCACCTGGACCTGACAATATTCCCAATATGTTTCTTTACCGTTACGCAGAGGTTTTAGCTCGTTATCTATGCATAATATTTATTTATTCGCTATCATCGTGAACATTACCAAATGAATGGAAATGAGCGAAAATTATTCCTGTGCTCAAAGCTGGAAGCAAAACTGACGTTACAAACTTCAGACCGATCTCGTTACCTTGTGCAGTAAGAAAGCTTCTTGAACATATAATCCTGAAACATAATATTATTATCTTGAGAATAAATCAATCTTATCAGCTTACCAGCACGTCTTCCGCAAAGGACTGTCAATGGTTACGCAACTGTTGGAATTACCTCGAGACATATGTAAAAGCATCGATAATCAAAAACAAGTAGATCTGATATTTTTAGACTTCTCGAAGGCTTTCGAAAAGGTGTCGCATAGTAAAATAATTAGTAAACGTGAATTTTACATTGAAGGAAGTCCTATTATCAATTGGATACAAAATTACTTGAGTAACCACTCACAATTCGTCCAATGATATGTCTCCGCCTTCTCAAGTCACCTCTGGTGTCCCGCAGGCATAGGTCGGCCGAACAGGAAGAACTCACTCAAACTCAATCAGTTTTTTTCATTCACGCTGTACTCAATAAAACTCAGACTCAAAAAGTTTGTTCACAAAATCACTCGTACTCACTCATCAAATACTCATTTGTAATCGTACTCACTTGTACTCAAACTCATTTGTCCTCACGAGTATTCGTACTCAATCTGTACTCATGAGTACTGAATCTGTACTCATGAGTACTCACTCTGTACTCATGAGTACTCAATTGTACTCATGATTACTACTCATGAGTACTACTCATTCTGCACTCAAGAGTACTCAATCTGTACTCATGACTACTCAATTTGTATTACTCACGAATAATCAATTTATCTGCACTGTTAGTTAGGTCGTAGCTCGAATAAAAAACTAAGTAGAAAAAAATAAATTGTTTAATTGATTAGAAAAACACAGGTTACATATAAATCAGGACAGAGGAAGAAAACGTATGATGTGGTACACTGTCGTTGGGCGACTTACTGCGCGAAGGCAGGTACATGTGAGAAAGCGAAACGGAACGTAAGCACTCGCGTTGCGTCTGGCGTCTCCTCTTATTCTCAGGCCGGGTCGGGCTCTGGGGAGCTCGGGGCTTAACGGTGCAGCCGTGGCCGTAAACTGCGTTTTTCTGCATGTCTTCGGGTGGCAGCTTTTGTCGTCCGTTTTCTAGTTTGCACTACTGTGTTAAGGAGTGCATATACTCAAGATTGCAAGCACTCGCAAAAATAGTATTCATGAGTATTGTACTCATGAGTGCTGTGTACTTATGAGTGCTGTGTACTCATGAGTGCTGTGTACTCATGAGTACTGTGTACTTATGAGTATCAAACTCATGAGTACTCAAACTTATGAGTACTCGTACTCATGAATACTGTACTCATGAGTACTCATACTCATGAGTACTCATGAGTACTGTACTCACGAGTAGTGGACTTACCCCTGTACTCACTCGTCGTCGTACTCACTGTTTTTTTGTGGGTGTGTGATCACTCATCATCGTACTCACTCGTGAGTTTGAGTACAAATGAGTACCAATGAGTGTACTCACGAGTGCATACGCCGACCTATGCCCGCAGGGCTGCGTTCAGGCTCCAGTCTTGTTTCTAATATTCATTAATGACCTGCCTACAAACATTAAAACCAACGTCAGGCTCTTTGCAGATGACTGCATTCTTTATAGGGAGATAAACTCAGCCGAAAATCACAAAGTGTAAATATAGGCTTAAAGTCGGCGCGTTAAACCCTACAATCAAACAAATCAAATCAAGGCTTGATCACAGTGCCACAATGGTGTAGAGACTGGCAGATGGTGCTAAACGTCAAAAAAGTGTGGTTTTAACCGTTATTAGAAGTAAACAGCCGCCTACTTTTACATTAAATATAAATAATATCCCCCTGTGTAGAGATAAAGAGCACAAATACCTTGGCTTTATTGCTCACGACTTTAGGTGGGACATTGACGTAAAGCATGTCACGTCTTCCGCCTACGGGCGGCTCATCTCCCTCAAAAGACGCCTCGGTTCTGCCCCATCACATGCCAAGTTGTTAGCATATAAAACATTTGTCCGATTGGTCCTTGAATACGCGATCGCCATCTGGTTTCTGTATACCAAACAAATTTAAACCAAAATAGAATGTATTCAAAGAACAGCAAATAAATTCATCTTTAATAAATACAGGAGAACCGACTCTCCCTCGGAACTACAACGGAACGCAGGCATACCCCCTCTTCAAAATCGAGCGCTAGCCTCTAGACGAAAATTTATGTAGCAGTTTATCCACAACCAGCTAAATATCGACAATTCCCAATATTTCTCCCTTTCAAAAACCAGAGATACATATCAGAAGCACTTATTAACTCTAACTGAACCCTCATTTCGCACCGACTGCTTCAAACACTCATTTTTTCCTCGTGCCACAAGGGAGTGCAACAGAATTAATGCATCGATCACTAGCAGTTCACCACTACAGTAATTTTTGGAATTAGTAGAAAAATACTTCAACCAAACATAAACAAGTTAGAAGCGTCTGTTTTGGACTGCTTCCTGAGCTTACTGTAGATAAGTTTTGATACTTTTTACCTATTTGACACGTTTTTACACGTTTTTATAAAAACTTTACGGTTAAACTCAACTACCTCATGGGAATTGTGTTAATGTTCGCCTACTGTTCGCACTCAGCATACCCTGGTTTAAACAACTTAAGTGTGTTTTGTAACAATGCTCAATGCAGTTTCGTTTGTTTGACAAACTGATGTATGTATTTGACTGTATTGCCCTTCGGCGATAATCCTCATTGGATTGGCAGTATGTACAAATGCATAAATAAATAAATAGATGCCAATCGGAAGAATTGGCATTCCGGTAAACGAATACAGAAAGTAGAATACAAAGGGCAATAAATCAATATACAGGTGACCGAGAACACGAATATACCACTCTTACCCGTAAAGTGTTTAAAATTTGGTACTAAATTGGGTACAAAAGAGTTTTTAAAATAGCGTACGAAAGACAGGGGTTGTGGTTTCTGTTTGCTATGCTGAACGTACCATGAAAGCGGTTCAAGTGTCGGGGTGAATATTTTAAATAGGTCTTTAAACGTTTATAAAAATGGCAGTGCAAGGGCGGGAAAACCACAGAGTCGCCGGCTCATCTCCCTTCTTCGGAGACCAGGCTGTTGCACCTCACACGAATTTTATAACTTCCCGCTCAAAGTTCTCCATGACTGGAAGGTCAGGATCACTTCGTCGGTAGGCTTACCCTTCTATCCCTTAGCTGAACGTGTTAGCAGAGCCTGAACCAGCGGCAACCGGCTTCGCGCACTCGGCATCCGTGCGAGGAGAACTGCGCGTGAACGAATGCTATAAATAAAATCGCATAGAAGGTGGTTTTCTGACGACAGTGTCCAGGTGATATTTTGTGAATAGGAGGCTCTGCATACCTTAGTTTGTCTATTTTAAATGCACAGCACTTTAAGGGCTCGCCTTTTCGTCGTGGGTGGCTCGCTAGACCCAAGTACAACCATACTGCGTTCTGTCGTAGCGGCTGTCGTCAAGGCGTAACCGAGCAGTTCGAAAGCTAAGCGGTTTTATGGTTATAAGCATTCGAACTACATGAACAGCTGGTGCTTGGCAAACATCTTCCCCTTGTTTAGCGCAAAAAAAACTGGACGTACATTTTAGCCAAATTATATGTACTTAACCGGCAGCTGCCGCGTTCATTTAGTTAGGAACACTCGTTGGGGTAATTTTAGGGGCGAAGCTCCTCTTGCTCGGGCCCTGTCCCGTCCCTCCTTGCTGCTGTATATGGCAAGGCACATTAATGATGATTGCGGCAGGATCCCCCCTAAGAATCGGTCAAGCAAAGATTGCCCGAAGCGAACAGAACGTTCAAGGCGTTCGAAGCTACCCAACAAGGAGAAGAGGAAGAAGAAGAGGTTATCGTTCGGCGCCTGCGAGCTCAAGACACCTGAGACATCAAGACACACTGAGACCTCAAGACAAACTAACTGTTTGCAAGCATCAAGGACGCTAAGATAGCGCCAACAAACCTGCTGATATATATCAGAGAAAATCTCAGCATATAACTGACAGCTCTGCATTCATTTTGTTAGCAACGCTCATTCGGATGGTTGTTTAAGCGAAAAAAGGGGCCGCGCACGGAAAAAATGGGGCGTTCGACATGACCAAAAACCGAACAGAATTCCATATGACGCCGTTTCCTGCAAGGGGTGCACGGCCACTGCAAAGACCACAACACAATCGCATTATAAATGGCTTATGCCCTTTAGGTTATCGAAATGGAAACTAATACCGTTTTTTCTTAAACGCACCGTCACCAACCTCACTTAAAAGTTTAATGCTGTTCTAATGAGCCATGTAGCATCGTACAAATACATTGGCGTGCATATCAAACCAACATTGTCGCGGGTACCACACTGAGACTATCTGTTTACACGACACAAGATGTCCTGCAGAAGGCGACGGCAAAGGTGGCTAAAATGCCACACACCGAATTTCCCAACTTATCCATGGAGATTCTCATCGTCCAAAACACCCTACATAACCATCACAAACATCCAAGTCGTCTACAGGCTTTTCAACGGAGCGGTGGAAAGCTTGACGTATTTAGCGCCAACAAACCTGCTGATATATGTCAGAGAAAATCTCAGAATATAACTGGCAGCTCTGCATTAATTTCGTTAGAAATGCTAATTCGGATGGTTCTTTAAGCGAAAAAAGCGGCCGCGCACGGAAAAAGTGGCGTGTTCGACATGACCAAAAACCGAACAGAATTCCATATGACGCCGTTTCCTGCAAGGGGTGCACGGCCACTGCAGAGGCGTGAAATTTGAAACGAATTGGGTTGCACCAGTGAGTGTATAATGGCGCAGAAGCCCATTATGGCGAATCACTGCTCTGTAGTTTCGACAGCTTTCACGTTGCGTGGAAAGGCTTCAGTTTTTATTGTGGCGTGGCTCTGTGTCAAGATGCAGCGAGCATCAGCAGCGTAAAATTTGTTCACTGCTTTCGAAAGCAGTATACGCAGAACAAAGTTGGGCGAAATGAGGAAACTTTCTGTCTTTTTGTTTGACCTAACTTTAAATAATTACGCTGTTGCCTTATAAATTTACATTTTGCACTTGGTGCACTAGATGAAGGGTCAGAAAACTTTCGATGTGAATGGCCGAGCTCCTTGAAGCCGAAACAGTGGATGTTCGGACGGCAAATTGGGACGGGCAGGAGCGTTTGCTGACAAAGAGACCCTAACCTAAAAAGTAAATAGGAGATTCGCTGATGACTATGTCCTATACTCCGCCATTAAAACCTCCGACGATAGCAGTACCTTACAACATGACCACAACACACTCGCATTCTATATGACTTATGCCCTTTAAGTTATCGAAATGGAAACTAATACCGTTTTTTTCTTAAACGCACCGTCACCCACCTCACTTAAAATTTTAATGCTATTCCAATAAGCCATGTAGCAGCGTACAAATATATTGGCGTGCATATAAAACCAACATTGTCGTGGGTACCACACTGTGACTATCTGTTTGCAAGCATCAAGGACGCTAGGATACTTTCGATCAAATCTGAAATCCGCAGAACTAGAAATAAAAAATTGGGCTTACCTAACATTTGTCCCACCAGAACAATAATACGCTTTATCCATTTGACATCCACCACAAGCACATTTGACTACAAACTTGGAAGCCATACAAAATTGGGCAGCTTGTTTTATCACAATCCAATTCTTCTCAGTTACTAGCGCCACAGCTCTAACTTGAATCGCGCCAACATATCGCCCGTTTGTGCCTCCCAGATGGAGCGTACTATCATCTGAAAGCTAGGCATGTACTTTTAAAAAAACCCCAACGTACCTCAGGGCACCTAAACCGCATCCAGCGAACAGCACACATACCCGTTTTAATATAACCGTTTTTCAGTTTATTTTACTTTATGCAGTAACCGCTTGGAACTCGCTACCTAACAATACAGTGTCATGCACTGACTGCCAACCTTTTTGAAAAAAAACTTGACGACCATTACCACGACCACTGACATAAGTCCTGATTCACACGCTTCACTAGTGAGAACCTGTGTAAATGGCATTGCTTGTCTTATGTTTTTGTCTCTTTTTAGTACTGTAACTGAACCTGTGTATCCGGTATTGGTTTCCTCTTATTGACATTTTAATTGTGTTGATGGATGCATGGTAGTCTATGTTGTTTCATTGATGCACAGTTGCATTTCTGTTGTAAATATTTATCGTTTTCAGGGCATGTATTTGCCTCCATCGTTACCAAATGCGTTCGGGCCTTTAACGAAGGAATAATTGAAATCAAATGCAATAAAAATTGCTAAGGCTTAGCTCCGCGAACGTTGGATATGCAAAGCAAAAGCTTTACTTAGCCAGGGTGAGTCTTGGTGTCGCTTGGCTAACCTTTGATTTAGCTGTATTGCGGACCACGTCTCAAAGCCGTTCGGTTCCATGCAACGCTAACAGAAGAAGGCCGGGCGAACGCGGCGTTCATTAATGGCGAACCGCCCGTTCTTCTTCACCGGTCGCGAGACAAGTCACTTTCCCCGGAACGAACCAGCGCCGCATCCATGGGAGGCTGCTGGGGTGTTTGGCTGCCTCAGCCGCAGCGGCCGTGGCGACCGCTGTCGGCGCCTGCAGGCGCAAACAGAGGGCACGACAATACTGCGATTCGCTTTGAGGGGTGGGTTGCCGTGGGCGTGTCTCCGTTGAAAATGTCATTTGCGCTTCCTCCATAAAATCGCTTAACAAAAGTACTAAAGCTTTGCAATAAACGTCCCGCTCGTTCTCAAGGCGGTGTCATGCCGTTGGTATCAGCTGAGCCGGCTACGCTTCCCCTGTCCGCCAGTATGCTCCCGCTCAAGCAACCTTTTGCAGTTACCTCAGACTATAGGAGAGCAACGTTCCTTACTATGCTACTTGAGTAGTGTTTTGTTTTGTCGAACTTGATCAGAACAAAAGAGCGATAATTATCGTCAGGAATTTTAACCATCTCATCTGGCGATACGGACGACTTTCGCGATGATTGGACTATCTCCGTCAAAAAAAAGTCAATAAATATTTTAGAGGGCAATTTTCTTTGGTTCTCCTCGACTATTTAAGGGCGAACAGATTCAGTATGCCGCCATTAAACACGGAATACAACGCAATTAAATAAAGTTCCGCGAAGTTTCGCTATGTCTTGTAATTGACAACCCATAGAGGGCGGCGCTGGTCATCTGCTATTGTACCACCCAGACGCCTCGTGCACGCGCGGACGATGCATGTCGCCAATAATAGAGCGCAGCGGGCCTAGCACCTACCGTGGTGAACGCCCAACCTTCTTCAAGCAATACCCCTGCAGATAGCGGCAAAAAGAAATAAGATGCACTGAAGGTGGTTATCCAGCCCGCCTGAGCTACTAATCTGTTTATTCGCGGATATTGCAATCGGAAAACCTTCCCGTGGCAGGTTCAAACCTCATCGCCAGTGAAAGGTCACGGTACGTGGTGCAGCGGGTTATCCGGCCGTTTCTTATCTAGCGTTCTTCCGTCATCCGTACGCCGCTGTTTAAAAACAATCCGACAACCCCGAGCGTCGCGTAGCTCTACCTTTGTTGCGGCTGAGCCCTTCGGACCTCGGCCACAAGGACTACTCACGAGGGGTGCCGGAAAGCGAGTGCATATATTACGCTAGGCTGGCGTGAGAATAGCATTTGAAATGTACGTGACCGCTAGAAGTCGTGAGATAAAGGTGCCAGTTCGAGCATCTACTACCGTAGTGCTTACACTTTGGCCCAGCCATGAAGGCACGTGTGCTCAATATTGGAAAAGGCCCCAGTAGCTTTTGAGGGGGGTTTCGCTCGCGGCCGCCGATTAATGCTGTCCAGGTGTCCAGCGTGCGCAGGCTCCCCTTGCGCTAGGTCGTTTAAAAGAATTTTTCTTCCCCCCGTCGGTCCAAGTCTAAGCCAGCCTTCTCATAGAAGTAAGCGACCTCGCTGGTCGACCGAAACCGAGAGACGTAAAAGCTACTGCTGCATGCGGGGCCGCGCCGAGCGCTGCCCTACTGCCTAGCGCCTAGCGCCTATACTTTAGACGACACCTTGGCCTTGTTCCTACTTTGTAGCGCGATGGCTACGTCACATAAAATGAATGGCAAACGAGAAAGAGAAATGCCAGCTTTACTTTTTTCTCAGGAATTACTCATCGTTTCTCTTCCAACAAAAATTGAGAGTGCTGCATACCATATGGTATTTCAGTTAAAACAATCCAATTCAGCCTTTAGTGTTTCTAATAATGATAATGTTGCCGATTGCCTGGCATCGTGGCTCGATACCAAAACTATTTTCTCGCACATACGGACGACGTTACGGTATATATACTGTCCACCCAGATCTGCGTCGACGAAGCAGATCTGGGTGAACGCCTCAAACGCAGCTTGAGAGAAATGTCGAATACGCTGTCAATACTATGGCCAGTGGAAAAGAGAGCCATTGTGCCAGTGGCAGTGTTTGGGGCCGTCGAAATGTGTGTGTGACTGCAATCATACTGCAACTCCGGCCAACCTGTACGCAATACCACCTTTCCACGTGAGAGCATGAATTTTTTTCGGGGGGGGGGGGGGGGGGGGGGGGCGTCAGCAGCCGTGTTGCTTCTATGTGACAGCCAAAATGTGGGCCCCAAGAACCATCTGATTCGGCGCATCTCGCATAATTCCTGTGGCTCTTGCGCTCACGTGGCTCGTTTACTATTGACGTTAGTGATTTAGCGGGAATGATTTAGAAGGTGTTGTCCCAGCACCCACATATGTGCGCCCGATTTGAGGCGATTAACAGAGCGGCAGGGCCAACCATCACGTGCCTATATAGAAGGACACCAGTATTAGCTGTCCCGGCTGAGGATCAGCATGGTTATCTCGGTGGGTCACAGCACCCAAGAAAAGAAAGTATCGCCAGCATTCTAAGCGAAATGTTATAAAAGAGCTCTGAGATTAGAGGCGTATGAATAAGTAAAAAAGAAAAGCGGAACTCCACGTCTCGGATGGATGAGAAGGGTTGCTGGGACAGCTCGGTGTTGATAGCCTGATAAGCGTTTAGAGCTAATGAAGATAAAGTGAGCAGAGATGATAAAGTTTGCTTCGCGGGAGCATATGTTCGAGCGGCGAGAGGAGGCCGGCGCAGGTCAACATGACTGGTTGATTGTAGGATTTAACGCCCCGGGGCAAAACAGGTGATGCGGCGTGCTGTAGTGGAGTGGTTCGGATGAGTGTTGCCCACGTGGGGATCTTTACGTGCACGAACTCTCGTACACACGGGCGTTTTTGCTTTTCGCCTGCACCAGAAAAGCGGCCGCCACGGCCGGGAATCAAACCCGCGTCATCATGCAGTACAAAATGAAGCTGCGGAAAAAAATTTAAGAGGCGCAGAACTCGCGCTGATTGCGGATGAACCATGGCTGCGGAAATGATTGGATATCCTGACCTTTCGAAAGCAAAGATTGGATGCTATTCTTGTCTACGTGGGGGCCTAGGAATTGAAACTAATGAGCACCAAATTACTTAGCCCTATTCATTATAGGGTGTTGTTCGACAGCACGACCAGTTTTGATGAAGGCCAACTAACAAAAAAACTATTTGGCATCGTAAAACTGCAGCCTGGGTCGGTTGTTTACAGAGGGTCGTAAGTTGTGCCGGGGTCGCCCAAGAGGTTTTTGCTTCAAAAGAACAGGTCCATCTGGCATTGGGGAAAGTAGAGGTGTAAATATAGAGTACCATGGAGAAGAAACAGCAGCTAGGCTACATTTGTCATTCCAAGCGCACCCACAGTTAACTGTACTGAACGCAATGACAATTAAATGGTTAATAAATGGTTCGCGTGAAAGTATTTAAGAGCTAAATTCCAATCGGCATGTTGAAGGAATGCACGACACTGTGTGAGCATTGCTCATCAATCAGCCGGTCCATCTCAAAGATATTGCCCTACGGTACAGAGGGCGGTCCGTTCTTGAATCATGATTATCCTGGGGTGCGTTGCTCATTTTTTTTTGTTTTTTTGGTTGAGTGTATCTATATTTCAATGACCGATGATATAGGTGAGGGTAATTTTGGTAGCTGCTGACGATGTTTTCTAAAGTGAAGACATTATGCAGGCGCCGGTAATGTGGCTGCTCTTGTGATGCCATGAAAAGGGAGGGCAATTTTTGAGAAAAAATATCCAGAGTAGCGTAGAAAATTTTGTAAGGCTCTGGTTCATGTTAGGAAAAATACCACATCCATCATCAATGAGAGAAGCCAGCGGGTGTTCGAATGTTCAGCAGAACCAGAAGACTTGCAGGTGAGAGTTGGTGAGTAGCGCCCGTAGAACCTGAGAGGTACTTACAGGTGAAGTGTTTTATGTACCCCAAAGCACACACGGAGAAGTGTGGCCTGCAAGCTTTCCACAAACCATGGTTGAGTTCTTGAAAAATGCTCGATGGTATGCACCCTAAGAGACATCAAACCCTCCCAGATTGTGTTGCAGGGCAGCAAGAGAAATTCAAGTACACACCCACATCACTTTTGCCGCGAGTACGAAAGATTGATACAAATACACGAGGTTTTCTTTCAGCTGCTGTGATTTGGTAACCATGCTATGTTTTTGTCGATGACGACTTTGCGATATGTCAGGGACCTGCCCTGCCCTGCAAACCTCTCGCCTGCAACATCTCCGAGGCACAGGGCTCCATCCTGGGAGACCCCCTGATCTACAGCGGTGGATCTGGGGCCCTCAGTAGCGGTCTCTGCTTACGTTTCTGCGTGACACAAATGCGATGTTGTATATATAACTGTTATGCCGTAAGGCAAACTTTCGCAAAAAAAAATGTAGAAAGCCTGAATAATGCAAAGAGATACCGGAACACATTAGGCTTGGCGAAGGCAATCGCCGCAGATATCTGATGAGATAGTTCAGTTCCCCGCGCTGCTTAGAATGCTGCCATTGAGTCCTTGGTTAGAAAACACCTGGATAACATCCTTAGCTTAGCGTTAAGAATATTGACGAAAAGCCGTTAAGTGTAAGTGATTTTGACGTGTTTTAATCGAATGCAAATGTGTGCTGCGACCAGCACCTATTCGAACAAATTCTTTTAGACAAAACTTCGAAATTTGTAATTCATTGAGTAAAGAGAAGGTTAGGCCTGAACCAAACAACATAAAAAATTTACGAGTTACAACGATTTCACTTCAAATACCCCTGTTAGAAAGTACGCAGGCAGTAGCACAGCAACCGTCCAACGGGAATCGGATGCTCCATAAGTTCAGCGCCACTGCAACCTTTTCTGTTCAGGTTACATGTGATATTTGCTTAAGAACTGACATATAGATATTACAATTTTTGCTAACGGCTTTGGTTTTTTTTTTCAGATCATTTAACGTTAAGCTTCAAGTCAAGGACAAACGTGGTGTTAAGCTAATCGTAAAGCTAGATGGTAAGGCGTGAAGTATTTCCTTCTAAACAATCAAAATTGTGTCGTAAGTAGGTTCTGAATTTCGCTTTAAGTATTGCTGGGAAAGGAGCAGTGCAAAAACCCCGTAGTGTGTCACTGCTGCTCGTCTCCGATTGCATTATAATGAAGTCGTTTATCACGTAAAAGAATTTAGTTTTTACAGGGTAGCACGTTTCTCTGGATCGAACATCTTTAGCATCTTTCTACTGACGATCGTGCAGCCCACTCAGTGCCCCAATGATATAGTAACTAGGTGCTTCTCAATAATTACCTTACTGTTTGTCGATCTTAACGACCCACAAAACGAGCGTTCTTCGACAAAATACATGACAGTTTATTGGCAGCGGTGTTCCTGGTTAGCAGGGCAGCTCCAAAGACAATGTGAAAGCTTGAAAATGGCATGGGCGTCTTTGGAAATAAATACATTAGTGTGGCATTTAATGTTCACTTCCGCAAGTAAATAATCGTCGCGTCATCGAGTTTGCGTCGTATTTAGATTTTCTGGGCTAAGTAAGTGCTCAAATCATTTTGAAGAGTTCTAGCCTGTTTTAAGATAGTCCAGAACAACAGAACCACGGTCACCTTTTAGGGTCAGTCCCAAACACGGGACGGTCGCGTGAAACGATGCGCATGATGTGCACTAAAGGGATAGGCAACATTTCATGCAGAACACAGGGGCTGCTTACCACCGATTGTGTCGGTCAGACATGCCCGTAGAAACATTTGCTACGTCTCACAAAGTTGATGCGCTGTGTGCCGGTAATTTAGACAAGTGCTTGTTGGTAGTGTCTCTGTACTTCTCATTGACAGCCATTACGAGTACGGTAGTGAACCTATGGCGTCTCGCAATACCCGCCCACCGATCAACACCGATGTTAGTATGGGGACTTTAATGTATATATCAATACAAGGAGTAATTGACTGCCACCCATGTGCGAAAATATTCCCATATGCCCTGTAGTAACACCTCCAAGGCTCTCACCACCTCGCCAAATACTTGCATAGACCTTATATTAGAAAACAGTCATTGGTGCACCAGGTCAAACGTAGCGCGTTCATTTTTTACGGCCACCCGGCCACCTTCCTGAAAACTTCATGGACTTGGAAAGGAGTGTTCCTTGAGAAATGAGTAATATGTGAGGAATCATTGTGGTCTGTATATATATATATATATATATATATATATATATATATATTATATATAGAGATATATACATATATATATATTATATATATATATATAGCACTGGCAATGACGACTGCAACCTTGATATGTATCTTTACCGAGTCCCTCGTCCCGTATCTCTCTGTTCTGCTAAATGCATTACGAGGCACTGGCTCCAGCAGTTCGGATATGCAATTGCTAACCCCGACCTCCGACCACGTTCTACGTGGCGGCCGCTGGGAAAGAAGACGTTCTACGTCTCCCGCGGTAGTCGAGGGGCGGCGCTAGTTGACCGGCCTCAGAGCTCTTGTAAATATAAACCCCCCCCCGCTTTAAAGTCGAGAGAGAAGCCGCTGTGGGGATAGCGTAATGGCGAACGCACCGCACCGGTTTGCGGAGATGTGGGTTCGAGTCCCGCTCCCGGAAAAAAACGGCGGATTTTTCTCGACTTATATTTTCGCTTATTTATCAATGAATCAAGAAACGTGACAAGCACACGTCATTCGGCCCTATTATATATTTCGAAAAAAGCCGAATAGCAGTGGCAATGACGACTGCAACCTTGATATGTATCTTTACGTACGAGTCCCTCGTCCCGTATCTCTGTTTGCTACATGCATTACGAGGCACTGGCTCCAGCAGTTCGGATATGCCAATTGCTAACCACCGACCTCCGACCACGTTCTTACGTGGCGGCCGCTGGGAAAGAAGACGTTCTACGTCTCCCGCGGTAGTCGAGGGGCGGCGCTAGTTGACCGGCCTCAGAGCTCTTGTAAATATAAACCCCCGCTTTAAAGTCGAGAGAGAAGCCGCTGTGGGGATAGCATAATGGCGAACGCACCGCACCGGTTATGCGGAGATGTGGGCTCGAGTCCCGCTCCCGGAAAAACGGCGGATTTTTTCTCGACTTATATTTTCGCTTATTTATCAATGAATCAAAGAAACGTGACAAGCACACGTCATTCGGCCCCCCTATTAAATATTTCGAAAAAAGCCGAATAGCACTGGCAATGACGACTGCAACCTTGATATGTATCTTTACCTCGTCCCTCGTCCCGTATCTCTCTGTTCTGCTACATATATATATATATATATATATATATATATATTTAAGGTAAGTAGAGATCGCGACGAACTGGACTTACCTTGTTAATTTATTTTTTGTTTAATTTTTGCTCTTCTCGTTGTTTCTTTTCTTGCTTGGCTGTTTTTTCTCATGCTCGTACCGCGTGACTGTGGGTTCTTGTTATGCTTTTATTTATTTATTTTTTATTTATTCTCTCCTCCTCCTTCCACTTCTCTCATTTTGTTGCTGCCCACCAACCATGATCCCATTGTACAAACTCCCCCTTTCCTTGCACTGCCCTCGCCCTTGCTGCATTTTCTGTATATATATAATCCTGAAACCAACTTCTTTTGTACTCTGAAGAAAGGAAGTCTTCTTCCTGAAACGTCAGTAAGCATTTATTCTTATTTTTAATGGCTGTCTCGTTTTCTCTGTCTCTACTGACATTAGTTGTTCGCGCTCTGTGTGAGTTTTTACGTCTCCAGACTATTAGCATATATATATATATATACTAGATATATATATATATATATATATCTATATTTATATATATACATATACATAGTCTGGATATATATATCGCACCAGACCGGTATTCTTGAGGTCGTGGGTTCGGATCCCACCCGGCGGGCATTTTTTTCACCACTTTCTTTTCGACTATAACATGCTTCATCTCTTTCTATGACCCACCACAACCTCCCTTTTGCTTTATGAGTTTTCTTGACTGCCAACCCTTATTTTCTATATGTATAAATATATATATATATATATATATATATAACAATCAAGGGCTTGGCAGCTGAGAGTCACCACGAAAAACATAACAATATTTAATACGATGTTTCGGCTGGGATCCAGCCTTTTTCAAGTGAAGTACCAGAGTCAAATACAGGGTATAAGTAGGCTCATAGGGAGCGCTGTGAGCACGTAGACACATGATTTCAAAAGTGTGCAACAAGAAAGTACAGCAAGAAAAACGTGGAAAGAAACGTACTGCACGACTGGGGCGCAGGTAATCCATCTCAATATACAACGCGGCGAAAAGCAAAAGCGAGGCACTTAGGAAGCGTGTGTCCTTAAGCCACCGCCCAACCACGCACAGCCATATTTAGAAAAGTAAACAAATAAGGAAGGGGTACTGGGCATCTCACTCCAAAACAGCGGAAACAACCTGCCGCATAAGGCGGAAGCGTAGAATCGACAATTAGTCATCCAGACACAGGGGAACGCAAAATGGCAGAAGGCAACGTTGAAGTTCAAGAATGCAGTCGGGCGGATTAGCGAGGGGGCCGCGTCATCAAAGAAAATGCCCCCGCTTCCTGAGGAGACCAGATAACAGCCACAAATGGTTTATCCGTGGCCCGTGTCCCGGGCACAAGGCGGACAATGACGACCCCTCGATGGGCGCCGACGCCGAGAGAGGTGTGTGTGAGCCACCAAAGGAGAGCGTATGTTGCGCGAGAATTTTTATAAATGACACACAAGGCAGGACATAAAGAAACAGCACACAGAAAAAGACAGTTGAACGACCCCCGGCTCATGACACGAAATGGATAGATACAACAAATTGTTAGCTTACGTTTGATATTTTTGCAAGTAAAAAGGGCTTGCACATTATGAAAAAAAGATGTGACGCACGTACGAGAACAAATCTCCCGTGATCCGGGACAAAATGACCCTTCGTAGCCAGTCATCAATGGTAGTATGAATTCGCACACAGCCTTCTTTAAACAAACTGACAAACGAAAGAAGAATCAAAGAATACACGCGTACAAATCGTATAAAACGGGGAACCATAGCAGTGAACAAAAGCAGCTTACAAAGTGACATTTTGGGCAAAAGATCAATGAAGCATACGGAGAAAATAACTTATTCACAACACCAGACCGAATAGTGCTTGGAAACTGTAATGATGGGATACAGCAAGATTTCGTGCATGAGAAGCAATAAAGCATACGGAAAAGTAACCTGCTGACAACGATGAACCATCCAACGCTTGAGAAGTGGTAACATGCGATACGTGCCGCTACAAGGTCTAGGTTTGAAGGCACGACAGCCTTCCCGGAGACTGATTGATACCTCTTGTGAGAGTGTTATATTTGTGGATCAGATAAGATTCGCAGGCTTCCCTGTCGAAATGGGTTTTAAATCCTGATTGGAGCACTGTAGCCCTAAATTGGTCGAACGGTGTTTCAAAGAGTTGATATGTTTTGAAAGGGGGAGATAAGGTTTTGTTTTTGCATCAGATCTGTGATTATTGATGCGAGTTCTAGAACAATTTTCAGTCTGTCCAATATATTGCGCACCACAAGTACCACATTCCAGGAGGTAAACTATATTTGCAGTGTCACAATTAAAGTTGCCCCTGATCTGCATTGAAATGCAGATTCCCTGCTGTGAGCGCTTGTTGTTGGTGTCATCATCAGACACAATTTGCACCGCGTTTGTCCACATGGTGTGGAACCTGTGAAACTAGTTTCTCTTTGATCGAGATGATGTTACAATGTCTCTGATGTTTCTTGCCCGGCGATACACGACGCGTGGTGGGTCTGGAATGACGTGCTTCATTCTTTCACTCATAAGTAAGAGGTTGTGGTGTCTTCTGAAAATTTCAATGCCGTTTGGGCCTGATGCCGAATATGTCAGAATCAGATTGGTTTGTGACCACGAAGTGGAGGTTTTATTGCCACTAATAAGTCTAGAACACCCCTGTTCTGATGCCTTCCTGATTGAATCTTCAATGAGTTTTAGTGGGTATTTTTGTCGTGCGAGGTCAATGCGGAGCTGATCACAAGTAGAAGCGAAGTCTTTTTGGTTGGAGCAAATTCTGGGGAAGCGTAGGGCTTGGCTGTATGGAATGGCCGTTTTGCAGTGTCTAACATGGCTGCTGTGAAAGTTCAAGTATTGGTGTCGGTCGGTGGGTTTTCTGTACACCGAAGTATACAGTCAGTGTCCGTTAGTTGTTATCTGCACGTCAAGGAAATTTATTGTAAAAGTTGAATACTCATGTGAGAATGAGATATCACTGTGAGCACTGTTACAATCGGGTATTAATTGATTCAGGGCTTCCTTACTACGAGACCAAACCAGGAAAATATCGTCGATGTACCGCTTGTAAAACAGTGGTTTTAAAGGAAGTTTTCCTAGAACTGTGTCTCAAAGGTTCCCATGAATATGTTTGTAAAATTTCGGCCTATTTGTGTCCCCATAGATGTGCCACTTATTTGGACGTAGTGCTTGTTATTGAATTCAAAATTGTTTAATTCAAGTATTAAAGTTAATAGTTTCGCCAAAGCGTTGCTCTCAATAGGTTTGTCCCCTTCTGAATTTTCGTAGGCTCTTATGAAGGATTCAATTCCACCGGCGTGAGGTATGTTTGTATACAAATAGGCTACATCTAATGTTACTAGGAAGGAGTTATCTGGTATCGTGAGGTCATTTATTTCACTTAAACAATGAGTGGTATCCTTTATGTACGAATTGAATGTGGGCGGAATTTCCCTTATAATGTTGTCAACATAGCTAGAAATGTTCTCGGTCACGGCTCCTATGCCAGAGACTATGGGCCTGCCTGGATTGTTGAATTTGTGAATTTTGGGAAGGAGGTAAAAACGTCCTTGCGTGCAGTGCAATGCAATAAGAGCTCGCGCAGTTTTTTTTCTATCAGTTTTTCATCCCTAAGTTCAATTATGGTACTGCGGACTCGTGCTTTGTATTGGAATGTCGGATCGGCAGCAAGGGGCTGGTAGAAAGACGTGTCACCTAATTGCCTTTGCGCTTCAGTGTTATAATCCGTTTCGTTCATGACAACAATGGCTCCTCCTTTATCAGCGGGCTTTATAATGATGTCAGAGCGGGTGCTAAGGAATTCTAGGGCCCTCTGTTCCTTTCCTGTGAGATTCGGTCGGTAGGAGGTGCGCTTTCTATATTCCGCTATTACATCTTTTTGAACTACCTCGATGTACGTATCCATATATTTGTCACGTTGTGGTGGTGGCGTTAAATGGCTAACTGATGGAAGGCTCGGTCTTGTGTTATCATCTCTGGGGACATCATGATTATCATCACCAGCCTATTTACGCCCACTGCAGGGCAAAGGCCTCTCTCATTATTCTCCAATTACCTCGGTCCTGTGCCAGCTGTGACCAATTTATCCCCGCAAACTTCTTAATCTCATCTGCCCATCTAACTTTCTGCCGCCCCCTGCAACGCTTGCCTTCTCAAGGGATCCACTCTGTTGCCCTTAATGGCCAGCGGTTATCTTGCTTTCGCATTACCTGCCCTGCCCACGTTCATTTCTTCGTCTTAATTTCTACTATGTCTTTAACACCAGTTTGCTCCCTGACCTACTCCGCTCTCTTCTTGTCCCTTAATGTTACACCTATCATTTTCCGCTCCATTGCCGCTGAGTCGTTCTCAATTTAAGTGTACCCTCTTAGTGAGCCTCCAAGTTTTTGCCCCGTAGGTGAGTACCAGTAAGATGCAGCTGTCATACACTTTCTTCTTCAGCGACAATGGTAGGCTGCTATTCATTATCTGAGAATGTCTGCCCTATGCACCCCACCCCTTCTTATCCTTCTAATTATCTCTGCCTCATGGTTGGAATCTGGGGTCACAACTTGGCCTAAGTAGATATATTCGCTTACCACTTCCACTGCCTGGCCACCTATCTCAAACCGCTTTGCTGTCCCGAGGTTATTGATCATTACTTTAGTTTTCTGCATATAATTTCAGGCCCACAGTTCTACCCTGTTCGCGAGTGCGAAAGCATGCTTTGCAATTCGTCCCCCGAGTTACTTAGCAACCAACGTCATCAGCAAATCTGAGGTTGCTGGGTATTCTCCATTTACCCTTACTCCCAGCTGTTCCCAATCCAACGTTCTCAATACTTCTTGTAAACATGCTGTGAATAGCATTAGAGATTATGTGTCTCCTTGTCTGACACCCTTTCTTATAGGTATTTTACTGCTCTCCATATGGACGATGATGGTAGCGGTAGACCCATTGTAGATATCCTCTAGTATTCTTACATAATGCTCATCTACCCTCTGGTTCCGTAATGCCTGAATGACTGCTAGGGTTAAGACCGAGTCAAATGCTTTCTCATAACCTATGAAGGCTATATACAGGGGTTCAGTATACTCAGCACACTTCTCCATCACCTGATCAATCGTGTGAATATGGTCCATTTGTTGAATAACCTTTACGGAACCTGCTTGTTCTTTAGGTTGACTGAAATCTAAGGTTGCAGAAATTCTGTTAGCGATTACTTGGTAAGTACCTTGTACACGGCTGGCAGTGCGCTGATCGGCCTGTAATTTTTCACGTGCTCCATGTCGCCTTTCTAATGGATTAGGATGATATTCGCGTTCTTCCAAGATTCCGGTGCCATTGCGGTCATTAGGCATTGCGTATACAGGTTGGCCAGTTTTTCAAGTACAATTTCTCGTTCATCCTTCAAGAGGTCTGCTATTATCAGATCCGCACCAGGTGCTTTGCCCCCTTTCTTTCTTTCAAAGCCTTCCTACTTCTTCGGTCGTTACTGGTGGGATATCTATCTCCTCTGAACTACTGTCTCGTTCGGCATTATCCTGATGTCCGGCTACTGTACAGATCCCTATAGAACTCCTCGGCCACTGTGACTATTTTATACGTATTTGTGATGACCTTGCCTGGCTTATCCGTAAGTGCATACATCAGATTT